>OX940893.1:23036770-23636770 GCA_954871355.1 Cabera pusaria
TCCGAGAGAGAAAATAAACAAGTATTGTAAGTACTTGTTTATTACATAAATTACTTCACTTTTTGAGGAACCACTTCGGCGGTTCCACTGCTTTGAAGGCTGCCATTTTTAATGGCTTTGTGTACATTAAACATTTCTATTATTGGGGCAACGTTGGTCGGTATATTTATTTTAGACCGTGTCAGGGTTTCTACCACAATCTGAATGATATCTGTAGTTGACATCATGGAAGGATCGTAATTTTTTAACCGACTTCAAAAAAAGGAGGAGGTTTCTCAATTCGACCGTATATATTTTTTTTTTTTTTTTTTTTTTTTATGTTTTTCGCGGATAACTTCGTCGTTTATGAACCGATTTTGATTATTCTTTTTTTGTTCGAAAGGAGATATCCCAAGTGTGGTACCATGGTAATTTTATCGAGGTCTGATAAGTATCTCCAGAGATATTGAGATAAACATCTCCAAATTGGTACTGAAAATGAATAGTGCGGCATTGAAGTCGGTTGTTTTTTAGTTTTTAAACGATATTATTGTATTTAACGCACATCCATTTTGTGGGGACGGCATATTATTATACTCATTAATAATCTTGTTGTGGGCCACTTGGTCGAAACCTTTAGTTAGTTTAGTTGCGGTACGTCGATTATTAAATATTGTTTTTCTGTAAGAGGTTAAAGGTGTTTTAGGTGTATTGTTTGTTATGTAAGAAGTTGGATGAGCGGTTTGAGTGTGAGGGACAGAATTTACTATATCAGCATAAGATTTAACGACAGGAGGAAGTAATTTAGCTGCTTCACCATAAGAAATACACTTTTCAGACATAGCAATTTTAATGTTTTTCTGTCTATTAAACTCTGGGTATGTTTTGCTAATGGCGTAATGAGAGCCAGAGCATAAACAGCATGACGCATTATCTTCATCACCATCACAAGTGTCACCTGAATGATCGTTTCCGCACTTATAACATCTAGGTTGAGCACGGCATTGCATTTTTGTGTGTCCAAAGCGGCAACATTTAAAACGTTGGATAGTCGGGTAAGTGTACAAATCAACTGGTAGAGAATTGTAGCAAATAAAAATTCTTTTGGGGAGAACTTGGCCATCAAAAGTTATAACTATTGTTTGTGTAGGCTTCCAAATCGGTGAACCATCGACTATGGTTATAGTTATAAATAAAATATCTAACTGAAATATTTAACTGTAATATTTAACCGAAACACTCAACCGAAATATTCAACTAAAACATTCAACATAAATATCTAACTAAAATATTAAAGTGAAACGAGTTGGGAGCGACGGAGTCGGCAGTCGCAGCGTCGTCGAGTGAAGGCAGCGACGCAGCAAGTCGGCGCGTGCACCAGGGACAACGACCTGCGATGCTCTGCCACCCACTGCACCTGTACGCACCACGAGCTCCACTCCCAGCTACAGAAATATTCAACCGAAAAATTTTTTTTGAGTCGTCTCGTGACCACGATCAATGCAACTTGGTCGAAACGTCGAGTAGATAAGATTTATGTTTTAGGCGCGATAAGTCCCGTATTTAAATATTTATAACTGGATATTTCGGTTAAATATTCAGTTGGATATTCAGTTAAAACATTTCAGCTAAACATTTCGGTTAAACATTTCAGTTAAATTTTCGGTTAAAGTATTTTAGTTAAATGTTTCAGTTAAATATTTCGGTTAAATTTTTCGGTTGAATATTTCTGTGGCTGGGAGTGGAGCTCGTGGTGCGTACAGGTGCAGTGGGTGGCAGAGCATCGCAGGTCGTTGTCCCTGGTGCACGCGCCGACTTGCTGCGTCGCTGCCTTCACTCGACGACGCTGCTACTGCCGACTCCGTCGCTCCCAACTCGTTTCACTTTAATATTTTAGTTAGATATTTATGTTGAATGTTTTAGTTGAATATTTCGGTTGAGTGTTTCGGTTAAATATTACAGTTAAATATTTCAGTTAGATATTTTATTTATAACTATGTGTTCAAATCGCGAAAGTTTAAAGTTTACATCGACTATGGTTTTGAAATTAATTCGCCTCACTTTCAATATTTTACCGCAACCATCAGGTACTGAAATGTTTTCCATTACTTCCTCGGGTGACAACTCTGATGGGACACCACGAACGACACCCATTCGAGTCACATTGAATGAAGGAATAAATGCTAAACTATTACTGGCTAAAAATGAGTTAGCATCGTTAAAGTCGGTAAATGCAAGCGAAATCCTATTCCTACCTATCCTTTTAACAGATCCATTCACGATGTTTTTAAAGGCATTGCGTTTGAGGAACTTGCCAAAGGAGACCGGGTGGAGAGTGGAACCGTCATCACGCGAATTTGTTTCCTTTTGGACATGTATTACAAACGGAGCGCTATCATTGGACTGGTAAATTGAACGTGCTACAGGTGTATACACTTGAAGACCTGGACCATTGCTAGGTGTCGGGATACATGCTAGTAAATCATTTTCCTGAGAAGTATTAGTAACTACATTAGTTTCGCTATCTGTGCTAACTATGCCGGTACTACAGCGACATCCCATTTTACCATCGATAGCTTGCGAATGTTTCCTTTTCTTTTTGTTACAATTTTCACATATTTTATGTAAGTGGCCCCTTTTACGACCAGTACGTTGAGTATAAGACCCATCAGTTTCCATGCCCGATTCAGTAGATACCACAATTGTGCTGGGGATTGTAACAAAATTAATAGCCGGAGGGACAGTGCCCCCGGGTCCATCAAGTCGGGCGGCTCGTTCATTTAAAAAAAAAAAAAAAAACTTACCTAGTCCGATAAAACTATATACTTAAAATATAATTTAAACACTCTTTAACAATACAAAAAGGTAATTGTAGCTTAACTGATTCTTTTTACTACTTAAAACAAATAATAAAAAATCGCCTTGTAAAAAAGACTCCCGCCTAATTTGACGTTTCCCGCGCTTTTTTTCGACGTTTTTTTCTCTTGTAAATACACTGGCCATACTTTTGACACTGGCAGAAAAACGCCAAGCAGCGTTTAAAAGCCATAAGAAGAAGAAGAAGAACATACATTAACTTTGACCTGGGGTGGAAGTCTCTACATTGATAGCGATGCGTCTTGTCATCGCAAACGTCTGCTACAATGAGATACAGCTAGACAGTTGTTATCTCCATCACTTTTCTTATCGACGATTTTCGGTCGAAATTCATCGCTATTCATGTAGAGACTACCGGCCCTGTGTATGTTTCTGTCTGTCTGGCGCATCGTAGCGACTCAACGGATGGACCGATTTGGACTTTCGTAAGTCAAAATCGGCTCGATTACCTAATCGAGAGTGGTCTTAGCTTTGATTCATAAAAATCCAAATCGGTTTGGAGGGCCCGGTGGCATAATCGGGAGAACGGTCGGCTTTGATGCCGTGGTACCGAGTTCAAACCCCGCCGTGCACCAATGGATTTGTCTATCGAAAAATGTATGTGCGCTTCTCACAGTGACCCTCCGGTGAAGGAAAACATCGTTAAGAAACCAACAACCCCCGCATGGTGGTAGGACACTATCTAGAGTCCGCCTGGCCAGCTACCACCCTCAAGGATGGATTTAGGTTGGCCGCAACTTGGAACCCTGTAATTAGCAAGTGTTCGAATCGAAAATCAAAGCAGCAAAAATCTGCCGATATCGTCAGTGTTGTGTGTCGCAATGGCAACTCTGATAAAAATTAAAAATAAATTGAGGGTTGTTTCCAACGAACTCTCCTATATTTATAGGAGAGTTCGTTGGAAACAACCCTCAATTGTATTGCTATTTAGCAGCGCGGACACTCACAACATTCAGTCCTCTCGTGACCACGATCAACGCAACTTGGTCGAAACGTCGAGTTAAATAAAAAATTATGTTTTAGGCGCGATAAGTCCCGTATTTTAATATTTATAACTACCACCCTCAAATTAGAAAATCTGTCGCCAAACATCTAATCACAGAAATAGGAATAATAAGGTAGCATCTAATGTATTTCAGCAGCTATCCTTAAGAGCCAGTTCCCATTCTAGGCCTAGCGTGCTTTCCATCTTTGACCGCATCATCACACCAACAGGTGAGATAGTGGTCAAACGCTATCCTATAAGATATAATAAAAAAAATCCGTTCAACCGTTTGAAGACTATGAGCTCTTTTCTAGTTGATGACGCTATGATATCAACTTTCATAGGTCTGATCAATTCGGTAGGTATCCTATCTTACTTATGTGATATTTTATGAACATGGTTATGAACATAAGAACAACTCCGTCCGTCTTACGAATTTTCGATCAGGTCACGGGTCCTGACGCGAGTTTAAAATTTGTTACCCATCCCAAAAAAAGTTTCTACTCTCCCTCCGTCTTACATTACCGTGGTCTTACGAATTTTCGAACGGGTCACGTGTCCTGACGCGAGTTTAACATTTGGTACCCATCCTAAAAAAGTTCACAACGCCGCTAAAGAAGTTTTCACTTCAATAATACTTAGTACTTTGTCCTCTTTGAGTTAGACTCAAAGTTTGTCCTAAATACGACATCTCTGCTGTAAGTTGGTGAGAAATTGAATAAGTATTCTAGGAGATGCCCCAGCATCGTGTCAATCAAGGTTCCATGCAAATAGGTTTAATTCAAAGCAATGTTCTTACAATATCATGAAAGTAAGAGGATACGGAATTTTGAATTGATTAGACCTATGAAAGTTACTCTCATAGCTTTATCGACTTCTTAGAAATGTGCTCAACTTTTTCTAACGGCTGAACTGATTTTCTTGACACAAAGCTAAAACACTCGATTGAGTCATCTACCAAACAGAAAATATCGAACCGGTTTATCCTCTTGGATGCTACCACGAGGGGTGCTAAGATATGCCATAGACAAACACACGTAGCTACTCGTAAACACACGTCAAACTTATATAGCGGATATACTTAACTGAAGCACATGAGTAAAGAGAAAAGGAAGACCAACCAAATGATTGAGAATCATTCAAAAACCTATTCAGATTCGGAAGCTTTTATTTTTAATTTTGAATATTGATAAATCCGTGAGCTATTTTGTCGCGAATACTTTTCCAATAAGAATAACTGATTTTTAGGGTTCCGAACCCAAAGGGTACCAATGGAACCCTATTACTGATACTCCGCTGTCCGTCTGTCTGTCTGTCTGTCTGTCCGTCAGTCTCCAGGCTGTATCTCATGAACCGTGATAGTTAGACGGTTGAAATTTTCACAGATGATGTATTTCTGTTGCCGATATAACAACAAATACTAAGAACAGAACAAAGATAAAAATTAAAGAAAAGTTAAAAAAAATATTTTTACGATTGCGCCGCGCCTTCTAGCTAGCATCAAAGATGGCGCTATCGACTTTACCTTAATCTGAATCTCGGAAGCGGCTCCAACGATTAAATAAAATTTAGTATACAGGGGATTTCGGGGGCGATAAATCGATCTAGCTAGGAGTCATTTTCAGAAAATTTTGTTTTATTCGTGTTTTCAATAATCAACTTTATTGATAATCAACTTAAAATATGACTCTTCCCGACATCTATTGGCGAGTAGAAGTAGCTTTAGTGTTACTCTGTTGGTAAAGCAGTTAGTTGCTCTCAACTTAAAAAAATATATTATTAATAATTAATTAATAAAATATATTATTCGTCAATAGATGTCGGGAAGAGTCATACTTGTCTGTTTAAGTGGCAAAAACTACCGAGCAAAGTTCAACCAGATATTTAATAATATTAATTACTACAATTACTATTACTACTATATAATACTATTCTACCTTTGTGTTAACGTTTACTTAGTTGGTGTTAGAAATTCGTTAGATGGCGTTCGGAACCCTCCGTGTGCGGGACAAAAGTCTGACTCGCACTTGGCCAGTTTTATTTAGAATTGAAATATCAAAAGTCACCGATCGCCGCATTGTGAATTGCAAAAATCCGAATGAATTTGCTTTCTGACTGTAAATGTAATTTACGATAGTAAGTTTTGTGCTTTTGTGGAATTGGAAGAGAGGAGTGAGATGATGCGTTAGACAGCCAACATTCTTCAAATACTCACTGTTCCACGGCCAGGGACTGCGGAAGTACTCCATGACGGGGGCGGCAAACATATTTGGTCACCCTCTTTCTTCAATCTCCACCGACTTCCGCCGGCCTATTTACATGTAGTGAATTGGAAAGATTGATTTGAGGAGGTGCATTTGGCCCCCCCTGCACCCCAATTCCGCGGCCGCTAACCACGGCCTCTATCCGTTATTGTAAATATTTGGCAGTTGGCGTTCGGTGCCAAGTGCCAAACACTTCGATTCATGCGTAACTCATTTTTTATAATAGGCTAACGTTTGACCACTATCTCACATGTTGGTAAATGACGATGCGGTCGAGGACGGTAGCACGCTAGGCCTAGAAAAGAGGAACTGGCTCTCAAGGATAGCTGCCGGAACACATTGATTTTTAGCGACAGATTTTCTAAATTAAGGGTGTTAGCTGGCCAGGCGGACACTCGATAGTGTCCTACAACCACGCTGGGGTGGTTGGTTTCTTAACGATATTTTCCTTCACCGGAAAGCCACTGTGAAAAGCGCACGTACATTTTTCTATAGAAAAATCCCTTGGTGCACGGCACGGCATCTATTGGTAACTAAGCGAACCGATTTGCAACATGTTTTTGTTCGCTGAATTTGAGATAATCGCCAGCATCAATTAATCTTTGTGGTGTGAAGAATACTACAAAAGATTCGTTTTAACAAAAACAAACAAATAACTATTTTTAGATTAGACACTTTAATATATCTCATATAAAATCAACATTGTACACATTTCTAATTTAATAACAATCATATTAATGTTAACCGATTTATAAATAAGTAGATTATTATTTTATTATTACACTAAAACGCTACAAAAATACCTTTCGCATACATCAGTCATGTTTAACCAGAAACCAGATTTAATGCACTCACAAATTCTTGAGGTTATTCTATAACTGTATATATTACTTACACAAAGAAATCACCTACCTACTATCAATCTTAATTAAGTCATCGATATAAAAGTATCTACTATGCTTCAGGACCAAGTCCAATCATAGAAAAAATACAGGCCCCAACGGACGGAATGTCTTTTTTAAATTCTCACTGCGCTACCGATAATTGAGCTTATCGACGAGTTTCTCTATCGCTCGATACCTCGAGGGCGGCATCGCCTCCTTCAGCATGGAACGGAACCTCGCGTCCTCCGCCAGCGCGAGGCACAGCAGGCGCGCGTGCGCCCGCGCCTCCGCGCACGCGTCCCCCAGCATGTCCCCCGCCGCGCGCAGCAGCAGCGTGCGCGCCTCCGGCGGCTGGTCGAGAGCGCGCGCCGCGCCGCCGCGCCGCACCTGCCGCGCCAGCGCCGCCGCCGCCGCCGCGCGCACCGGTCCGGCTCGGTGCGCCGCGCCGCGCCGGCACAACGCCACCGTGGCGCGCGCGCCGCCGCCGCCGCACGCCACGCGCCCCAGTGCCGCACCCGCGTCCGCGCGCAGGAACCGGTTCACGTCCGCGCACCGGTCCAGCAACGCCGCCGCGGCCTCTTCCAACTCGGAGTCGAGCACGCGCCCGCGGTGCTCGAACAGCGCGCCCAGCGTGCGGCACGCGGCGCGCGCCACGCGGGAGCGCAGAGAGCGCGCGTGCACCGCCGCGCCGCGCGCCGCCGCCCGCCAGTACGGCGCCGGGGCTCGCGCGCCTGCGTCCACCGCTAGCCGCTCCACCTCCGCCAGCCCGGCCACCACCGCTTCCCAGTCTTCATGACGCGCGGGCAGCGTGCACTCGCCGAGCGCGCCGCGCACGTCGCGCGCACGCTCGGCCGGCGCCGGCGACGGGGACCGGCTCGGCGCAGCGGACGCGGCCGGCGAGGCGGACTTCCCGCTCGGGCTGCGACGCTCGGCGCTCGCCCTGCTCGCGGAGGACTTGAGAGACGCGGGTCCCTCGGACCCCTCGCCGCGACTTCTCGGCGCGGTCCTCTCTGAGTAGTCCTCGACGAGGATGGACGGCGAGCGCGACTTCGGCGGCGACGGATCCTCCTCGGACGCCGAGTCGTCCGCCGTCACGCTGTCGCCAAACACGTCTTCGGCTTCGTGGACGGAGCCGTCGATGGCGGGCTCGCGTTCCGGCGTTTTCTCCTCGGAGATGACCGGGTCCGCGCGGACTTCTTTCTCCTCGGCGACGAGCGGCGCGGACGAGTCCCTGCGAACATAAAGAAACGGGTCACGGGAATGCCGGGCGGTTCCCCGGGCGACGGTTGTTTGCGTCGGCAGTTACCCGGGCGGCGGCAGGTCAGCGACGAGGTCGAGCGGCAGCGGGTGCGGGGGCGCGGGCGCGACGGGCGCTCCGCGCGCGCAGCACCACACACGGAGCATGCCGCCGGCCGCGCGGCGCCGCCACGACTGCCGCCGCTGCGACCCTCGCTCGACACCGACCTATCTCCCCGGCCCGCTGCCTGCTGCCCTCGCGATCAATTTATTATTCACTCACGATGACCTCACCCCGTCGCCTGCATAATATGCAAATTGGTTCCGATTCACGGAATGGCGGCTACCCGTTAGAAAGAGTCATTATGCTTCGAATGAATGAGTAATATTTTTAGGAGTTCGACGTTAGCCGCTCGACACTCAGAAAATTGCTCATTACCTAGTTGGACACTGTCTGAAATTTAATTTTTGATCCAAGTTGATCCTCTGAACTAAAACTAATATAAGAACCTAACCAAACCCGTAATGATTAACGCGAGGTGCCTAGCGTGGCTATTTAGTTGTAAAATCTTTTAGTGGTCTAGAATCGAGGTCTGCTCAGACCTGTTGGAGCCTTTTGATGGGCGAAAAGTGGAACGATTAAGCGATAGCATAAATAGGTCGTCTAGAGCCGCGTCCGCCGTTCATAAGCGCCCCTGAATCACCCGCAATAGAAGAAGTGGGCCAATAAATTTAACTTTCAAAATGTAGGTTAGCGGTGGCACGCAATTACACCCTTTTAAACGATATGTGAACCGAAACGAAACTGTCACGCTTTGTTACATTGATTGAGGAATATGTAATAATTTGATTGATTGATAACTCGACTAGACTCAAAAACGTCTTATTATTAATTCGGTACTAGACTGAAGCTCGAGAATCTTCAGCGAACTACGTTGTGGCACGGCTCCGTCAACTCTACATTTTAACATGTAGAGCGGCGCATTATAGGTCACGCTAAGCTTTAAATTCGCACTACAGAAGCACAAGAAAGCATTATAATTTATTGCAGTAATTCCATTGTTCACGGTATCGTGAAGGTGTAAAATGTTTGATATTTTCCTTGAGGTCGTAGAAGTTTTATGACGTGTTTTTCTTGTGAAGCTGTAGGTTTTAATTACATTACACTTTCGTAGCGCATGTGTGTTGTGTGATTGTGATGGTTATCGATTGGTTAGGCAGGTTGGGGTGGTTGACTCGTGGGCGTAGGTAATTGGTTTCCATTTACATAGATACCTATCGGCCGTAGTCTGAACTAGCCAGCGACACAGAATAAATAATAGTAGTTACAGCACCAGCGGGAGCACTTCGGCAATAACTAGGCCGAGATTTGCCTTCAAGATTGTATTGTATCGAGTCAAATCGACGCAATCAATCTGCAGATTAATTTTAGTTGATTTACATTTTCATTTCGATTCGGACCAAGGTTCCTTCGCTTATTGACCGCGACTTAGGGACTTAAGAAACCAACAACCCCCGCATGGTGGTAGGACACTATCTAGTATCCGCCTGGCCAGCTACCACCCTCAAGTTAGAAAATCTGTCGCCAAACATCTAATGTGTTCCGGCGGCGCAGCTATCCTTGAGAGCCAGTTCCCATTCTAGGCCTAACGTGCTTAACATCTTCGACCGCATCATCACTTACCAACAGGTGAGATAGTGGTCAAACGCTAGCCTATAAGTTATTAAAAAAAATATGGATATTTTAAACATCTCAAGCTTGTCAATGAAAACGGATTTCAATTATTTTCAACCGACTTCCCAAAAAGAAGGAGGTTCTTAATTCTTCTGTATGTTTTTTTTTGTTACGCGATTACTCCGTCAATTGTGAATGATTTGAATGATTATTTTTTAATCGGTAATTGGTTTGTTTTCGAGTGGGACCACATTGCAATTTTATCGAGATCTGACAAGTATCTCCAGAGATATGACGAAAAACGTCTCAAACTTGCTACTGAAATTGACTCGCGGGGCATGGAAGTCTGTTGTTTTAGTTTTTAAACTATACTAAATATTTTAAGTTTTGACCTCTATCTCACCTGCTGGTAAGTGATGATACGGTCGAGTATGGTAGCACGCTAGTCCTAATCACGTTTGTCATGTATCCTCTGAAATAAAACCTTTCTCAAAACATAACAAAAAATTCTGTGGTGGAAACGGTCTAGGTAAAGGTATAATCAACCCGTCAATAGTCGAAGCACCTGCCTCGATTCTCATACCTCATGTCAGTTCAAGGCTTTTGTCTTCCATAGCCTTATGGCCTTTAAACTTTGTTAATTATATCCAATTATAGTGTCTCGTATCGATAGGTCTAGGTGAATGTCTGGTTATTGGAATACGCAGTTAAAAGCTTTCTATTCTCCATAATGTTTAGGGAAGTGTCCTGTATCATATTACATAATCGATCCTAATTGGAAACTAGGAGCTGAAGATCGAGCTCAGTGGCGTGCCATAGGAGAGACCTATGTCTAGCAGTGGATGAATACTGGCTGATAATGATGATGAGATGATGAGGGCCCGGTGGCGTAATCGGGAGAACTGTCAGCTTAAATGCCAGAGGTACCAAGTTCAATCCCCGCAATGCACCAATGCATTTTTCTATTGAAAAATGTATGTATGGCCATCCGGTGAAGGAAAAACATCGTTAAGAAACCAACAACCCCGCATGGTGGTAGGACACTATCTAGTGTCCGTCTGGCCAGCTACCACCCTCAAGTTAGAAAATCTGTCGCCAAACATCTAATATGTTCCGGCAGTTATCCTTGAGAGCCAGTTCCCATTCTAGGCCTAGCGTGCTTACCGTCTTCGACTGCATCATCACTTACCAACAGGTGAGTTAGTGGTCAAACGCTAGCCTAAAAAATATTTAAAACAAATGATGAATCTATCCTACACAAGTAAATTTTGTGTTTATCTTGGCGTGTTTTATTACCCCTCATTATGCAACAGTTCCATAAACTCTACTACTTATTATTTGATAATGTGTGTAACAAATAATGCTCCTTTGTTGATGCCCTCAATGTATCTTTCACAACCCAAAAATCAATCAAAGGTCACCATCTCTTTTGAAAATTAACCAAGATTTTAAAGTTATCTATTGCGTAGCTCAGACTCTAGTGACGCTTTTACCGGATCCTGACAAAGCTTTTAGTCATTTGACGTACATGTAACCTTTCCTTTTTAGGGTTCCGTAGTCCTGACAAGGAACCCTTACAGTTTCCTCATGTCCGTCTGTCTGTCTGTCTGTCTGTCTGTCTGTCTGTTGCTAAGAGACCGTTAATACTAGAAAGCTGTAATTTTGTAGGGGTATGTATATAATTTTCATCAACAAAGTGGTGAAATAAAATTTTAAAAAATATTTTTTTTTAGTTTAGCTCCCCTACATGAGAAGTGGGAATGATTTTTTTTTGTCGTTTTCCCCATCGTGTGGGGTATCGTTGAATAGGTCTTTTAAAATGACTAAAGGGTTGCTAGTACCATTTTTCGATTGAAAGCTCCGTTTACGAAATATTAAACTTTAAAGTGCACATTTTTGTTCCTGTAGGGCGTGTCCCCACCCCTCTAAAAGCTAAACTGCTGGCTTGGAAAAAATCTCGAAAAATTCGTGATTATAGTGCATTTCATGAACTTTAAAGGAAAACTATAGCGGTTAACATTACTTTATTAGTTTAGCAGTAATAGTCGTTGAACTTGGGTGTTGGATAATTTTGTACCAAATGACAAAGACGAAGTACCTAGTTGCTTGTTTATTATAATGGGTAAAGACTTGCATTGAATAACGGGCTACTACGGAACCCTACACAGCGCGTGGCCCGACACGCACTTGGCCGGTTATTTTTCTTTTCTGTGGTAAAACGCCTTTTAAAGCATATATGTTATCACTTTACTTACCTATCGCTTAGAGGAATAGGCGACAAAGGTTTCAGGAAATATTCGCTCCCAGCTTGCGTGATACCTGTCAAACGAAATGTTTATGAATTACCTACTAGCTGATCCCGCGACTTTGTTCACGTACACCAAGAATGTTATAATTATAAAGCTCTGTCAATCAACATATGTGAGATATGAGTTATTTAAGTTATGTCTAAGAATCATGATTTTATTTTCACAAAAATTAGCCTATGTTCACCTTCATGCTATAAAGTATCTCCTTGTTAAATTTTAGTAAGAATGGATCGTCCGTTTAGGCGTAATTAGGTATTATAACAAACAGAGTGTCAGAGTTACAAACGTTTTTATAATATTAGTCTGGATAATTTTCTCGCACGACAGTTAGATATGTCTGCGGTCTATTATGAAACCACTGAAACCAGTCCTTACTTGGCAGTGGTGCTGAATCTGGCAGTGGCCTCAGTCTTCTCGGAGGCAGTGGACCAGCAGGAGGCGGTGTAGACCTCGCCCGTCTTCTCACTGGCACGGGGAGCTGAGAACTTCTGGACCAAGAGCATGCATGAAAACAACTTTCCACACTAATACATCGTAACCTAGGATTTATTTTAATATTATTTACGATCGTTTACAAAACGAAAAATAATCAAAAAACTTTATGAAATTTACTGAATTTGCGGGTAGAGTAGAACATAATCATATTGCTTACCTTGCTACATAACTAGGCTTGATGTTCTCAAGAGGTCTGCTTAGACGTTCTCTTAGCTGCAACAAAAAATATAAAATGCCTTTTATTATTAGGTTTTTTTAAATGTTTTATTCAAGTCTACCAAGCATTTTACTTCTATGTCACCATCTCGCCAGATTACAGTCGCCAGATGCCGCAGTATAACAATTTTAAGATGGAATTCTGTATATCGGAGATGGTATTCCAAGGCGCTACCTACTGATTTTATCTTCTTAGATAAATTAAATAGACATAGAGCTGTCTTATAGCTCGCCACGAAGCATGATTATCCGCTTCTTAAAGGTCGATTCACACATATCAGTGAACCCACAGTTCCGGCACAGTACCGTATCAGTGATAATTATTCTTTCAAACATTATCTATGGATGTATTCACACTTGTCAGTGTCAGTGTCGTCTCAGTACCGTCAGTGTCAGTGCCGGCACCGGCCATCACGGACGTGATCGGCGACGACGATATTTTATAACGGATCACTGACGCCGCTGCATCGAAAACAAAATGGAATTCTTTTTTTCCCTCGATTCTCTTCTTCTTCTTCGTCTAAAGCAATGGCTATCATAGCTAATTCTGTGTTATTGAAGAGTGCCATCAAAACAATCGACGTCAACGCTAGTCTGAAGGGAACGTCGTGCACGAAGACCCGCAGAGAACTGTACTGTGCCTGATATGTGTGAATTGAAGCACTGACGCACCACTGTAGCACGGATACGGAACTGTAGCGGTACTGTGCCGGAACTGTGGGTTCACTGATATGTGTGAATCGACCTTTAATCCAACCACCTTGCGAAGATAATCAGTATTCAGTCCATCTCGTCTGAGGGACTCGAGAATTAAATATCTCATTAATAAGGAATATAGAACTCGGTAAGATATGGAAAGGGCTATGCTAGGAGTATCTCTGAAAAATCGAATTCGAAATGAAGTCATCCGGCAGAGAACCAAGGTTATCAACATAGCTCAAAAGATTAGCAGGCTGAAGTGCCAGTGGGCTGGTCACATCTGTCATAGAACCGATAACCGTTGGGGTAGACCTAGACATTTTCTGGAGTGGAGAACACGGTTCGGTAAACGAAGCGGTAGGACGCCCTCCAGTTAGGTGGAGCGATGATATACGCAAGCTGGCTGGCAGTGGTTGGAAACAAATAGCTGAAGATCGAGCTCAGTGGCGTGCCATAGGAAAGGCCTATGTCCAGCAGTGGATGAATACTGGCTGTTAATGATAAAACTCGATGTAAGTAACGCAATGGTTATTATTTTCAGCCCCGGCCGTTTATATTTAGCCGGCCACTTCCAATACAACCTTGTTCAGGAGCATAACAGTCATATCCATAATACTTATAAGAACGCATGAAGGTACCATAGTATATATTTTATAGAATCAAAAAATCAGAGACAGAATGAGACTGTTCCCAATTAGCTGGACTTTCTACCACATTTTTACTGTACGAAGGTTTGTCTCAGTTGTGTCTCAGTCAAGGGCTAGATGGCGCGCGAAGCATGCCACTTAAGAGGATAAAGGCTCTTCTGCACGAGCTCTTATACATTTTTTTTCTTTTATATTTTATAGGCTAGCGTTTGACCACTATTTCACCTGTTAGTAAATGATGATGCGGTTGAAGATGGTAAGCACGCTAGTCCTAGAATAGGAACTGGCTCTCTAGGATAGCTGCCGGTGCCGGAACACATTAGATATTTTGGCGACAGATTTTCTAACTTGAGGTAGCTGGCCAGGCGGACACTAGTTAGTGTCCTACCACCATGCGGGGGTTGTTGGTTTCTTAACGATGTTTTCCTTCACCGGAGGGCCACTATGAAAAGCGCACATACATTTTTCGATAGAAAAATCCATTGGTGCACGCGGGGTTTGAACTCGGTACCACAGGCATCTAAGCCGACTATACTCCCGATTACGCCACCGGGCCCTCAAGATATATTCCGTCGATTGACAGACTCACCACACCAAAGGGGAGAGGATATTGTGTCAACAACCAGTTAAATTTCATCGCGCTGCATGACTTGACAGCCTAAAAAATGCCTATTGTTCTTTGGCACACATCTCCGTTTAACTAAGTATTTATCTACTCCCCTCTCCAGGTTGTTGTGGTGAAGTTTTTGTAACTGTTTTCTACTCACTTTATTACAAAACAGGTCGGCTCTGGCAGTCCCGGCAAGTCGTCTCCTCACAGCAGACAATACGGCGGCTGGTCCTGCAGCTCGAGCCAAACACAATGCAGCTCTCAATTGGGCACTTTGTACTTTTTCCGCATCACCTGACACCTGGACAAACAGGGCTTAGGTTCTTATGTTCTACATTCGTAATCGTAATTTATGAACACCTCTTTCTTTTGAAAGGTTCTTGAAACAGGAGTTTGCAAACTTTTCACGGTGCTATAGGCGCTACAAATATGTGGCTTTACGAGATATTTGAACGGGATATTTACCATGTTTTTCATTATTTGTAAACTTCCGATATTTCGGCATGGTAAATATCCCGTTCAAATATCTTGTGAAAGTGTTAGTAACCATGAAAACTTAAAAACTTATGTGGCTTTACGGTTTTCAGGCCAATCAGCAACGAACATTTACACCTTTTTTCAGATATACTAGCACTTTATTTCATTTGGTGTAAATTGACGATGCGGTCTACGATGGAATTATCCTTGTCTGGAAATGGAAGACAGATGCTGCTATTGAGACGAAATATTTTTGTGACATACTTAGTTTAATTTCATAATTTTTTTTTATTTGAGGTAGGCAATCAATTGACAACTATTTCACCTGATGGAAAGTGACGATGTGATCGAGGGTGTGACAGGCTTGCCCAGAAGATACCTGCATACTCTCCCAAGACACCCAAGTTATAGCTACTCGGCCAGAAGTGTGTTCTATTCGAAATGTTTAAACTTTCCACATTACTACAATTTATTTGAAGAACTTACTCCAATCATAAAGGGATCAAATATGAGATCCACAAGATGGTGCAAGGCTAGCCGTTGCAGCAACGCGTGGGGCAGTGCAGCTGGCAGCGGTTCCCTCGCCATCCTGGACACGAGAGCTGGCAGGAGTTGTCTGGCGCAGTCGCTGCTGACCCCCCGGACTAGCGCGCATACTGCCCCCTCTGCTGGTGCCTTTGCTGCTGCTACCTGGTAAAGTAAAAATAAGTGGAGATTTCACCCCGTATATATTTGGCACATCTTCATTGTCAACCACTGGAAGGTCATGTTTACTAACTGCTACGTCTGTAGGCTATACGTGATTTCTGTTTGGTGCTAAATGAGTAACCAATAATGCTAGGCCGTGGCGACAATCGACAGTCTTTAGAGGCAGATAGTTGAACATGCTTGACAGTCAACAACAATATTATATGTAAATGTGATAGTCGAGTCGTATATTTGTTTGTTTGGGACTCCTTAAATGTCAAACGGCAGGACCGATTGCACAGGAAAAGCCAGTATTGTGGATTAGGGCATGGGATAGTTTTTGACGCGGGCGAAGTCGCAGGCCGCAGCTAGTGTTTAATAATGTAGAAAAAACAAGTCGTTCTATTTTTACCAAAAAATAAATGTACCGAAAGTGCTACGGCACCAAGACGAAAAATGCAATGCCGACACCAATATTCTTGAAACGGCGTCCCAGTATCATTAACACTACTAATTATATCAAGAGTTCCATTTCTCATTCATGTTTGCATGCAATCAGAAACAAAACATGGAGGTACGAGTAGGTTAGTAGTACAAAATGGGACACGTGTAGGTATGTAACATAAATTTATAACACGACGAAAAATAATACAACATGCGCTAAAATAAGCTGAACATTCACAGTTATGGTACCTATTTCTACAACCCTCTCAATGTCAACAGCTATGGCGCTATTACCACATTATGCAAATAGTCTAGACGTGCGATATATGTGGTATAAAGGACAAGGTACCTTCTTATAGGTGGTTAGGATGATATGTTAATTAACAGGTTCTTTGTTCCAGACTTAATTTCATTACCTTTAGCGTAGTGTTATCCAAGGTCCCCGGTGACGGTGAGACGCCCGGTGACGTAACCCGCCTCTTATGACGTTTTTCCCTTAGAAAATATGTCATAAACGTTGGGTAAACGTCTTTTAAATAGGTGATGTTTGTAGGTGCTGCTTGTCTGTAGTATATATAGTATACTCACGGCATCGCTGAGTGCCCACATATGGTTCACGAGGGACAAGGCAGCTGGCTCCACCTTCCTGACGGCCTCTGTCTCCAACAGAGCGCTGTGGAGCTGGTCTGCTGTGTGTATAGTATACTCACGGCATCGCTGAGTGCCCACATATGGTTCACGAGGGACAAGGCAGCTGGCTCCACCTTCCTGACGGCCTCTGTCTCCAACAGAGCGCTGTGGAGCTGGTCTGCTGTGTGTATAGTATACTCACGGCATCGCTGAGTGCCCACATATGGTTCACGAGGGACAAGGCAGCTGGCTCCACCTTCCTGACGGCCTCTGTCTCCAACAGAGCGCTATGTAGCTGGTCTGCTGTGTGTATAGTATACTCACGGCATCGCTGAGTGCCCACATATGGTTCACGAGAGATAAGGCAGCTGGCTCCACCTTCCTGACGGCCTCTGTCTCCAACAGAGCGCTGTGGAGCTGGTCTGCTGCCTTCACTGCTGCTATCCAGTTCTCCTGGGTAGTGGAAATATTAGTTATTAAGAAAATGGGGCTATTATTTTCGAATTTATCGCACAACTTCTAATAACGAGGTTCTCGATATTTTTGTTTAATTTCTAGTTTTCAGAGTGCCTAGTGCGAGTTTTTTAGAATAGTAAACGCAAATTTGTATAGAATTAAAAAGCGCCATCTAGTGTGCATAAGAGTTAACAGTCTAATCTCCATTGCGTTAACTTTAACGTAATCGAGTGAGTAAATGAATCTGAAACAAACTCACAATAAGCCACAGAACAAATGCTCAGCCCGGTATCACGAAAATCATTGAATGAACGAAATGAACTAAATGACGGGGACGGAGCTATACAGCCTACATAGCCCCCAGGTTGTGGTACACCGAGATATAAACAAAAAAACATGAAAATAGCCAGCACAATCAAACTTTTCAGTGTAATTTCATCTTGGTCGTAGCATGGTCGTAGCCCAAAACGTTGCTACTTGTCGTTACTCGTAGCACTTGGTCTTAGTCAAACGACAGAATAAATAATAGTAGGCACAATGGTTTAACTGCCGAATTTGTGAGCAAAGATTAGCATTAGTGAAGGAGGAGAATCTACATTCATTTGTATATAATGTTTTATATTTTTCTGTGCACGTTAAATCAATTTCTCTGTCCAAGTTTGATATATTAAATGTCATAATTAGGGTGATCTCTATTGTGATGATCTAAATAATATTCGCGCACGAAAACGCAATAGCTAAACATAAGAGTTATCAGCCTTTATATTGCAAAAGGCCTCTTATTTTCTCGCCATTTTTACATATTCTCAGGTACCTTCTGGCCTAAGTCGGCCTGACGATCGAAAGGTCGATAGTTCGATCCTCACCCATATTGCATTATTGACGTGACACTCCAGACACAAGCATATTTTAGCTTAGTTAGAAATTAACAAGACTAAAGGCCAGTTTCACCGGTTCCTGATAGTGCGTTAGATTGTTATCTGACACATGACGCCATATAAAAAGCTGTCAAAAATATGTCAGATTTCTTCATATTAGCTTTGTCAGGAACCGGTGAAACTGGCCCTAAGTACTAGTAATCTGCAACCCACATTACTAGTATGCTTTTTTAAAAAAATAACCTACTCCACGACACACATACCTCGTTACGGTATGCCCTTAACCTAAGCTGTGATATACATTCGACTGTAATCGTCACCAGAATAAGTAGTCCATAATGTAATGTGGTCTAAGATCGAAGCAGATATGGACTTGACCACATGACATTTTTCTTTAAAGCTTACTAGCAATGTGGGCTGTGCATTACTAGTAATCTTGTTAACGTCTCCAATTAAGCTAATAAATATGCTTGTGTCTGGAATGGGTTCACGTCAATATAGTGCAATGGTTGGAGATCGAACTCACAACTTCTCGATCGCCAGGCCGACGTTTTAGCCATTGGGCTGTTGCCGCTAATTGATATGAATCCAATCATACCTAAATTTCTCTTGAATTTGATTAATAATAATAGAGTATTTTTTTATATCTTATAGGCTAGCGTTTGACCACAATCTCACCTGTTGGTAAGTCATGATGCGGTCGAGGATGGTAGCACGCTACGCTAGGCCTAGAATGGGAACTGGCTCACAAAGACAGCTGCTGAAACACATTAGATGTTTGGCGACAGATTTTATAACTTGAGGGCGGTAGCTGGCCAGGCGAATAGTAGATAGTATCCTACCACGCGGGGATTGGGGGTTTCTTAACGATGTTTTTCCTTCACTGGAGGGCCACTGTGAACAGCGCACATACATTTCTCGATAGAAAAATCCATTGGTGCACGAGGAGGCGAGGACTGAACTCAGTACCTCTGGCGTCAAAACCGACCATTCACCCACTACACCACTGGGCCCTCAAAGTTGAAAGCATCTTTTATCTAGCCGCTTTTCTCGGCTGACCCCGAAATTGATTATTTTTCCGTAGGCACAGATCCTATAAAAATCATTTTTTATAGGATCCGTGTCCGTAGGTACGAGTATATCAGGGATAGGCGTACCTTCATTTAAATAGGTACCTTCCTAATGTGTTTTATTTGTTCTAGAAAAGTTCTGTAGAAAGTTACCCTGCTATAATGACCCTACCCCTATCGTTCCTCTATCTACATGCTCCAGCCAACATTGACATAAGCACTGAAAACAAATTACAATGGTCGTGTAGATACAAGATAAGGAGCATGTTTGATGACGATTAACTGTCCAATTGGGGTTTGAAATAATAAATGTAATGTCGTTTACAAAACTTTAATAATTTAAGATCGTTTAAACTAAAAGAACCGACTTCAAATGTCGCGCTAGTCAAAGTAGTAGTAGCCAGTAGACGTCGTGTGGTGACTATTATATAATCTGTGCCAGTAGTTAGTAGTATGTCGTCGAGATAAGTTTATGCGTCGTAATACAAATGTTGATATATTAAAAACGGCTCGGCCGATTTTGTTAAAATTTAAATGGACCACCCTGGGAACCCTTTAAAACAAAAAAGAATTTTCCAAATCGGTTCAGGCATCTTCGAGTAATCGGTGAACATACATAAAAAAAAGGTTCCGACGAATTGAGAACCTCCTCTTTTTTGTGAAGTCGGGTAGAAAGCATATGTATGTCATACGAGTAGTTTTCTGTGTTTATCTGTCAGAGATTCGTATTATCTTCGCCATATCTTTGGAGATACATAATTATCAGATATTGATAAGATTTAGGTATAAAAGACCACCCTTGAGTTAAACGTGGATATATAGCATACACACGAAAAATAATTTAATACGAATTGAGAACCTCCTCTATTTTTGAAGTAGGGTAATGTAAATAACAGTAGTGATTTTTACGTACTTACCTATTTACGCAAAATCAAATCAGATGGAATCATTATGAAAATAAAAGGTCTTAGCTCCATAATCATAAGCAGCCTTGACCATAAAACCAAATCGACCTGTTATGGTCATTTATCCTTGACTCAGAAGGGTCCATTGCATAGCAAATTAATTAGGTACAAATATATCGCGTCCGCAAATCGCAGGACGCCGCGGTGTGGCCGTACCTTGAGACCACCGTTGACGACAACAACGTGCTAATTCTAGACCGCTCAGAAAAAGATAATTAGTCTTAAATTTTAAGATCATTTAAAAACTAAAAGATCCGACTTCAAATGCCGCACAGTCATTTTCAGTGCCATGTTTGAGGTGTTTATCTTCAAATTACTAGAGATACTCGTTAGATATCGATTAAATTTAAATGGGATCACCTGAGACAAAAGGACACCCTCTCAAACAAAAGAAGAATTTTCCGAATCGCTCCAGGCTTCTTTGAGTGTCTGTGAGTCGGTGAACATACATACATAATTATATACATAAATATATACAGTGGAACATAGAACCTCCTCCGTTTTTGAAGTCGTTTAAAAAAGGGCGCGCTATCAACCCAGATTTTTTTCTAAAGGTAGACGTTATCGCATATTTCTGTGGGGTAGGCAAAAACTACTTATTTCCACATGCTACGATCCTGACATATCTGTTTCGCTTCTTCCACTTTCATGAGCGCCTTCATACATGCTCGCCGGTTTTTTATGTACTTTTGACTTATTGGCCTTTCTTTAAAACGTCTCCGATCTGATCGTGATAAAAAATCTTAGCATAGCATAAGTAGAAGTAAGAGCAACATAGCCTAAAGACGTCTAAAGTATCGTCACAGAATAATTAATAGTACAAGTTCGTACCGTGTTATGCAGTTGATCGACGACGTACTGCGGGACTACGTCGAGCTCCTCCCAGTCGTAGCGGGCCCTGAGAGGAGTGGGTGCCCTGGGAGACACCAGGTCTTCGTGTGGAGGCGGGGAGGAAGCCAGCAAGTTCAACACGAACCTGTGAAAATAAACCATCAGTTAACACCCGTACTCAACAACAATCATAATAATTTATTGCAGAAATGTAGTCCTGAAGGTGGTATATAAAAAAAAATATTCACCAAATATTTAAATCTACCCCCACCGATTTATTCATAAACTGTCTGTTCATTGAGACCATTTCGATGAGCCCAAACTCGACATCTTTGCTGTAAGTTGGTAAGGAGTTGAGTATTCTGCAGATTCCAGGAGATGTCCGAGCATCAGATCAACGCTAGTACGACTAAGTTCTTAAAATATTGTTGAAGTAAAAGTATACCGAATTTCGAATTAATCAGAGCTACAAAAGTTTATTTCATAGCGATATCATCATCTAGAAAAAAGATCAAAGTCTTTAAACGGCTAAAAGGATTTTCATAAATCAAAGCTTATCAAACAAAAAAAACTTAATCAAAAACGGTTCATCCGTCCGGCGCTACGATGCCACATACAGACACACACAAACAAAGATACACACATTTTTTTGTTTTTTACTAACCGGAGGAGGTTCTCAATTCGTCTGTATAATTTTTTTTTGTTATGTTACGCGATTTTTTTTTTTTTTTATACCGAACTGGGTAGCACTTGATCACTATCTCACCTGATGTTAAGTGATGATGCGATCGATGATGTAGCGTGCTTACCCAGAAGATACCTATTCACTCGCGATTTGAAGACCCCCATATTGTACTTAATCGGAAACACGGACTCAGGCAGGGTATTCCATTCCTTAGCGGTTCGTATGATGAACGAAGAAGCAAATCGCTTCGTTCGGGTAGATGGTATATCCACCATAAATCGGTGGCGCCTTTTAGTGTCTCTGGATGTCCGATTATAAAATGGGGATGGTGGTATCAAATCATGCAGTTCCATTGCACACTCTCCGAAATGTATCCGATAGAAAACCGATAAACAAGCGACTTTGCGGCGATGCGCGAGACTCTGGAGTCTCTTGCTTACTAATAGGTCATCGCTGATGAGTTTTTTGGCTCTCCTCTCAATAGCTTCCAGTGTCTCCAGCTGGTATTTAGCAGAATCATCCCAAAGGTGAGAACAGTACTCCATACACGACCGGACTTGTGCTTGGTAAAGATTAAGCAACTGTCCCGGAGTGAAGTACCGTCTCACCTTAGCCAAAATGCCAAGCTTTTTTGAGGCTAGCTGGGCTCTAGATTCAATATAAGAGCCGAAATTGAGAGTTGGTGTCAAAGAGATGCCAAGAAGCTCGAGATTGTTACTTATCGGAACGGACACATCCCGGAAAGTAGGAGCCAGTAGAAATGGGCTCCGTTTAGCGGAGAAAAGACACGCCTGGGTTTTCGCAGCATTGAACTTGACCAGATTGGCATCGCCCCAATCAGAGACTGCCTTCAAAGAAAAGTTCAAGCGTTCGACCATCGCTTCTCTATGAGACTGGATTTGTAATGCACTGGTTCGTGCGTTGGATGTATAACTCTCTACAACAGTGCTGTCATCTGCGTACCCAAAGATACCGGGTTTAAGCAGGTCATTAATATGCAGCAGAAAAAGTGTTGCAGAGAGTACTGATTCTTGAGGGACTCCGGCATTTATGGCCAATTGGTCGGAAGAACAGCCATCGATGACCACTCGAATCGACCGATCCCTTAAGAAATCTGCTATCCAAACACATAAACCAGTGGGCAGGCCGTATGAAGGAAGCTTGCTAATAAGGCTATCGTGCCAAACCCTGTCGAAAGCCTTCGAGATGTCAAGAGAGACGGCCAGCGCCTCGCCGTGGTTCTCGATGGCTTCGCTCCAGATGTGCGTGGCATACGCTAGAAGATCCCCAGTAGACCGGTTTCGGCGAAACCCGTATTGTCGGTTACTGAGGAGATCGTTCACTTCTAGGTATGCCAGGAGCCTATGGTTCAGTACTCCGTCAATTGTGAACAGATTCAAATGATTCTTTTTTAAATAGGTAGGGTACGTTTCCGAGGTGGTCCCATTTTAATTTTATCGAGATCTGATAAGTATTTTCAGAGATATGGAGATAAATATCTCAAACATAGGAGAATGTACTGATTTTAGAAAAAGAGTCCCAAGAAGATTATACACAATGGAGGTTGCTATTGCATATACTTTTGAAGACTAAACGATATGACCTTGAATAATGTTTTTATATCTTTCATCACGTTGATTTTGGTTTTTAACCCTCGACTCAAAACGAAGGAGTGTTACAAGTTTGACGGGTGTATCGGTGTGTCTGTCATCGTGGCATCGTAGCGCCCAAACGGATGAACCGATTATTTAGTTTGCTTTGTTTGATAGATGTCTTCGTCGAGAGTGTTCTTAGCTTTATTTCATGAAAATCTGTTCAGCCGTTTAAATATTATCAGCTCTTTTTTAGTTAAAAAAACTAACTAACAACTTTCGTAAGCTCGTAGTCCTTTGACCGCAGAAGTAAAAAAATCATAATGGCGCTGTCGCAATATCATGTTACTTCTATGATATTGCAAAAATATGGTAAGCTTGATCTAATTCTGAGACATCTCCTTGGAATGGTCTCAATGTACAAAGTTATACATATGCTTTGATTATAAACTCGGATTACATATACAAATCAGTCGGGGGTGGTTTTAATTTTTTGAATTTAAGTATTATTGACAGATATTCTTACGGTAACTGTGAGCCAGATAGAAACAAGGGTGGGGAGAATTAATTTGTCTTCACAGGAATGTTCTACCAGGCAAAGTCTTGTTAATGTGCAAAGTTTTTGAGCATACCTAATATTTTTTGACATGACATGACGTTTGGCGAAGATGGCGGCCATATCAGTCCCGCCCGCGACACTGCATACATAAATAACTCAGAATTATGAACGTACTTTGTACCAACCAACACTGCGAAAAAAAATTATAAGCATAATACCACAGATTATATAATAGTTACTACGTAAATAATACTTTCCGTTGTTAGGTTGGCTACACAGTGCTTTCATAATTCGGGTATTAACAATGTAAGGAAGTGCCAACTCTTATAACATAGTAGAGTGATTCAGACTGTGTGGGCCATATGGCGGCAATTGATGTTAATAATCGCAAATAATACTTTTTAATATTCATTTTGGAATACAACTAGTCCGTGTTATAAAAGTATTTGGAATTATTGTAATAAAATAGACAATTAACTATCGTGTGTGTCAGATGCTTTTATTGCACAGGGCCATTTTGGGAATTGACCTTTGATACCTTGATGACATCATTATGACTAGTGAATATTTTCACTAGCGCGGCATTTTAGCACTTTCATATTAACACTTTCTGAGACTTTGTTGTCCGTTCGTCCGTCCGTCCGTCCGTCCGTCCGTCCGTCCGTGTGTCTATATGTGCGCACTTTACAGATGTACCATCTTAACCGTAATAGGTACATACTTGAAATTTTCACAAAGTATATATCCGTCAGTGTATAACGGCCCAGACACGAAATTTTTTAGATGCATGTAATTTAATTAAAACTTGTTTTGCACTAAAAAGGGTAAAACAAAATCTATTCCAAAAAAAAAACGCTACCCACTTATCTATTTGAAGTCGGTGCCAGCCACTTATCTAAGTGGGTAGCGTTTATAATAATTATATTAAGTAATTTATTTTTTGCTTTTGAGTGCCTATTTGTGGTAATGAAGTCGGTTTTATTTTTTCGAAAAAGATTTTATTCGGATTTTGCTCCGACCGGTTTCGACTCATGGAGGCATATAAAAGTACGTTCATATCGATGTTTCGACTCGTTTTGAGAGTCTTCGTCCCGGGAGCGGTTAAGCGGGGGTGTCTATGGATAGGTCTTCAAAAATGACATTGAGGTTTCTAAAATCATGTTTTCTCAAAGTCAATCATTTGAAAGATAGGCGCGTCTAAAGTGGTAAAATGTGGGTCCTCCCCCCTCTAACTTTTAAAGTATGGGAGTGAAAAATCTAAAAAAACTATAGGCTGTAGATCTCAATAAAAACTAACAACGAAAATTGGTTTGAACGAGATACAGTCAGCAGTTTTAGAGATATGGCGACCGCAAAGATAACTTTGTTTTTCATACAAACACTATGAAAAACAAAGTTAATTTTGTAGTTGCGAAAAATTATAGTTATGGAATACTTAACGGTGTTACGGAACCCTACGAGTGCGAGTCCGACTTGCACTTGGCCAGTTTATTGCATCGAGGATTAAAAATAAAGCACTCGCTCTCTCTCTCTCTTCTACCAATTAACATTTGCATTGTAATTCTTCACAATGGGCAGGTGTATATATGTTCATAATTTCTTTTCGATTCAAAATTTCTAGACAGAAACGAAACACTAAATGATCTAACTATATAAGTATATTTAGGTTTTCATTGTCGCTACTATTACTATTTTAAAAGCTTTTATTTAAGACTACAATCGGAATATTTACCAAGAAACACGAACAAACGCGAAGATATTGTGAGTGTTGCGTGTGGCACTCGAGCTCTGTGTGATAGGCAGTAGGGATGCCGATGGTCCGAAACGAGAACGAAAGCGGATAGAATGTTCCGCATTGCTTCTACCCAAAACCTGCATGATCGTGGCGCTTGCAATAGAGCCGAAATATCGGAAACTCATAAATACCCACCACATTTTATTACCACAGGGTAAATGTCCAGTATGTTTACCTAGGGCAGACGCTCAGACTAGGCAAACACAACTTCGATAAGGAAATTCAGAGAAGAATTCAGCTGGGCTGGGCAACATTCGTAAAACTCCGTCGAGTCTTCTCGTCGCCTATACCGCAGTGTCTAAAGATAAAAGTCTTTAACCAGTGCGTCATACCTATGATGACATACGGAGCCGAGACGTGGACACTCACAGTTAGACTGGTCCACTAATTTAAAGTTGCTCAGCGAGCTATGGAGAGAGCTATGCTCGGTGTTTCTCTGCGGAATCGAATCCGGAACGAAGTAATTCGCCAGAGAACTAAAGTGATCGACATAGTTCAACGGATTAGCAAACTGAAGTGGCAGTCGGCTGGTCATATCTGCCGTAGGACCGATAACCGTTGGGGTGCGGGTCGGAACACCTCCTCGTGGTGTACCCTGGGTATCGGCCGACAACTTTTCCTAGTTTACTGGGTTAAGTTGTCGGCCGATAGCGAAGTTCCGACGTGACGGGCTCCTCCGCGTGTCCCTCTGATATTTAGCAGAGGGCACAGTGTGACGGGGCAGGGCGGGCTCGGTGGTGGGAGCCGCCCGGTGGTGGGTCCGAGCATAATGCTCGGACTTAGTGGCGGGGCCGGCAACGGCTGCAAGAGGGTTGCTTGCATGCTTTTGTCATGCGAGCCGGACGGTGGACGGTGTGCGAGTAGGGGTAGTTGCCCTTCGCACACCTGTCATGTGAGGGACGGAGGGTGTGGTGAGTTTGATTAGAAGACGAGCCACACTCCTCTAAGGCTGTGGGTCTGATTCACTCGGACCGAGAGTTGGGGCCGGTGACGGTCGTGAGTGGAGTCTCGTATGCCACTGGCAATGGCATGCGAGTCGAACAGCAGACGGTGTGTGAGTAGGGGTATTTGCTCTTCGCACACCTGTCATCAGAGGGACGGAGGGTGTGGTAAATTTGACGAGAAGACGAGCCACACTCCTCTGTCATTGTGGGATAACTGTTGGAGAGTCGGGGGACTCTCCACCGGCTTGCACTCCCCACATGACGGTGAGGGTTGACTTTGGTGAGCAAGGTCAGCCTTCCGCAGCGGCAGAGGCCCATTTGGGTCTGCCACCGGGGCAAATTGGTAAATGCTAGCGCAACCCCATCTTGCTCCACCACGGTGGATGACGGCTCACCCCAGGTTTTTAGTGCGGTATCCTGCCTTTTAGGCAGCGAGTCCCACATAATCATCTCGCTCCCCCGGGCGATTTGGTATCCATAAAGGATTTTCCTGGGTCAAAAAAAAAAATTGGACCGATAACCGTTGGGGGAGACCGCGAATCGGTAAACGTAGCGTAGGAGGCCCTGTGACCAGGTGGAGCGACGACATTCGCAAAGCGGTGGGCAGTGACTGAAAACAAAGAGCCGAAGATCGGGCTCAGTGGCGTGACTTGGGAGAGGCCTATGCCTATGCCTAATAATAGTTATTTACTATGATATGATTGAATATCTATATCGGAATATCTAATATGATATGATTTGAAAGTAATGACAAAGGGTGATATAGTAGTTAGACAATTCGCTAGACTGCTGGTTACTACTAGTTTTTAGGAAATGCTCCAACACATCTGCGAGTACCTACCTACTTACCTCTTACGCTAAATCTATGCTATATTATATAGGTACAGAATATTTTTTGCAACCTTGCAAGTTGCAACTCGGCGAAGTAAAAACTGCCAAGCTTACCGAGGTTGGTTCAAAGTCAAGGAAGCTGATATAAGTTATTCGTTTTGTATGGGCTTTCATTGACTGCGCTACCCTTGCCTACCCGAAACTTTCGGCACGCAACAAACTACTTACTGAGTTGAGAGTATCGTAAGTTGAATCACAGAATAAATAATAGTTTTGTAGCACAGAATACCTAATAGTACTACGTAGGTACAATACGTAAGTAGTTACGATATAATCAGTATAGAAATATAAATATAGCTGTGCAAAACAGTACGCCCACATTAAAAGTACATTAATTTTAGTACATATTATGTATGACTAACACATTTACTCAAGGGCTGTCAATAATGTTTTGGTTTGAATAACTGAACTCCCGAGCGCTGTGACTGCAGTGACCTCATAGTAATGGACCTATGTGAATACGAGTGCGTAAACTGTAAATCACTAGTACATATTTCACTAAATTATTATAAAACAAAGTCCTCCGTCGTGTCTGTCTGTCTGTCAGTCTCTTCACGAGAAACTCAAAAACTACTGAACGGGTTTTATTGCGGATTTCACCATAGACAGGAGTGATTTCATTAAGGTTTTGTGTAAATTGGTTAAAATAAATGACGATAATCGTTGAAGATGTTCATTCATACTCGACTCGCCACAACACACCGATGCAAAAATGTAGGCATACGTTCTACCCGTATATGCTCTACCCGTGCAAATTTCCGGGGCGGGTCGCTAGTTATATTAGTTATATTATATTAATAGATCAAACTCACCCGTCTTGTTCTAGTTGCACCCGCGTGCGTGACCGACGTGGTGACACGACTGGACTCCGCTGCAAGTTGTGCAACACTTCCACCTCCCTGTGATCCTGCACAGGACTCGGCACCTTCTCCGGAGACCGCACCTCCGATATAGTCAACGCAAACCCAGAAAACTCCTTCACTTTCCGTCCATCGCTCACATCATTCTTAGACCTAAAGTAATCGTACAATTCACTCAAGGATTTAGATTTTAATTTCACTCTGTTATATTGCGCTACGTACTCCTGTTTATTGGATTTGTTGCTTATAACCGGCAGCGGTATACCGCTTTTCTTGATCGGCTTCATTTGGGTTTCCCTTTCGAACGCTTCGCGTTTTATCTCGTTCATTTTGTTCATGAACACCGGAGTAACAGGTCTCGACACTTGTTTGATGTTGTTATCTTCATCCGTCGGCACTGGTTTGTTTTGGTTGCCGTCGTCCTCGCTCGTGAGGAGGTTGTCACTATCCGGTGTCCTTATTTTCACACTTTCACCACCGAAACGCACTTTTTTGACGACGACATCGGTGTCCTCCGAGTCTCCATCCGCGTCGTCGCTGTAACGCAACATGTTCCGATCGGAACTGTCGTACTCGTCCTCGCTCACCGTGTTCCTCTCGGACTCGTTCTCTGTGTCGTTCTCCTCCAGTACCGTCATCGTGATAGCGGTGTCCGAATCGAACTTGATTTCCGTTTCAATTATAACTTTAGCGTAGTTGTTGCCGTAGTACGGTCCGATGCGGCCGAAGGATTCCTCCGACGAGGTATCCGTCGACACGCGGATTGGCCCGGCGAGAGCGTTGTTGAACACTTGATTAATTTTCACCATCGGCTGGTTGTTGTTGTCTCTGTACATCGTTTTCCTGGGCGCGTAGAAAACATCGTGCGAGTCCTCGTCGTAATTATCACACAAAACTTGAAACTTATCCTGTATCTTCCGATCTAGCCTGGACAGATTCGACACGTAGTCCCTCGACCCGCAAACTTTGCGAAGCTTCATCATGGCTCGGTGAGCCACGTCCTTGTGCACCGGGTCAAACAGCTTCTCCCCGAGAATTTGAAACACGGGAAACATGTCAAGGTCGGCGTTCCTTCTCCTCAAGATGCCCATCACGGAAGGAATAGACAAAACCAATCCGGTGATGACGTTCATCTTAGTATCGACGCCGGGGGAGTGGGGCCTTATGTTATGGTAGTAACATTTGTCGAGGAGAGCTCGCGCCGCGCACTCCGGGTCCTCGCAGTGCGTGCAGAACACTTTTAAAGCGTCGAGGGCGGCCTTCCGCACGTTGGGCGAGTTGTGTCCGAGGTTGTCGACGACCTGGTCGAAGGGGAAGGAGAGCGCGTTGCCGGAGAGCGGCAGCAGGTCGGCGAGGACCCGCAGTGCGTGCAGGCGGACCTCCCACTCGGGGTGCGCGAGGCGGTCGCGGATGGCCACGTACAGCAGGCTGACGTCGAGGTCTGGCGGCAGCGCGCGGGCTCGCAACACGCGGTCCCACAGCGGAGCGAGCGGCGGCGGCGGCGTCTCGGGCAGTTGCATCGCGGCGGAGTGAGCCGCGTGCCGTGCCGGCCGCCCGCCCAGCGCACTACAACTGGGTTAATGATCGGCCGGTACGCCACGCCACCGCCGCCCCTGACCAATCGATTCAAACATGTGTGCTCTGCCTTCGCACACAGATGTCTACCACGTCTCGTGGCTCGCTCCACGGCACACTTTCCTATACTAGACTGAGCTTACACATTAGAAACGAAACCAATAGTTACCTACCTACTCAAACAGCCTACCTAGAATGCCTGTATCTCTAGATTGTTACTTTAAATAATATATCGACGAAACTGTAGGCGTAACATCAATTAGATGAGGGTAATGGACTAAGTTTACAGGTAATTAACCTGCGCTGTTTTGTTCCAAAGTTGTTAGGCAATTACAGATACTTAGACATAGGTTATAGGTAGGTAATATTTGTATAATTAACTACTACTTAAACAAACCTACAATCAAATTTAGATGTAAAGACTTCTGCTAGTCCGCATTAGGTACACTTTGTCTGATAATCAGCCGTGAATACATAGATATTTTTATTGGTTTTAGGCAGATAGACGTCATCATCCGTCTTGCTTCTCCTATCACCTCATATCTTAAAATAAAGTTCTACTTGATGGAAATCGACGTGATAGTAATCTTGATGATAGTAACGATGACGATAGTAATCTTGATCTAGTAATGATAGTAAAATTAATTGTCATACCTACTTATATTACAATAATTTTCTATTATTGAGTTTTATAGAAGTTATCACTCAATACGTCCTACCTATACCATATGCCTACATTTTAAAACATAGGTAGAGCGTACCGATATTTTATTAGGTAGGTCCAAAAATCTAGGTCTCATTATTATGTTACCTGAAGCAAAGAAAACAAAGTATATTAATGACTACAGGCTGGCTGCCTAAATACCAAGCTAAAAACTATGTGCTAGCTTTTTAAATCAGAGCACATATTTTTACCCGACTGCGCGACGCAAAGGAGAGGTAATGTGTTTATCAGTCTATATATGTATGTATGTTTGTTCCTTTGTGGCACACTAGAGACCAAACGCGTGGGCCGATTTTGATAATTGGCACGTCAATAGATTCGCCATGCTAGCGCGAGTGTCAACGAAAACATAAAAAATTGAAAAATTCAAAATGGCGGATTTCAGACGCCAAAATTTGGGGTTCAAAAAAATTTTTTTTTTCAAGACCTATCTAGTTGCGAAAAATCATAGTTATGGAATACTTAACTGTGTTACGGAACCCTACGAGTGCGATTCCGACTTGCATTTGGCCAGTTTATTTTCTTTTCAGTTCGTTTTTTAACACTTCACTTTTTGCGCAGTCGGGTTTTTTGATTTTTTAATTTAATGCTTTATTTACATAGGACGTCTACTTCTGCTAGTCTACCTAGGGCGCTACTACCTCAGAACACAGTCCTGTGGAATTTTGGACAACCACTTTGTCTGATATTCATCCGTACCTATACATACAGTCAGTCACAGTGGAAATTATTTTGGTTTGACTGATAAAGTGTCCCGCGTAATTCTTGACATTACAGTACATACTATTATTTATTTTGTGACTTACTTAACATCGCCGTATTCAAAGATTTTGACAGTAGATAGATAATGTGTATTGATTTGAATACACTATGCGTACCTACGCGTACGCGAGCTTTGTGAGACCTTATGAAGTTATAAGGTATTTTTTTTTAATAAGATAACTACGATCTAGCAGGCTCATTTCGGTGCCCGTGCCACTGTAAGTAATGCGTGCCACTGTATATATTCCAGAAAAATGGCAAAAATTTTTTTTTCAAAATACTTCGTGTTTTTCTCAGTTTTTAAAACATTTTTTTTTTGGGATTACTTTTTTGCGCCATACATCCTTAATTTTGTTTTTTTAGGGTTCCGTAGCCGAATGGCAAAAAACGGAACCCTTATAGATTCGTCATGTCTGTCTGTCTGTCTGTGTGTCTGTCTGTTTGTCTGTCTGTCTGTCTGTCTGTCTGTCTGTCTGTCCGTAGGACTACAGAATTGAAACTTGGTAGGTAGATGTATTCTGTGAACCGCTTTCCTATTTTTATACAAAAATAAAAAATATAAAAGTTTAAGGGGGGGCATCCCATACATGGAACTGAAACAAAAACATTTTTTTTTCTTCAAACCTATACGTGTGGGGTGTCTATGGATAGGTCTTCAAAAATGACGTTGAGGTTTCTAAAATCATTTTTTCTCAAAGTCAATCATTTGAAAGATAGGCGCGTCTAAAGTGGTAAAATGTGTATCCCCCCCCCCCCCCCTCTAACTTTTAAAGTATGGGAGTGAAAAATCTAAAAAAAATATATGCTGTAGATCTCAATAAAAACTAACAACGAAAATTGGTTTGAACGAGATACAGTCAGCAGTTTTTGAGATATGGCGACCGCAAAGATAACTTTGTTTTTCATACAAACACTATGAAAAACAAAGTTAATTTGGTAGTTGCGAAAAATCATAGTTATGGAATACTTAACTGTGTTACGGACCCTACGAGTGCGAGTCCGACTTGCACTTGGCCAGTTATACTTTATTTTTATTTTGATGTACCCAGTGTCACTCTCACGACTAAGACGAATCTATTGACACTCACATAAAAATACGACAATACATAGGTACATACACTCAACAAACATAACCCTCCTTCTTTCGCAGTCGGGTAAAAAATAGTGTGTAGTTGTGTGTAGATGTAGATTGTAGATAGATAGTAAAATTATAGATCCTACGCCTACCTACCTACGTAGGTATGTAATATCTACCCCGACCCAAACTTCGACACCAAACCGACCTTGACGACTAAAAGGAAACAACTTGCAAAAAATTATTTGAAGGTTGCCATTTCGTTTTAATTAATTGGATATGATATGTAAATGTATATACTTACAATGCATAGAAGTAGTTAGGTATTCAAAGAATCAAGAATCAAAGCATTTATTCAGTATGTAGGCAGTATAAATATACGCACATATACACGTCAAAATCATAAATCATAAAATAAATCATAACCAATTATCAAGTAAACATAGCAAAAGCAGAATTTAACGCTTTGAATTAGAAAAAAAAAGTAATGAACCATTCAGCTGTCATCCAATCGTTTACGTCAGAATATTTAAAAAAAAATTAAGTAGGTTAAAACCAACCATACATGTAACTATGTGTTTCAGTACTTCAGACAATTTTTATATAAAAAAAATAAAAAAGTGAAATAGTGAAACACAAGATTTATTAGATACCTTATACCCATAAGGGAAATGTAACAAGTAGGTATGTAGTTATCATATCCTAAATCTATTTTTTCCACAGGTGGAAGGAATCTAGTTATCTACCATAAACTTAATATGTCTGGAGCTAAATATTCACTTGGAACTACTTCCAAAACTACCTGCCTATACTTCAGCTAATAGGTAGGACTTATTAATAAAATATAAAGGTCAGGACATCACCGAGAAAGCATTTTATTTGTACCTTCATCATTATAACAACAGTTTATGTACCATCAGGAGACTCAGGACCATTATAATAGACAATAGAACAAAGAGAACAGCAATATACCAATAAGTATTTAATGTTAAGTCACAAGGGTTTATAACAAGTTTCAACAAGACATAACACATAAAAATCACTACCGATTTAGACAATTTATACAAAATATTATGGGGTTTCCCCCAAAAGGCCTCCACCAGCCCTCATAGCCTTTCCTTACCACCCTCAACGAAGCTAAAACACTATCATCACCATTCCTAGGTGAAACCATCATTACTATAAACATATCCTAGAAAACCACATTCTAGCCATATTTATTCTATACATTTTGTAATACAAATACTTAGCTTCATTGAGTTGGACAGCACTTTGTCGTCTAAACGATATTCCTAACAGAGTAAAGGTGACGATGTTAGCCCGAAGGCTGCTCGAGCAAAAGTGTCTCATCTAACGTTTCTACCGCCCTTTTAAAGCATCAGTCAAACAGAAAACCAAGATGGCGGCTCTGACACATCTTGTAAGGTTTATACTACCCTCAAATGTATCAAACACCGTATAAACACCCTCATTTAAGGCAATATTAAAAATATTTAAATTAAATCATCATAAAACATTGGAAATATGTCGTATATCGGTATGTACTATGAAAATAATCTAACACGTGCTTATTTATTATAACGCCATCTAACGTCTAACGCTATCTATGTGAAAGTTAACACAAAGGTGTTAGGAATCGGCATTTCAATATAACGCCATCTATGGACGTTTAAACTGATATACAGACTCGGTATAGGGAGCTGGTCACACCGGAGAAGTAAGGCATTTCGCTACCGCCTACTTATTCTTTTATCAACTATCGGAAAATACAAGCATTTTTGTGAAACAAATCGTTCTACACTATTATTTATCCGACACATTCGATTAACGCCCACGCGATTGGGCCGCTGGTACCAGCGCTATGACCTTCATTTTCTTTTCTGTCATTCCGTAATTAGACCCCTGAATAACCGCCATACTGGTACAAATGACCAAGTATTTTCTGTTACCATCTCCCGGTCCATTGGGGGTGCACGTAATAGTACGGTTGGCAACCCTACATTAATCAGGGTAATTAAACATTTGTTTTAAGTGTGACGTTCGACACACAGAGTACTGAATCACTCTACTGCGTTAGTTCGACGTCTAGATGAAAGCTGAATCCTGAATGGCTGACTTTTGTTTTTTAACCGAATTAAAAAAAACTGGCCAAGTGCAAGTCGGAATCGCACTCGTACGGTTCCGTAACACAGTAGAGTATTCTGTAACTATGATTATTCGCAACTACAAAAATAACTTTGTTTTTCATAGTGTTTGTATGAAAAACAAAGTTATACTTGCGGTCGCTATATCTATAAATCTGCTGACTGTATCTCGTCCAAACCAATTATCGTTGAAATTTTTTATTGAGATCTACAGAATATATTTTTTCTAGATTTTTCACTTCCTTACTTTAGAAGTTAGAGGGGGGGGGGGACCCATTTTAGCACTTTAGACGCACCTATCTTTTAAATGATTGACTTTGAGAAAAAAATATTTTAGGAACCTCTATGTCATTTTTAAAGACCTATCCATAGACACCCCACACGTATAGGTTTGAAGAAAAAAATATTTGTTTGTTCCTGTTCCATGTATGGGATGCGTTTTATATTTTTTATTTTTGTATAAAAATCGGAAAGCGATTTACAGAATACATCTACCTACCAAGTTTCAATTCTGTAGTCCTAATGGTTTCGGAATAAAATGGCTGTGACATACGGACGGACAGACAGACAGACAGACATGGCGAATCTATAAGGGTTCCGTTTATTGCCATTCGGCTACGGAACCCTAAAAAGGAGGAGGTTTCTCAACCACCGTATATATGTTTTTTTTTATGTTTGTTCGCGGATAACTTCGTCGTTTATGAAACGATATTATAGGGATCCGAACCCAAAGGGTACCAACGGAACCCTATTACTGAGACTCCGCTGTCCGTCTGTCTGTCTGTCTTGTCTCCAGGCTGTATCTCATAAACCGTGATAGTTAGACGGTTGTAATTTTCACAAATGATGTATTTCTGTTGCAGCTCTAACAACAAATAATAAAAACAGAACAAAATCAAAAATTAATGGGGGTAAAAACATGGGAACATGTTTTTTTACTATAGCGCCATCTATGAACGATTGTTTACGTTATTAATAATATTAATTACCTACCCTAACACCTTTGTTTTAACGTTCACTTAGTTGGTGTTAGAAGTTAGTTTAGATATTTGTTAGATAGCGTTGTAGTAAATAAGCATGTTTAGTATTGACACGGTATTTATATATTGTTACATGCGGGGTTGTATAAAAATGCCAATCCGATGAGATGAATGTTTATTTCCACTGAACACTAGGTTACACAATGTTCCACAGTAGTTGTCCAAATCGTTTTGCACTATTATCAAAAGTCCGTTAACACACACTGAGATCGTTGGTAATCACAATCACAGATTTCACTGTTCACAGTTCACAACACTAGTTCACTGATAACACTTAAGAGCAAACACGGGGTACATTTTTCCATACAAATGTATTCCCCATTTTCCTCCCTGGAAAATGCTTCTAGAGAAAAAAAAAATTCTACGAAAAATCAAGGTCTACTGTAGCTATGCCCCTATTATTTGATTTTTTTCATCATACTTTTGCAAAAAGAAATATGACCCTTCAAAAACCTGACAAAATTACCTATTTTACTGCCCTGATCTACACGGCTTCCAGACAAATTCTAAAGGGTTTTAAGACAAAACAAAATGATAGAAGCACGGATGCACTCATCTGCAAAAATATCGTGAAAAAATTAGGTTGATCGGAGCAGTTTTCGACGAGAAAACACGGGAATACAAAACCTTATTTTACTCAAAATTTTGTAGGCAAAATGGGTCTGAGCTGCAGTTGTCCCTATCGCACTCTTCGGGGGAAAGCTGGAGGCCTGGAGGTGAGGGAGGGTGAAATTAACACGTATACATTTAAGGAAGTGATAATTGTCGATAATGGGTATCGATAGTCTAGTGATGTCTATCGATATCGATATTTATCGCGTTTTCATTAATTTAATTTTCTATAATGTGTATATGTTACTTTTATCGTAGGTAGGTACTTCAAATTGCTCTAGATATCACTTACCACCAGGTGGTATTGTGGTGAAACGCTAGACTCTAAGATATAAAATAAAAATATTACAGACAAATGTCACCTATACATAATGTTTATGTGACTATGTCCAGGTTAAAAGTTCTACTTGAAATTTTCACAAAGTATGTATTACTATGGGCGCTATAAATAATATTTTTTTGAAGTGAAAACTTCTCTAGCGGCTTTGTGAACTTTGTATAGGATTTGAATGGGATGGGTAAAATATGTCAAACTCGCGTCAGGACATCGCGTTGGGAGACGTGACCTGATCGAAAATTCGTAAGACGAAGGAATAGTAGAAACTGTTATTGGGATGTGTAAAAAATGTTAAACTCGCGTCAGGACACGTTACCTGCTCGATATTTCGTAAGACGGAGGGAGAGAAGACCAAATGCACAACATTAATGTTCAAGTTAGTTGCATGTAAATCAATTTTAAAGAGTAGCTAATTTGAGAGTTCACTGATATAATTTTTTTATTTTACCATATTAATTGTGCTGTTTTTCGACCACATACCATCCATTTTCAACCGACTTCCAAAAAGAAGGAGGTCCTAAATTTGTCTGTATGTTTTTTAGGGTTCCGTACCACAAAAGGTAAAAAAAAGGAACCCTTATAAGATCACTTTCTTGTCTTGTCCGTCTGTCTGTCCGTCTGTCCGTGTGGCACCACTGATTTTGTCAGGAACGGGTAGACCTAGCAAGTTGAAATTTATACCTGATACTGAGGTCTATAGTCCCTATTGGGTGTATAAAAATCAAGGTCTTGAGTCAACACAATAAAAGGATATGGGCAAATTTAGAATTTCGCGAAAACTTGTTAGTACCAAAATGTACCTTAATTTTCAACTTTTTTTATTTTTCGGAATTTTCCCTTCACTTGTGCTCTAAGACCTTGCTTATGACCAAAATTGACAATTCTAGGTAAACCGAAAGTACCCTATAGGTTTTGGGTCGAAAACCTATAGCCTATAGCCAATTAATGTAGACTTCTGAGTTATATGAGCGCTGATACAATTTAGAGGTCTAGCTTAATTGGTTGGTACGGAAGCCACGGTGGGCGAGTTCATCTCGACTTAGCCGGTTTTATTTTCTATTTCATTGTATGCATGTTACGCGATTACTCCGTCAATTGTGAAATGATTCGAATGATTCTTTTTTGATCGGCAGGGTACATTTCTGAGGTGGTCTCATTGCAATTTCAATGAAATCTGATAAGTATCTCCAGAGATATGATGATAAACGTCTCAAACTTGCTACTGAAAATGACTCTCAGGGCATGGAAGTCAGTTGTTTTCGTTTTTAAACTATCTTAATTATTCCTTGCGGACGATATCGTCATCATGGTTGAAACCGTGCAGGACTTGCAATGCATGCCGACCACCCTTGCTGATTATTCTGCACGCATCGGCCTACGGATTAACTTGGATAAGACCAAGATCATGTTCAACGAACATGTTATTCCGGAACTGATTGCCCTAAACGGAGTTCCTCTCGTAGTTGTTCACGAAAACGCATACCTTGGGCAAATCTTGCAATTGGGTAAAAACAACTTCGAGAAGGAAGCTCGCAGAAGGATACAGCTGGGATGGGCAGCATTTGGAAATTTCGTCGAGTCTTTATATCGCCCATACCACAAAGCCTAAAGACGAAAGTCTTTAACGAGTGCGTCCTACCTGTTATTACTTACGGTGCCGAGACGTGGACACTGACGGTGCGACTGGTTCACCAATTTAAAGTCGCTCAGCGAGCTATGGAAAGGGCTATGCTCGGAGTATCTCTGAGGGATCGAATTCGAAACGAGGTCATCCCTCAGAGAACCAAAGTTATCGACGTAGCTCAAAGGATTAGCAAGCTGAAGTGGCAGTGGGCTGGTCACATCTGCCGTAGAACCGATAACCGTTGGGGTAGACGTGTTCTAGAGTGGAGACCACGGCTCGGTAAACGGAGTGCAGGGCGCCCTCCAGCTAGGTAGAGCGATGATATACGCAAGCTGGCTGGCAGCGGTTGGAAACAAAGAGCTGAAGATCGAGCTCAGTGGCGTGCCATAGGTAAAGCCTATGTCCAGCAGTGGACAGAAATAGGCTGTTGGTGATGAATTATTCCTTAAACGATCAAACTAGATGTTTGTATATATATTATATTTTAGTAACAAGAGACGTTTATCGTCATATCTCTGGAGATAGTTATCAAATCTTGAAGGAACTACACTATGACCACCTCAAAAATGTACGCTACCAATTAAAAAAATAATCATTTGAATCGGTTTACAATTTACTGAGTAATCGCGTAACATAAAAAATAAACATATTATAGACGAATTGAGTACCTCCTTTTTTTTGAAAGTCGATTGAGAAAAACTGGCCAAGTACAAGTTGGACTCACACTTCTCGGGTTCCGTAGCACAGTTGAGTATTCTATATCTATGATTTTTCGCAACCAAAAAATTGTTTTTCATAGTGTTTGTATGAAAAACAAAGTTATATTTGCGGTCGCTATATCTCAAAAACTGCTGACTGTATCTCGTTCAAACCAATTTTCGTTGAAAGTTTTTATTGAGATCTACATTTTTTCTAGATTTTTCACTCCCTTACTTTAAAATTAGGCTACACGTTTTACTACTTCAGACGCACCTATCTTTTAAATGATTGACTTTGAGAAAAAAATATTTTAGGAGCCTCAATGTAATTTTTAAAGACGTATCTATAGACACACGTATAGGTTTGAAGATTTTTTTTTATTTTGTTTCAGTTCCATGTATGGGATGCCCCTTAAACTTTTATATATTTTATTTCTTTATCGAAAGCTGTTTACAGAATACATCTACCTACTAAATTTCAATTCTGTAGTTTTAATCGTTTCGGAATAAATTGGCTGTGACATACGGACGGACAGACAGACAGACATGACGAATCTGTAAGGGTTCCGTTTTTTGCCATTCGGCAACGGAACCCTAAAAACGAGTCATAAGCCAACAAATATGTGTACCCTATTGTTTGGTCTTATACACCAATTAACACGATTTAACTGCGAAATATGTGTCACGTATAAATAGAAATATCTGTTACGTAGTAACTATTATATAATCTTTGACCAAACACTGGAAACGCCGGTAATCGCTAAAAGTCGAATGCTGACAACTAACAAGTGGATAGCGAGCGCGGGAAGGGTGCGGGTGGTCGTGCTCTCCTAAGTACGCACACCAACACAGTATTCACACACACATTGATTGCTTGGTTGTTCGGGCGCTGCGCGACGGCAATAGTTTCTTTAAATACCTATTTTTGAAATTTCTCGCAGCCCGAGGACGCTCTTAACGATCACTTGGTCGCTATCCGCGCTTAGATAGTTACACTGTCGCTCCCAAAGAATGGCTGCCTGAACGCCGCGGTGCGACGCTTTATATAGGGCACAATAATTAGCTAGATCTTTCCAGCATCCAGTAAAAACAAAATGAAAGAGACCAAAACAAAGCAATAAAAATCACAAACAATACGCGGCTTTCCTTTGAACATCTGATGTAAACAACTTTACCATACATGCTAATTTTATCTCTAAAGACTTAAGAATAAGGTTTAATCTTAACTACAAAACTAGGTACATTGACTAGGGTCAGAATTCCAGGAAGGTTACTTTTATTTACTGTTACTTTTACTTTTATGACGGTCGGGTCTTTATACGGGTGTTTATAGCCCCTAATTAGTCTATTCTTTCCTACGCTATTTTTGTTTGAGAAGCTTGGCGAAACATCGCGACTCGACGACGCGATGTAACAATATATATCGATGTTAAAACTATGTACTTAAATTTTCCGACAAATTTTGTTCAATCGGAACCATACGTGTGCGAGTCCGACTCGCACTTGGCCACTTTATTTTTTTAATTCAAAGCAAAAAGTTATGTTTTTGTTATTTTTAGGGTTCCGAACCCAAAGGGTACCAACGGAACCCTATTACTGAGACTCCGCTGTCCGTCTGTCTGTCTGTCTGTCTGTCCGTCTGTCACCAGGCTGTATCTCATGAACCGTGATAGTTAGACAATTGAAATTTTCACAGGTGATGTATTTCTGTTGCCGCTATAACAACAAATACTAAAAATAGTTCAAAGTTAAGAATTAAAGGGGGTCACCATACAAAAAACGTGTTTTTACTATAGCGCCATCTATGAACGATTGTTTACCAGTGTTTCTCAACTTTTTCATGACGCGACGCGACCCCCTTAGTATGAAAAAAATTCGACCTACTTGCACTTTTTATAATTTGTATTTTGTTGTATTTCTAGCTTCTACCCGCGGTTTCGTTCGTGTGGCCTACAGGAAACAAATCACATATTTTCTTTCACATATTCGTTTGGTATTCGGTATTCCGCGTATTCGGCATCTTTGCCATTATTTGTATTCTGCCAAATTATTCGGTTTTGTCGCCAAATATATTCGGTTCCAGCATTTCTATTTTCTTGGCTCATGTAGCCAAGGTGTAGAACTAAAAGAAAAAACTTCTTATATAAGATTTATGTTATATTATAAGTCAAAGAAAACATATTTACTTCTTAACCTATAGTTAGTAGGTATAGTCAACATTTATTTTAAGCCTTAAATCAACATTTAATTTAAATCTCGCATCAATATTTATTTTTAAAACTTAAAATCAACATTTTTATAAACCTCAATTAAATCTATTTAAATCCATCCAATTTCGTCGTCTAACCAGCAGCGGCACGTAGCTAGGGTTGCCAGATGTGTTGAAAAAAAAAACCGGACAAATTTTTAAGTTTTATTTATTAAGTAACAAATTTTACATCGTACTACTTTTTTATATATTTAGTGTTCGATGCCACTGCTTTTAGTTTTTTTGTCCGGTTTACCAAGATTTTCTTGACTGGACATGCCTAAAGAAAACCGAACTGTCCGGTCGAAAACCGTACATCTGGTAACCCTACACGTAGCGCACATGCTAGAACTTGTTTACGCGGCAAAACGATGTAATTTTAAACCGAATAATTCAGCCGAATATCTGTTTCGGTAAAGGTTAAACCGAATAATATTCGGTATTCGGTAATTCGGTGAAACCACTATACGGCGCATCTCTAGTGTTAACGTTCACTTAGTTGGTGTTAGAAGTTCATTAGACATTCGTTAGATGGCGTTGTAGTAAATAAGCATGTTTAGTATTGACACGGTATTTATATTATCGATGTAATTTGTACTTTATTTTTCCGGCAAATTTTGTTTAATCGGAACCCTACTTGTGCGGGTCCGACTCGCACTTAGCCAGTTTATTTATTTTTAGAATAATAATTATTATTTGTTAATATTTATTATTATTAATTATTTGTATGATCTATGTAATGTTACTTAACGCGTGTAAGTGCAGATTTTTTATTTGCCCATATACGGAATAAATGCTTTGAACTTTGAACTTTTGTTTATGTATAAAAAAAGGCAAAAAAAATATCTCTCTTGTATGGGAGCCCCCCTTAAATCATTGTTTTATTTTAATTCAATTATTTACTTTAAAGTGAATATAAAACAAAACTAGCTGTGCCCTGCAGCTTCGCCCGCGATAATAAGTATCCTATAGCCTGGCTGTATACCCAAAGCCTAACATCCATAGTACCTACTGGCTATCCCTATAAAAATTGCCGGTAGTGCCGGTACTGGTAAATTAGTCCAGCCGATTGACCGTGAAGAAGTCCCAAAAAATAAACAAACTGACTTTCGAATTTATAATATTGTCGTTGATATTCTGTGAATATTTCAAGCGTCTACCAGTTGCCGTTATCGATGATATTATTGGTAATATTTTTGATGATCTGCCTACTAACTGAATTATCAATACCAATCAATCATCAATAGGTATCATATCATTCAAGACGTCATTCATTGAAATCGGTCCAGCTGTTTGGCTCCTAGTTGGCAACAAAGCAAAACACCCAAAAACATACTGCGCGCAAAATACATTACACCCCCCTTTTGACAGTCGGGCCAAAATTAAATTTAAATCCTCACCAACTTACTTAAACAGCCAGAGGGCCAGAGATGGCGTGTTTGGTAGTAACACATGAGTAACTTTTTAACCGACTTCAAAAAAAGGAGGAGGTTTCTCAATTCGACCGTATATATTTTTTTTTTTTTTTTTTTTTTTATGTTTGTTCGCGGATAACTTCGTCGTTTATGAACCGATTTCGATTATTCTTTTTTTGTTCGAAAGGAGATATCCCAAGTGTGGTACCATGGTAATTTTATCGAGGTATGATAAGTATCTCCAGAGATATTGAGATAAACATCTCAAAATTGGTACTGAAAATGAATAGCGCGGCATTTAAAGTCGGTTGTTTTTTAGTTTTTAAACGATATTATTTAGTGAGTAACTTTACTCATGTGGTAGTAACTTTTTTTTAAAATTTTATTATGGCTCCACACATTAAAAACTCCTCAAGTTTTGTAAATTCAAGTCTTACAACCCTACAACCCTTTTTTCGCATTAAAAAGTAGACTGTGTCCTTTCTCAGGCTCTAGACTATCTTTGAACTCAATTTCATTTAAATCGGTTCTGTAGAAAATTCACAAAAAACTCACATATTTCTTTACACCTTTGAAAGTCTTGTTTATTTATATCGAATTAACAGCCTAAAAAATAAGTTTCAAGCTTCTAGCTCTAAAAATACGATACTTCCTTTTAAAATTTTATCCCCCCTTTCAACCCCTTGCAACCCTTGTTTCGCATTAAAAAGTAGCCTATGTCCTTTCTCAGGTGCTAGACTAACTGCGTACCTAATTTCATTTAAATCGGTTCAGTAGTTTAGGCGTGAAAGCGAGACAGACAGATATAATTATTTCGCATTTATAATATAAGTAAGGAAAGGATTAACTCGCGGAAGACCACAAGTTTTACGAAAAAATACAATAAGAGCACACTAGGGTTGCCAGATTTTATTTGAGCCTGTAAGGGACAAACTGCTAATTTTGCAAAAAAATACGGGATTTTACATTTTCCTCCGGGACAAATGAAAAACATGTACTTTTTACTTTGTTTTTATTGCCACTTAATATAAATATGTATGTATATAAAAGAAAGTCGCGTTAGTTACACTATTTATAACTCAAGAAAGGCTGAACCGATTTGGCTGAAAATTTGTGGGGAGGTAGCTTAGAACCAGGAGACCGACATAGGATACTTTTTATCCTGATCCACGGGATCAATACTTCCGCGCGGGTAAAACCGCGGGGCGCAGCGTTTTTAATTAAAAGCGTATTTTATTACAACTTACACGATCTTCTTTAAAATATACCTAGTTATATTTTAAAGAAGATCGTGTAAGTTTTATTTCATTCATATCATTCATGTTATCATTCATTTCATTGTTTGATTTAACATATATTTTGTAAAATTCAACGCAGCTATAATCATAGTTGAATACGGTCATTAATTCGCTCTTTATCAAATCTGGAGTACATTTGTTGTGCACATCAGTCCATTTTAATGCCATCTGCAAAAAAATCCTTTCTACAAAGTAATTGAAACTAGAGATACTAAAGACAAACGATATTATTTAAAAAATGTTAGGGATTTCATTCTTGGAAAATCCTTCCATTATTTTCTTCCACTTTTCAATAGCACCCATGCTTTTGTCATCAAAAGACGTTGCAATTTCCAGGCTTTTTTTAATAATTTGAAATTCTTCGTATAACGATTCTTCCATATTTAATTGAGCGACCCTTAAAAGTTCTGCAGCTTTTTGGAAATGTTCATAATTTATTGGTGATTTCAAATTTAAAAATAGCATATTAGAAAGGATGTTGCTTTCTGAGAAATCATATCGTGGCGTCAAATATCCTATGAAATTTGTGTATAACTGTCGAAAATCATCGAAAAAAAAAAAAAAAAACATTTTCGATCAATTTCGGTTGACATTCGGCTTCAATCGAGCAGCACGTTCGATCACTCACTCACTCACACATGTTCTCGTGCGCGCGCAGCGCAGGCTGCCGTCGTCCTCGGAATTATGCGCGCGGATTTTAAATTGAATATTGTTGTAATTCGGGACAGACTTTGTCCCAGCGGGACGTATTAAATTATGCCTGAAAAACGGGACGTCCCGGGAAATACGGGACGTCTGGCAACGCTAGAGCACACACACTTTTTCACGTTCCCACCAAAACTCTTCCCCGTATATTTACTAGCACTCTGTGCGTAGTATCTCCTTCCGAAGTAGTGTGTGACATTTAGTGATAGATTATTATCTTTTATTATCAAAATTATTTTATTTTATTATATATATTTTATTATATTATATTTATTTATATTTAATATATATTATTTATTTATCTTTTATTATTAAAATTATCTTTTCTATGGTGATAGTGATCTGCAGAGTCTGTGCAAAAAGAGAACCATCGTGGCCATAGTGGCTCTACGATGAACTAACATTCAAAAGTAAGAAGGTTTATACCTGTTACCTACCTAGTACCACCCGATAATAATAAAAGTAGGTACCTACCTAGGTATCAAACATTTGTCGTATTAGCGATGACAGATCAATGTTGTCAACGCAACAAAAAATAAAACTGGCCAAGTGCGAGTCGGCATCGCGTTTCTTATCGCACACTTAGAGAGAGTTCCGTACAATAGGAACATAACGTTTCAACCTCATATATTTGATTAATTGAAATTACCAAGAATATTTGGTTTGGTCGCGATCTAGAAAGACGGGGCTCGTTTACTAGCGTCATCTATGTCATTTTGCCGAAACTAATTAGATATATGGCGTTTAAAAACACGTTTTTTGTATGAGGACCCCCTTTAATTTTTAACGTTATTTTGTTTTTAGTATTTGTTGTTCTAGCGGAAATAGAAATACACCATCTGTGAAAATTTCAACTGTCTAACTATCACGGTTTATGAGCTATAGCCTGGTGATAGACGGACACAGACAGACAGACAGACATACAGCGGAGTCTTAGTAATAGAGTCCCGTTTTACCCTTTGGGTACGGAACCCTAAAAACAGGAAATTGGAACCAACAACACGCGCGCCACAGAGAATGGACTCTAGGACGCGCGCCACCATCGATCGACGTCATAGCAATCGCACCACTGACGCGTGCCTTCAACCTTTTTTTTACAAGCTTTTATTTAACTTGCAATGTATGTATGTATGTATGTATGTCACTATGTATGTTCGGGTGGAATCTTGGAAGCTAAATTAGACCCACTTCCCGATGTCCGATTGGACTCAAATTTGGTGTACTTATGTATCTTCAGTGACAATACAATGATATGGTACGATGGAGCTGATCTGATGATGAAGACGGAAGGTGGCCACGGCATCTCTGTGATAAAACAACATAACCCTACCGAGTTTTGGGCTCGATTGATTCGTCTTGAAGAGAACTTTTCACCTAGAGAGTCTGATGATGAAGCTGGAAGGTGGCCACGGCATCTCTGTGATAAATCAACGTAACTCTACCGAGTTTGGGCTCGATTGATTCGTCTTGAAGAGAACTTTACACATAGATAATATTAAGGGTCTGATGATGAAGGTGGTCACGGCATCTCTGTGATAAAATAACGTTACCCCAGTGAATTTGGGCTCAAATTATTCGTCTTGAGGAGCACTTTACACTTAAATGATAGCCAGGATCTGATGATGAAGCTGTAAGGTGGCCATGGCATTTCTGTTATAAAGCAACATAGCCCCACCGAGTCGATTGATTTTCTTTGAAGAGCACTTTACCCATAATCACATCAAACATGCGTGGAATATTTTAAAGCATCATGCCTTCTCTTAAATACTTAGGTAGTAGGTAGATAGTCGGTATCTATACCTACCTACTTAAAAGTTAATAATAAATTATATGTAAAAAAAATTTTAACGTGTTATTTTGGCGTGAACGTACTTACCTATATTTTTAAAAGCTTGAGGCACTGAAGTATAGTAATTACCTAGCCTGCAAAACGGGTAGTGCTTCAAGCTTTTAAGAATATAGGTAAGTATCTATACGCCAAATACTTGCTAGAATTTATTTTTAACATTTTAGTTCATTGTCCCAGATAAAAGCTTGTTTTTAATAATATGTTTTATAGGTTGGCAAAATAGAGTAGAAATAAATAGGGGCGCCACTATTGCTATATACTAGTAACCCCGATAGCAGAGAGAGTGGCGGTAAACTTTAAAATAACTTCTTTAGTGGAACTACGGATAGTCTTATTCATGTTAAAACATCTTTAAGTCGCGTAGGTTACGGAAAATATCAAAATACTACTATTAAGTTGCACAAAAAAGCTTTTTTTTTTTTTGTGGACTTGGCCATAACACGGTCTGTGTATTGTGCCACTTTCTTGATATATGTTGCTTAGTTTATTACATATTTATTTATTAAAAACGGGGAAACTTATTTACAAAAGAAAGAATAGCGAATATTATTCGGAATTTAAAAATGATCAGAAAAGCATGTTTCAATATATAAGATATGTACAAAATATATACAATATATACAGTAAGTTAATACAAAATATATTATTTACAGTTTAATATCATTCAATAAAATAAAGTCGGATATGGCTTTAAAAATAAGGCGATTATTTGAAGATAACAGGCATGGAGCATTAATCGGAAATTGAATCTTCAGTAACAAGAGAGTGTCTAAGAAGGAGGAACGGTCATACATAGGGCAAGATAATAGTATATGATTTACATTGGCTACGGGATGTCCACAATCACATTTAGGACTATCTCTAATACGGAGTTTGGCAAGATGGGCTGGGCTACAAACGTGCCCCAGTCGCAATCTTATAAGGACAGTTGTGGCCAACTTGCCAAGCTCCGCACTAGAGAACCAAGGTTTCATTGTAACATTAGGCTGCAGTGAGTAGTAGTAAATTCCTTTTGACAAGGCACTTTTTGCCCAAGCTTTATTCCAGGATTCCTGGAGATGAAGTCTAGGCAAAGTAGCCAGGTCATGGCAGTAGTTAACATAAGGATACGTATCACCAGAGTGTATAGCATCGTTGGCAAGGTAATCAGCTTTTTCATTGCCAATGATACCACTGTGACTTGGAACCCAAATGAATGTAGTGGAATAACCTTTCTGAGAGCATTTGAATAATTTATCTCGGGCGTGAATAATGACAGGCATGTGAACTTTTGCATTAAAAGGACATCGTGTTAGGGCTTGAATGGCGCTCATAGAGTCTGATATAATTAATGTGTGTTTTAGTTTTGTGAGTAATATGTATTCCAACGCTTTTATAATACCAAAACACTCACCTGTAAATGTCGATGTTTCTGGAGGAAGTTTTATTTTTTGCACTATTTTATACTCTCGGTGATAAATACCAACACCAACATTTTGATTGTTCTCATGTTTAGAAGCGTCGCAATAAATATGATGCCATCCAAACCATTTGTCATCAGTTATTAAATTGAAAGTATTGTTAACACCTATGTCACTTTTTACAAAACCTAAATCTAAATGTGTAATAGGAGAAATAGTTAAAGTTTCATAGTTAGTGGTGTAGAGAGGAAGAATCTTCGATCGATAGGTAGGAGCTGATAGGATTTTTATTTTTTGTAAACTGTTAATAAGACACGGTGTAGTTTTAAATTTCCAGTATGCACAGGATGAGATATAGTCTGATAATGTGATTAGTATTGGTATAAGAGGATGCTCTAAAAACTGGAAGGCACGGAAAAGAAACCGGTCAGATAGAAACTGCCGTCGGATGCTTAATGGAGGCTCAGAACATTCTGTTTGCAACGCATTTAAGGGGCTTGACTTCATTGCACCTGTTATTATTCTCAGAGCCTTGGATTGAATGGCATCCAATTTCTTGGCAGCAGCTACTCTACACGGCTCTAACAAAAAGCTACCATAATCGAGGACGCTTCTTATAAGAGCATTGTAAATAAGCTTCAAAGAGAAAGGATGCGCACCCCACCAAACTCCTGAAAGACATCTTAACATATTTATACGTTGTTCACACTTTGACTCAATGGATTCGCAATGTGGTATACCTGTAAGCTTAGAATCTAAAACAAAGCCTAAAAATTTTGCTACATTCTTATTGGGTAACAGCGCACCATTGTACCAAATTTCTATTGGTGGAGGATTACGCATCCTGGAGAAAAGGACTGCAACACTCTTATTTACCGACAATTCTAGGCCATGTTCGTCAAGCCAGGTTTTTAGGCAGGTTAGAGACCCTGATACTTTGTCACAGGCATTAAATATTGAGTTATCAATGCAGTAAATTAATAAATCGTCAGCGTACTGTAGAGTTTTAATGGAAATTGGGAGTGAGCGTTCTAGATCGTGTGTGTAAATATTATAAAGTATAGGACTCAAAACCGATCCCTGTGGCAACCCTCTCCACAAGAGTCTGAAGCCACTTGATGAATCTAGTTTTATCGTCCTTCCACTCATAATATTAACCACGAAATTGCTAAGTAGTGCGGGTACTTGTAAGGACTCCAGTTTTTTCTTGAGTAATGGAAGTAATATGCTGTCGTAGGCGGATTTTATATCTAAGAATGTAGCTACTACTGCATTATTATGTGTAAGAGCCAACCTAATGTCAGCAATAAGTATACTTATACAATCGATTGAGCTTTTGCCTTTTCGGAAACCGTATTGCGTGTTAGTTAAAATATTTTTAGATTCTATTCCATTCCAGGCGGTTTTTCACAAGATGTTCAGCTAATTTTGAAATTACGTTTGATAAGGCAATTGGTCTATATGACATAATATCGTTGGGTATTTATTTGATTTTAAAATTGATATGAATAATGATGAATAGATGGAATAATAATTTGGGATTTCCACGTCAAGGGGATATTTCCTGTGACCATAATTGTATTAATTAGGTCGAGTATATAAAGTAGTGCGTTATCCTGAAGATTTTTATAAAATGCATAGGGAAGACCATCTTCTCCGGGAGCAGAATTGTTAGAATTTTTAACAATAGCTTTTAACTCCTCAAAGGTAAATGGAGAGTTGAGTCCTGTTTTATCTAAAATTGGTGGTGGAAATGGAATGGTAGTAAATAACTCTTCCTGGGGAACATAAGGTGGTGATAAGTGATCAAGATATTGATCAGACAATTGATGTGGTAATGAATTTTGTTGGTTACTGACAGCAGACTTGAATTTTCTAATATTTTGCCACACTAATGAAGATGGTGTTTGAGGTGAAATAGACGAGCAGTAATGTCTCCAACCAGAGATTTTTTTCTGTTTGAATAGTTTTTTAGAATTCTCAACTGCCTCTTGGACAATTTTAAATTTATCAATTGACATGTCTGTGTTATAATCTAATTCAGCCTGTTTTCTTTTTTTAACAGCATCTGTACACTCTTTGTCCCACCACGGGGGTGATGGAATAAGGTCCAGAGCAGAATTTTTTAACGGGAACGTTTCGTTTGCAGCTTCCGTTATAATATCAGCCAATTTACTGGCACAAATATGTTCATTGTCTGTTGTTATTTGAGGGAGACATGGTATTTTAAGTTCGACTTTATCACTATATGCTGTCCAATCAGGGTTATTCAATCTATATTTTAGGCATGATTTTCGTTTTGGATGTCTGGGCTTATTCTCAGAAGTACAGATAAGAATTGGGAAATGATCACTTCCATAAGTACTCGGAAGTATGTTCCATATATATTTTAAAGCAAGATTGGGTGTACAAATTGATAGGTCGATGGCACTTAGACCTTCGTTTGGATTTGTTCTACGAGTTGGTCTTCCATCATTTAAAATGCATAGGTTTTGAGTATCAATTATATCAAGAAGTTCACTGCCATGCACATTAAAAGCCGAACTGCCCCATGAATAATGATGACAGTTAAAATCACCCATTATTATGAAGGGCTTGGGAAGAGAATTGATAATTGTGTTAAGCTCCAGTAAAACAGATAAAGATGGGTGTGGAATATAAATAGAAATAAAACAAATGTTTTCTACTATTGCTCCAACTATAGAAAAGTCACTACAATGAGAGGGAAAGGATAATGGGGTGAATAAATAAGATGATTTGATGAGTAAGGCGACACCGCCGTACCCATCATTTCTGTCTTCACGAAGACAGAAATAATTACTTATCCTAAAGGCAAAGCCAGGCTTAAGCCATGTCTCTGCCAATGCAAATATATATGGGTCAAATTTGTTTATTATATAAATAATGTCACTTTTCTTACTAACTGCGCTGCGGCAGTTCCACTGGACAATTTTTGAAGAATTGTCCAGTATCGTTCCGAAATGTATTCATTTCGGAACGGTAAGCAGATGGTTGAATCGATTTGTTGTTTAAAGCTTCAATTAAGGGGGCAACGTTGGACGGTAATAAAATATTGTTCTTTTTTAATGTATCAATTAATAGAGTAATAATATCAGTAAGTGTTTGTTGAGAAGTTTGGTCTTGGTTCATAGCATAACCACAGACATTTTGACTTGGGGGCATATTGTAGTCTTTAATAAGCTCTTGGTGAGCTACGCGGTCGTATCCTGTTGGAGCATTATATCGTGTACGTGGCTTAGGTTGTACAGTTTTTTTGTAGGATGTCCATGTGGGAGTCAATCGGTGGTTAGGCGATGGAGATGAATTTACAGCTGTTGTTGGTTTGACAGAACTTAATATGTCTGCATAAGATTTACCTACTGGTGGGTATATGTTGGACGCTTCGACATAGGAAATTGACTTTTCAGCCATTGATAATTTAATATTTTTCTGTCGCAAAAATTCGGGGCAGCATTTACTTGTTGCATAGTGAAAGCCAGAGCAGAGACAGCATACTGCACTGTCTTCTTCTCGGTCACATGAATCACCTGGGTGTTCATGGCCGCATTTAAAACAGCGTGGCTTAAAACGACATTGTGTTTTTGTATGACCAAACCTACAACACTTAAAGCACTGTATGATAGGGTACGTATAAAGTTCAACGGCAAAAGCATTATAACATATGAATATGTGCTTAGGAAGGATTTTTCCATCAAAAGTTACAACAACAGATTGAGAAGGTTTCCAAACCGGAGAACCATCAACTGTCACTTTATAATTCAGACGTCTTAGTTTTAATATTTTGCCACACCCTGTAGGGACTGTGGTATTTTCTATTATTTCATCATCAGTCCATTCGGCCGGTACCCCACGGACCAGACCCATGCGCGTAATGCTAAAGGTCGGGATAAATGCCTTTAATTTCTCAATTGATAGGCTACTGTTATTGATGAAAGCGTTGGCATCAATGGAATTGTTGAATGATAGAGTAATCTTATTTCTCCCAATACGCTTGACGCTTCCATTTACAATATGTTTAATATTGTGCTTTTGTAAAAATCTGCCAAACGTTAGCGGGTGGAGTGTTGAGCCATCATTAGGGGAAGATTGTTCTCGCTGCACATGTACTACGTAGGGGGCACTGTCAGAGACATCATAATAACTTCGACCGACTGGGATGAAATTATTTTGCTTTTCTTTGGAATTTACATTTTCAGTGACCTTGTTATTTTGTAGTTGCTGTTGTGATTGTGGAGTTGGGGAAATGACCGATACGAGTTCGTTTATTACATCATTGTTACTAGTGGTATGACTTTTCTTCCTTCGTTTGTTGCCATTAGTGGAGGGAATTGGGTTGTTTAATATGCTTTGATTTTCTGTATCACGTCTTGTTAGAGATTCATCAATGTCCATTATCACCTGTTCTAACACGGAGTCGTTTTCAATTGTTACAAAGCATCCGGCTACCGGAACGGGAGGGACAGGAGTTGTTCCACCGGGGTCCGGCGGTTCCTCCATGGTGAAAAGACAATAATAAGGACTTACCTAGATAAATTAAGCACTAAAAAATATAAACCTAAACAAGATATACACAAATATAATATAACACTACTTATCTGATCACTATTTACATAAAATTTACAATTTTAAAAGTTCAAATCAAAAAATCGCGCCCGATAAGTTAGAAGGTTTCCCGCGCTTTTTTTCCAAAAAAGCTTTGTTCATAAATTTTCAGTCACTGACCACAGTTAACATAGAAAATTTTATCACAGATTAGATTATTGCCAGGCCAGAAAAAAAATAGTTCCGTTTCAAGACGTTTTTGCCAAGCTGTACATATAATTTACTAGCAGCCCGCCCCGGCTTCGCACGGGTAGAACAAATATGCCTATAAAATTTGCATCAGTTTGTTGCATCGAATATAAAATATGAACATATTTAACAATCATCGTCATATTTCAACCAATTTACACAAAAACTTAACGAATAATGCACCTAAACTTCCTCATAAACACTCCGGCTATTGGTGAAAACCACAGGATAATCCGTTCAGTACCACCAAGGAGAACATCTGCCGCCTTACGGCGTTCCCCGACGCAAAAAGTAGAGGTAATATACGCTTGACGTGTGTATCTGTGTGTCTGTCTGTAGCATCTTAGCACCTAACCGGATGAACCGATTTTGTTTTTATTATTGATAGTTTTTTTTGTTTGATAGATGTCTTCATCGAGAGTGTTCTTAGCTTTGATTCATGAAAATTCGTTCAATCGTTATAAAACTATGAGCTTTTTTCAAGTTAATTGCGCTATTAAATCAACTTTCATAGGTCTGATCAATTCGAAAATCTTCTTCTTCAACGATATTGTAAGAACATGGAACATTGACCTGATGCTGGGACATCTCCTGGACTCTACAGAATACTCAAATCCTCACCAACTTTCAGCTCAGATTTTAAATGTCGTGTTTAGAGTCATTGGAATGCTTTTAATGAAAAGATTATAAATAGATCAGTCGGGGTGGTTTAAAATATTATATTATTATATATACAGATGAATATTATTGTATACAATAGATCATATTATTATACTATATTGACTTCAAATTGATTGTGATCGATAGGAATCTACAGCATAGGTAAGCCTATAATAATATTTTCGCAGTAACTATGACCTAATCTGTGGTTTCACTGCAAATATTTTATTAATTTTGCGATGCGTGTATGTGAAATTCGTAATATCTTCTAGAGTTTTCATTTGAATTATATACTGTAAAGGACAATTTTAATCTATAATATGTGGTCAAGCTAATTAACGTAATTATTTGGATAAGGATTAATACTATATACTTAAAAATAGCCTTGGAATTATTGTCATATTTGTTAACAAAAATTTTAAGATCAAAATGGTTACAGACATATGCTGTCGCGGAATTTTTTGTAGGTCTTATTAAGTTGTATAACTCTTCCATAGAAAATATTCTTCTATCTATTTTCAATTGAGCAGCGTTCGTAAGAAACGTGTTTTTTCGACCGATTTTTTGCCAACTTAGGTTGCAAATCAGGTCTCCACGAATGTACCTTTGATTTAAACGGGATAATATATAGCCTATTTTCATTCCGAAAGTCCATTCTATGTATTAGTGAAAGAATTTCTTAAATCGGTTCAGTAGTTTTTGAGCCAAATCATTACAAACATACAAAAATACAAATGTTCTCTCTTTATAATATTAGTATAGATTGTTTAGATATGGTTCCACACGATTAGTGTATTTAGCCAGTGTCAAGTATTCTTCTTCTTCTTCTTATGGCTTTTAAACGCTGCTTGGCGTTTTTCTGCCAGTGTCAAAACTAAAAGTAATAAAAGTATGGCCAGTGTACAGTATATTTACAAGAAAAAAAAACATGTATTTGGTATATCGGATGAAATACATCGATATGACATTCGATACTAGATAATTCGATAATATCGGATTGAAGTTTCAAGCATTTACCAATGGAGATGTTAACGTTGTAATCCGCAAACATTATTTTTTGCCGATACTTACGGGGGACGAGGTAAACACGCATTGCACACACATAAATCACTCACTTCAGCGATCCCGCACACTAGCTTGAAACACGCACACAGTATTAAAAATACAGCGTAGTTACGCACGCTCATATGGCCAAAAATGGCTATACGGCCAGCAGAGGGGTACGCCTTGCGTTAACATCTCCATTGGTAAATGCTCGAAGGATTGAAGCGATATATCGCGTACATATATCGATATTTTTTTAAATATCGATTTATATCGCCCACGGCCCACTACTTCTGTGGTATTTTATTTATAATTATTTTTGTGTTGGACGAATTTGTATCTCCGAATATTTGTGAAATTGAAAATTATAAATAAAAACGAAAATAGATAGTGCAAAGATATCTTCAGAAGTTCTAGTGAGTGAGTATCAGTGTGTTCAAAATGAAGAAATTAATACAATTTAATAGTGAAGATGTGTAATATCAAAACAATGTAAATAAACGTTTGATACATCAAAGATAATGCCGATACTGACAAGATGAAGCCACTATCTGTGTTGTTGGTGGCGCTATGTTTATGCTGGCGGTTCTCTTTAGCTCAGAATGAAAATTGTACGAGAACTAACAACCGCGGCGATTACAAGCTGTGTCTCCGAGCTCTCGCCGATACTTTGAGGAGCAAGTTTAGTGACATTGTTGTAAAAGAGCTCGGCAGCAATTACACAGCGCACTTCGAGGTGAGAACAGCCTACAAAGTGAGCCGATATCAAACTACCGACGCTGACACCCTGCTCAGCATCACAGAGAAACTGACCTACAAGCTATCCTCTGCTATGAATATACTTCGTGATATGAAAAGTGTTATTAGCGACAACAGCACTCCGTCCTTCACACATCCGTGTCCATTTAACTCTATACGTAAGTCTGTTTCTATAAAAAGTTTAAATATGGATGTGTTGGACCAAGACCCTAAATCTAAAATGGGCAACTTTAAAGATTTAAAAGTAAAGCGACAATATTTTCTGTCTCACATGGACTATGCTACAGACAAGGATTGTGCAAACATGCCGCATACAAACTTGAGATACCTGTATCATAAGGTAGTGCATCCTGAACCAAAGTTAGTAGTGTTTATAGTGGACAATAACATGAACCAGGACTCACTGCAGCACGCTATTAATGTTGTGAAAGAAACTGCATATGCCTTGCAAAGCGTAGATAGAATAGCCCTTAAGACGACCAACATGACAGATTTTGTTAAATTCGAAGATTCTTGCAGCAATGACGGGATGTCTGACCTTGGGAATGCTACTGATAACAATAAACTGTTATTACGTGAACATCTGTCGACCCTCGATGTGTTTCCGACCAGCTTGTCTCCATTGGCCATCAACAAGGAACTCAAGAACTTGTTAGACCAGAAAAATGTGCCCACAAATAAACTCTTTATTTTTCTGACGGATTCCAAAGTGCTGAAGAACGAAACTTGGTTGAAGTTGTTTCCATACTCCACTAACAAAGACAAGGGGCTTAATTTTGCTATTGGACTGATTTATGATAACCAGGTTGATAAAAATTGTTCTCTGGGTATACTCCGCATTGACAAGTGGCACACGCATACCACCAACCACTCCATAATGAGACTCCATATCAACAATAGTGGTGTGGTGGGACAGGTAGCGTCCGCTTTCATATCTCTATTACCTGGCAACTATGATAGTAACAAGTTGAAATTAGAAGGCCCCATCTGGGAGGCCACTGAAAGAGATTTCATGATTTCATTAGTTCTACCCACTGTGAACGGGGTGATTGGCCTAGATCTGTACTGGTCGGATCTAGCTGAAGACATCATTTATTTTAAAGGTACAAACAAACAAAAGAGAGCTTTTGTCATGGATTTTTCAGGTAGAGTTTTGATGCACACTTTCTTTCCCAGACCAGAATCTACATCGGATAAAATTAAGTTTACGAACTTAGAAAACATAGAGACCTATGATTTTATAAATAATGTTAAAACAGAAATGCTGACTAACAGTTACGGAAATGTATCTCATAGTGTTAATACTCCCGAGCAGAACTCCACCAAAATCATTATGTACTCGTGGAGGTGGGTCGAGAATATGTTTATAATTTGCATCGTATCAGAAGTGGCCGAACAATCAATTTATAACAAAACTAACATATTCTTCTCTAGAGAGAGTAACAAAGAAATATTGTTCCATAGGCTAGATTTATTTCCTCCCAAATCTGGGAAAATGTGTAGACATTTTAAACAGATATCAACTGTGGATCAGGGCACTGTGTACTTAAGTCCTTCTAGCTTTCAGTCACCTTTCACATATTTGTATGACATGGGTGACGGCCAAGAGGCACTCACTTATATGCAAAATTACATAGCCTATTTGAAGAGTGTAGCTCACGGTCTCTTGTCCAACCCGGGCCTCAAGGGTGAGATTCAACAGGATGTTGGTTTTCTTAATTCAATTTTGTCTTTTTACAAGAGGCAACATTTACATGGTGCATATTCTAAGTATATTGTTAGACGGTATGCGGTCACTGAGAGTGGGGTCCTCGTCATGTTTCCCGGCACAGTGTTGGAGTATGACTACGAGCCGGTGAGGAGACCCTGGTACACCTATGCCCTTGAAAATCCCGACAAAATCATACTGACCCCACCCAACTTAGACGTAGGTGGCGCCGGATATGTGGTCTCCATATCGTACGCCGTCAAAAGCTCCTTCTATCCCACCATGGTGGTGTCTATGGACGTGACGATGGGCTTCCTTTACAAGCTTCTGATCGACAGCATGCCTCTCTGTGCCATGTCTTACGTTAAGTGTTTCATAATGAACAATCGCGGGTATCTAGTGTCGCACCCGGGCTTGATGGATCCCAACAGTTCGGGTCCGATCGAGCAGCAACACATCACGCATAAGGAGTCCATGATCGCGATGGACATGTTGAACCACAAGGGTTTCGTCACCAAAAGGTTGTGCAATAACTTTTACGATAAAACCATACAGAGGTTTTACGAATTCAATACGTCTCTGTCGTCGGTACTCTCGAACGTGGTATCGGGCGACCACTGCGTGCACTACTACGTAGCGGCCATCTCCGGCACCAACGCCTTCGTCGGCCTCGTGAACGCTTCCTGCAACGTGGGCGCGTTCTGCCCCTGCAGCATGGTGGACCGCCTGTGCCTCAACTGCAACCGAATGGAGCAAACCGAGTGCGAGTGCCCCTGCGAGTGCAGCTCGGAACTCTACGAATGTCCTCATTCAAACGTATCTAGCTCGCAGCGGGACATACCGCTCTGCGGAGTTATGCTCGAGAACAACAACCACAAGTCGCACTACTTTCACAATTTCGCGGAGAATCTGAAGTCGTGCTTCGACTTCCAGTGCGAAACTCATTCGAGTCACTCGACCTGCCTGGGCGTCCTCGGTTGCGAGTGGTGTCAGGTGGACACCGACGGACGCACGCCGTTGAACGCTCCGTTCTGCACGTCGCAGTCGACGTGCTTCAACGGCGTGCTCGGCGCCGTCACTCCGTACGGCGAGGGCACGTTCGGGCACATGAACCGAGACGCGCTCGGCGGCTACTCGGCTATCGGTCCCATAGCGGGTTGCATAGTTACGGTGAGCCTGATCGTGGCGGTCGCGATCTACTGCTACCGGCAGAACGTGACGACGGCCAGCTGCCACAACCTGTACGTGGACGGGCCGGCGGAGACGTGGCACGACGCCGACGTGCAGATGAGCCACCTGCCGTCGGACGAGCCGCACGACCACTCGGGCCAGGACAAGCTGCTGCCGGCGGAGATGGAGGCTCCCATCTCGCCGTACCGCGTGGTCACTGGCTACCGGCGCGCGCACACGCACGGCGGCTCCGACCACGGCTACTCCACCATGACTCCGCACGAGGACTCGGAGGCCACCGCCTTCTCGGTCAACGACCCTATAGTGCTGTCCGACGACACCAAGTCTGACGTCAGCTGTCCTCTGCCCGCGAAGATAAAGCCCAGACTGAAAGTGGGCGAGCTGAGCGTGACCGTGCTGCCGTGCGGCAAGAATAGCGTCATCGCGCCCGTCACCGTCCACAGGCATATGGAGGCGTCCTAGAGATCGAAGCTTCAGCTATTTTAATCTACCTCTTTTGTACATAATAATCGTCTACCGTAATTTTTACTTTTATTCGTTTCGAGTTGTGATAATTTAATTTGACAATATTTGATACTAATGCTGTTTATTTTGGGCACGTACAGTACCTTAACTTTTTCTATTTTTACAATATTGGTGCTCGTTGTTAATGTAATAAGTCTTATAGGTTTTTTTACTGTGGTCTGAGGTCCATAGTTTTATGTCACTCAATCGATTGTTAAAATAAGAGGGCTTACTACTTATTACATATGAATGTAGTATAGTAATTTTACGTATGTACTTATCTAATCAAATAATCTTTACAATCTAATCTAGTATTAACTTGTGACTAAGATAAAACATAAAAGCGCCATGCCAGGTAGCTTGCCAGCTCTATTTTTGTAGAGAAGAAAATTAGGCAGCTCGTGTACATTGTTTACCAACCTTTTTTTACATTTTTTTGAAGGGATGAAGAACGAAATAATCAGGTTGTAAAATACAGGTGTTTTAACTATACATCTTTATTAGGTTTTTTATTAACAGTTTTAGGTGTAAGTTAAGAACAAAATATGTGCCAGTGCCTCTCGTATTATTATGTTAAGCTAACTAATTTTAAGACTGAGATATCATTTGATGTTGGCATTTACTTGATGTAATAAATTTTCTTTTGTAACAAAACGTTGTTTTAATCTTCTGTCTATAATAAATCTCCTATCTAATCTCGAAGGACAAACACTTGGATAACACAATAAAGTAAACAGTTTAAATATTGAAAGCACTACTACTGCACTGGATTTATACGTAGAAACTAGACTTACTAGACGAACAAATGAAAATTGAATCTTCGTCTAGCGTTCGTTCGGCCTGCATGCGATGGTATCGTGCTGATTGGCAAAACGGCAGTGAGCTGATGTGCAGGACCAGAGAACATACAATAATACTATGTACGGTACAGTACAACATTTCTTTTCCGACCCACATACGGAAAATATCTGTTCCGAATTTCGAGGCCGTTTATTGGTAAATACCTACTCTTATGGTGAAGGAAAACATTGGTTTAATTCAGCTCAACAGGTATCAAACCTTGTCTTTCCTTAGATAAAGCTTACTTATGGCGGGTACCTTACCTTATTACATAATTTAAGATCGTATAAAAAACGAAAAAAAAAAACAATTCTACGATAGTTAGTATTAGGCAGAGATCATTAGCCGGATCCACACCGGACGATCGAAAGCGCTCCGATGGAGCGTGAAGTGTAGACCAGTGCGCGTGCTCGTAGCCGCATGCGATCCATTTGTTGCCGGTTTTTTTGTCATGCACAAAGGGGCCTCAGTCGCTTGGCGCGCGCGGTTTGGACGTTCTTGATTTAGAATCGCGTGATCCGCCGTTATGGATAATTCGCAAAGTATCCGTTTAATTTCCCTATATAGGGAGAATAAATGTTTATGGGATCCTAATGATACCAATTGCACAAATAGAGGTGTAAGAGAAGATGCCTGGCGGAAAATTAGTCGGCAAATGAACAATATTCCAACAAAACTCTTTTAACCCAATACTGTCTTTTTCGTTTTCGTAATTTTTGCCGTAAATATACAAATTGTTAAACACAATCCAAAATTTCATCATACCGACGGGACTCGAACCCGCACCCCCCGGATTACACGTCCAGGTGCTCTGCCAATTAAGCCACGGTTCGATACGACGAAATTAGTGGATTGCATTTGTTAACATATAAAGTGTGTGACACTTCAAAGAAACATAATATTTGATTTACGCAGTGCAACATCTCTCGTCGGATTTGAAAACTGTAATGATTTCTTCCGAATGGTTAACTTACGTAATAAGTAGTCATAGATGGCGCCACCAATGCATAATTGGGTTAACAAATGCAATCCACTAATTTCGTCGTATCGATGGATCGAACCGTGGCTTAATTGGCAGAGCACCTGGACGTGTAATCCGGGGGATGCGGGTTCGAGTCCCGTCGGTACGATGAAATTTTGGATTGTGTTTAACAATTTACAAACATATAAAGTGTGTGACACTTCAAAGAAACATAACAGTAAATATACAAGTAAAATGTAGCTTGCTGCTGCTACGGCTATTCGTCGCCGTCGTTACACGTGTGACTCCATAGCCAGACAAAATTCAACTGATTCAGTATGGATCGGCAGGAGCGCGTTGGAGCAGCCAGTCAGGATCGGAAAAGATTGCTGTTCGATCGACCTCGAACGATCCACGCATCACGGATCGCGGGATCGCCGATCCATTTTGGATCGATTCGGATCGGGATTTGCAATTATTAGTGTTCAAGAGCTTGTATCTCGTGAATAGCAGTTTTGTAATAGTGTTCTGTGGCTTATATGCAGCCAGTTGCCGGCTAAAAATCACCCGTGATACTTGAACTATTCATTATTTTGTGTCCAGGACTAATAATGTTAAACGAAATCGCGTGCTAATTTTACTAGTGGAGCCATCTAGTTTTTGTCGGTGGAACGAATGGTCCAGTAATGGCGTTGTGACTGGCTATAGTACTAAGTTGAGGTGTTTATCTCCACATCTCTGGAGATACTTATCAAATCTCGATAAAATTAAGATCCTGATCTTACTTTCTCAAACAACTGAAAAGGAATATTTAAAACCTGTCGCCAAAAATCTAATGTTTTACGGCAGCTATCCTGGAGAGCCGGTTCCCATTCTAGGCCTAGCGTCACACTAGCGTGCTAACATCCTCGACCGCATCATCACTTACCAACAGGTGAAATAGGGGTCAAACGCTAGCCTATATGATATTTTAAAAAAATACATTAATTCTACATTTTTACATCATAACTAACTGTTAGTGTGGTGTGGTTTTATGAAACCATGTTGCAAGTAAAACGTTTTATGTGTGACAGCAGTTGACATAACACGTTAATATGTATACAAATATGGCTGCGGAAGCGTCCTCCAATCACCACAGCTAGACCTAAATGTCATACATCATATCCACCAATCGGCACCGGATGTGATGCGATAGATGGACGAAAAATATTGATGTGATGTAATAAAAGCTTCACTTTAATAAAATAAAACACTTATGTCGCTCTTTTGGCATTACTTAGATCAAATTGGTCGATCACAATGCCAAATGGTCATCAACATAAGATCGAAAAAACTAAAATAGCCGACTTCAAATGCCGCGCTGTTAATTTTCAGTACCAAGTTTGAGATGTCTATCTCCATATCTCTGGAGATACTAATCAGATCTCGATGAAATTACTATGGAACCACCCTTGGGATATATACATATTATATATATATATATATATGTTTATGCGGTCGAATTGAGAAACCTTTATTATGTCGGTTAAAAACAGAAAAAAAAATATTTTTATTTATATATTCACTTATTTCACTTAACACTACGTTCATTCCTTATTTACACATTTCACTCATTTTATGTGTTCATTCATCATCGAAGCGTATATGTGTGTGTGTGGGTTGAGGCGAAGCCGGTGCGAGCACGTTCGCGAGCGGCTCGCGAGCGCTCTCCAGTAGTTTACATCGACCGCGCGGCCGGTGTTGGGAGCGAGCCGAGTCGCAGCGAGCCCACTGCTCGCTCTCTTCTGTGGCTGACAGAACACGGGCCGGGTTGCTAGAGTTGCTGCAGTACTGGAAAGTGGAAGACAAATCATTTTTTTATGAACTTCAAATGTATTTTTTTTTAATACTTTATAGGCTAGCGTTTGACCACTATCTCACCTGTTGGTAAGTGATGATGCGGTCGAAGATGGTAAGCACGCTAGGTCTAGAATGGAAACTGGCTCTCAAGGATAGCTGCCGGAACACATTAGATGTTTGGTGACAGATTTTCTAACTTGAGGGTGGTAGCTGGCCAGGCGGACACTAGATAGAGTCCTACCACCATGCAGGGGTTGTTGGTTTAAACGATGTTTTCCTTCACAGGAGGGCCACTGTGAGAAGCGCACATAAATTTTTCGATAGAAATATCCATTAGTGCACGGCGGTTTGAACTTGGTACCACGACATCAAAGTCGAACGTTCTCCCGATTACGCCACCGGGCCCTCATTTATACTGTTACGTGCGGGGTGGTATTAAAATGCCAATCCGATGAGATGAACGTTTATTTCCACTGATCACTAGGTAAGCACAATGTTCCACAGTAGTTGTCCAAATCGTCTTGCACAATTATCAAAAGTCCGTTAACACACACTGAGGTCGTTGGTAATCACAATCACTGATTTCACTGTTCACAGTTCACAACACTAGTTCACTGATAACACTTAACGATCACTTGGTCGCTATCCGCGCTTAGATAGTTACACTGTCGCTTCCAGAGAAAAGACTGACTCAAGCCGCGGTTTCAACGTCTTATATAGGACGAGAATATTTCTACAGAACTTTCCAGTATGACTCGAAACAATAGACAAAAGACGTTCAAAACAAAGCAATAACAATCACAAACAAAAGGGGCGGCTTTCCTTTGAGCATCTGACGTAAACAACTTTACCATACATGCTAATTTGATCTCTAACTACTTATGAATAAGGTTCAATCTTAACTACAAAACTAGGTACATTGACTAGGGTCTGAATTCCCGGAAGGTTAACTTTTATGACGGTCGGGTCGGGTGTTTATAGCCCCTAATTAGTCTATTCTTTCCCACGGTATTTTTGTTCGAGAAGCTTGGCGAAACATCGCGACTCGACGACGCGATGTAACATTATCCCCTTCTTAGTTATGATCGTCCCGATCATCATTTGTTCCATGGTATCGTGTAAGTCGATCGATGTGTACTACCCTCGGCTTTCCTCTCTGGCCTCGTTTAATGCGGTAGGTAACGTCGTTTATCTTCGTGATAATCTGGTATGGTCCTTCCCAATGAGCCTGCAGCTTCGGACTTTTTCCTTTCCTTCGTAGTGGGTTGTGCAACCAGACGAGAGTTCCTTCTTCGAAACCCATCGTATTCGCTCTACGATCGTACCGGGTCTTCATTTTTTCACCAGTTTTCAAACTATTCTCTCGAACTATCCTGTGCACTTCGTCCAGCTGACTACGAAGATCACTGACATAGTCGGTTACAGGCTTCGGAGCATCTGGCGGGGAACCAGTGATGGCGTCGATAGGAAGTCTTAGTTCGTGTCCAAAATTCACATTTGCAGGAGTCATACCAGTGCTGTCATGGGTAGCGGAACGGTATGACAACAAGAACAGAGGTATGTACTGATCCCAGTCACGTTGATGTGCGTCCACGACTTTAGCCAGGTGATTCTCCAACGTCTGGTTAAACCTCTCAACCATTCCGTCTGACTGTGGATGAGCTGCCGTTGTCCGCGTCTTTTGGATCCCGAGGAGGGTGCACATTTCCTGAAATAGGGCAGACTCGAAGTTCCTTCCTTGATCGGAATGCAGTTCCATCGGTACACCAAATCGACAGATCACTTCTTGCACCAACTTCTTTGCAACTGTCTTTGCTTCCTGGTTTGGTGTCGCGAAAACTTCGGGCCATTTGCTGAAGTAATCTTGCACTACGATGATGTACTTGTTGCCTTCTTCAGTCTCGGGAAATGGCCCGGCAACATCCACGGCAATGCGCTCCCATGGTGCCCCAACATTGTACAATTTTAGTTGTCCTTTACTTCTTGTCTTCGGTCCTTTTACTGACGCGCAAGCGGTGCACTTCCTGCACCAATCTTCTACATCCTCGCGGCTGTGTACCCAGTAGAATCGTTGACGAACCTTCACAAGAGTTTTCTTGACTCCTAGATGTCCACCAGAAACTCCATCATGAATGTGTCGTAGTAGAGATGCCACTTTACTCCGGGGAACAACGACCTGCATCGTAGTTTCTTTTCCATTGCTGCTTTCCCATTTTCGGTACAAGATTCCTTGTTCCAGAGTCAGGCTGTCCCACTGAGCCCAGTAACTTTTTGTGATTGGGCTGCAGGCTGACACGTCGCTCCACTGGGGCTTGTTTCCAGACTTTATCCAATCCAGTACAGGTCGCAAATCACTGTCCTCCGATTGTGCTTGTCTCATATTGTCGTCGTTCCATTCATCTTCTGTTCTATCCATCCTGATGACTCTGACTTCTTCTCGAGACTCGTCCTTTTTGCAGTGTTTGCAATCTTCTTCACTAGGTCTTCTTGATAGGGCATCGGTGTTGCTATGACCCTTTCCATTGCGTTTTACTGTCACGAAGTAGAACTCTTCCACTTGGGTTTCGGCATCTTTGACTCGTTTCTTTGTTTTCAGACAATCAATCTGAATATGCCCTTTCTCACCACACCTGTAACATGTCGGTGCATACCGCGGCTTCCTGGATTCAGTTACCAACTCTCGACCCATATATGGTTTAGTGTCCCTTCGCACTGCTTCCATTTCCACTTGGTTCTGGATATCTGTGACCCTCTTTTTCGTTTTCGGGCAATCAACCCGAATATGCCCTTTGTCTCCACATCCGTAACATGTTGGTCCATAACGGGGCTTCCTGGGTTCAGTCACCAGCTCCCGAACTCTGTATGGTTTGGTGTCTCGTCGCACAGTTTCCACTTCCAAAGCATGAACCAGGGCGTTCTTGAGTGTCTGATGATGTCCCAGTCGTACAGCAGCGCGTACTTCGCCATCCCTGATTCCATCAACAAAGTGCTGCAGTGATGTAACCTCGATGACTGATGGTGTTGACACGTAGGCTCGTCGGACCAACCTCTCGATTTCATCTGCCCACTGTTGCAATGTCTCTGTGGGCTTCTGGGTGCGCTCACGTAGTTGTGCCCTGTACGCATGCTCCATGTGCTTGTCTCCATAGCGCGTTTCGAGGGCTTCCAGCAGGGTCTTCAGCGTCCTTTCCTCTTCAGGTATGCGTTCCAGGATAAGCTGAGCATCTCCTTTCAGCGCTAATGTGAGCGCTGTATTTGCATGCTCGTCAGTCCAGCCACAGCTTTTGGACAGCGTTGTGAATTGGAATTTGTAGGCTGCCCACGAAGATGTTCCGTCGAAGTGCGGCAAATCTAGCTTGAAGGGCGAGGTCATAGTGGGACCCTGGCTGCTATGTCCAATTCCTCTTAATTTCAGTTTCTGAAATTCGTTGGCCAAGTCATTCACGGTCTGCTCATGTATGTCAAGCCGCCCTTCTACTTCCTTGATACTGGTTTCCACCATTTTGATCTTCTCTCCCATGCCGGCAAGCCCGCTCTGCAACTGACGTCCAATTGTCTCTTCCAGTTTGCGGCTAGCTTCTTGTTGGGCCATCTGTACAGCCTGTAGTGCAGCCTGTTGTTCCTGGCGAGCCTCCTCCTGTTTGCGGCTAGCTTCTTGTAGTGCAAGATGTGCAGCTTGTTGATCTTGCCGCACATCTTGTAGTGCAGCCTGTGCAGCTTGTTGTCCTGCTAGGATAGCGGCTAGCATGGCCTCCAAGCCCCCATCCGTAGTTCGGCTCGCTGGCGCTGCTGCAGATGGCGCTGCCATGGTGGGTGCCATTGGTGTTGCTGCTGGCTCTTCCAATGTGAATGTTCCTCCTCCCGAAGCTTCGAGCTCCTTCTGCCGGGTTGCATCCATCTCTGCCTGGCGCCTGGTGCGTGGAGTACGCGTATCTTCCCTCGGAGTGATTGGCATTCCGCTTCTGACACCAATTGTTACGTGCGGGGTGGTATTAAAATGCCAATCCGATGAGATGAACGTTTATTTCCACTGATCACTAGGTAAGCACAATGTTCCACAGTAGTTGTCCAAATCGTCTTGCACAATTATCAAAAGTCCGTTAACACACACTGAGGTCGTTGGTAATCACAATCACTGATTTCACTGTTCACAGTTCACAACACTAGTTCACTGATAACACTTAACGATCACTTGGTCGCTATCCGCGCTTAGATAGTTACACTGTCGCTTCCAGAGAAAAGACTGACTCAAGCCGCGGTTTCAACGTCTTATATAGGACGAGAATATTTCTACAGAACTTTCCAGTATGACTCGAAACAATAGACAAAAGACGTTCAAAACAAAGCAATAACAATCACAAACAAAAGGGGCGGCTTTCCTTTGAGCATCTGACGTAAACAACTTTACCATACATGCTAATTTGATCTCTAACTACTTATGAATAAGGTTCAATCTTAACTACAAAACTAGGTACATTGACTAGGGTCTGAATTCCCGGAAGGTTAACTTTTATGACGGTCGGGTCGGGTGTTTATAGCCCCTAATTAGTCTATTCTTTCCCACGGTATTTTTGTTCGAGAAGCTTGGCGAAACATCGCGACTCGACGACGCGATGTAACAATACATACATACAATCACGCCTTTTTCCCGTTGGGGTAGGCAGAGACTAGACTACTTCTTTCCACAAGCTACGATCCTGACATACCTCTTTCGCTTCTTCCACTTTCATAAGCGCCTTCATACATGCTCGCCGGTTATAAGTACTTGGCCTTTCTTTAAAACGGTTAATTTATTTATTGATTTGTTTCGATTTATTTATTATTGTTATTAATAGCCCTGTGTGTCCCATTGTTGGAAAAAGGCCTCACCACCACAGACTTCCACGCATCTCGATCCTGTGCTATTGTAGTATTCGCTAAAGGCGTCGTGCTCAACTCGCCATCTTCTACGTGGTCTGCCTCGCCGTCGAATAGCTGTATCAGGGCGCCACTTAGCCCACTTAGTGGTAATTTTGGCCCACAGCTGGTCCGACATATGGCAGATATGGCCAGCCCAGTTCCACTTTAGCTTGGCGGCTTTCTCAGCAACTTTTGTGCAACAGCTTTTAAATATATTTTTTTACAGGTTTTTTTTTATCTCATATAGATTGCGTTTGACCACTATGTAACCTATTGGTAAGTGATGGTGCGGTCAAGGAAGGTAGCACGCTAGGTGGTAGAAGCATATTATATTGATGTTCCGCCAACTTGCTACTTTTGAGTAGCTTACCATCAAGGCGAAAATCTGCCGCTGAGAGTCTAGACTATTCTAGAACTAGTGTCTTCACCATTTTTGACTACATCATCGCTTACCACCAGGCGAGATATTGGTCAAACTGTAGCCTTTAAGATATTAAAAAAATCATGTCGAAATACATTGAGTATCCGTTTCTGTTGTGGTACTTGCGTCTACTGAAACTGTGTGGACTTCTACTAGTCCACCTGGGGAGGTACGTAAGTTTTTTTCTCATTATGGCTCCACATAATTAGTGAATTGTACACGTCATCGCTTACCATCAGGCGAGCGTCGTGGTTGTCCTGTTACCTTATATCATAAAGACGCCCGAGCGTCGTGTAACAAGCTAGAGGGTATCACTCGACTTTCAGAATGTTCGAAACTGTTTGGAGTGTTCAGTACCCTTAGTACGAGTTTTATCGTAAACGCTTTCGACAGATCTAACATAGTTTTCGACTTATTCTGGCTCCCTGATTGGTCTAAATTTAGTGAAGTGTAGTAACCACTAGAGGCGCTGTACTGTTTTTACCGACTTCAAAAAAAGGAGGAGGTTTCTCAATTCGACCGTTATATATTTTTTTTTAATGTTTGTTCGCGGATAACTTCGTCGTTTATGAACCGATTTTGATTATTCTTTTTTTGTTCGAAAGGAGATATCCCAAGTGTTGTACCATGGTAATTTTATCGAGGTATGGTAAGTATCTCCAGAGATATTGAGATAAACATCTCAAAATTGGTACTGAAAATGAATAGCGCGGCATTGAAGTCGGTTGTTTTTTAGTTTTTAAACGATATTATTCATACAAAATTTGTTCGACATACGATATCGAGTTTGGTATGAAAACTCATACTAAGGGTACTGATTATTGTACATTTAGTTAAGTGTAGTCACCACTAGAGGCGCTGTACTGTTTTTCATACAAAATTTGCTCGATATACGATATCGAGTTTGGTATGACAACTCGTGCTAAGGGTACAGCTAAATGTTTACGTTAGTCGTATTGGCCGTTACGATACTATAAAGAGTAGTCCGTACAGTAGACTCACCTCATTAGCAGCATTGGCAGAATCGAACCGTATAATGGCTTCAGTCTGTCCCTCCTTTACGTCTACATGTAGAGCGTGTATGTTGCTTCTTATCTGAAACCGGACACAAAGATTCATCAATTTCCAGATGTAAACATTATCTTTGTCAGTTTTGTCACACTGCAGTGCTAGCATGGCAAGGGGACTATTTTGTCTTTCCACCTATCCGTGTTTTGTTTGGTGGAGAAGGCAAATTATAAGTAAAGTTTTTCGACAATTATAAACGCCCGTTGACTTTTAATCAATTCCTTTTTTTAACTTTTTAATACGAAACAAAATCAAAACTCGGGGTTAAACTTCACCAAGCGTTTAAATTGTTGTGTTGATCTCCTGTCAGTAGCGAAAAACAGGGAAATAATTTTGTCTTTCCCTCGGGGATAAGGCCATGCTAGCCCTGCTGGTGGTTAAAACTTTAGACAGAGAAGGTCATGTACTCAACCAACACCAATATTATAAATGAGAACGTTAGTTTGTATATTAGTTTGTTTGGGACTTCTTTATGGTCAAACGGCTGTACCGACTTAGCTGAAATTTTGCACAGGGATAGCCAATATTATGGACTAGGCCAAGGCTGCTCAACCCCGGGCCCGCCAATCACACTATTGCCTGCGAACAAATTAAAATGGCCCGCGCAAGCAAGTTCTAAAATTCTTACCAAATTTAAAAAATCCCGCTAAATTGCCTGCCGCGGAATGAACAATATACCTACGCACGTACACGTACAGACACACATGTGAATTTTGTAACACCCTTTCTTTTTGCGTCAGGGGTTAAAAATAAATATCGCACATAATTAACTAAGCAAAAATTTTTTTACTTGTTGTTACTGTCAACATCGGATTTGTCGCCTAGCATTAGAAAATTATTAAAAGAGAAATAGGGGCAGAAATCACATTGAATGTAGGTTACAATTTAGATTTGAGAAAGATACGTACATAGCATCAAGTTCAAGTTTGTTTCTTTAATAAGCATAAGATACTCTTTCTATGTGTATAATACCTACCTAATAAACTATAATTATGAATTTCATTTGCCAATATTGGGTTTTTTAATGTGCAGGTCTTTATAGTAACTAAAATAGGAATTGTTAGTGGCCCGCCGTAAATGTCCTCCGTTTGGCCCAACTGTTTAAAAGGTTGAGCAACCTGGGCTAGGCTATACGATACTTTATAACGCAGGCGAAGCCGTGGGGCACAGCTAGTAGAATATATATTGGATACTTTTTAATGCGAACGAAGTCTCGAAATAACTTCCTAGTTGTCAAAGCTGAGGAGAAAGCTTGGGACAACTGGGTATTAAAAATGTAATTTTTTCAATAGACGCAAAGTTTGTACGATTTAAAAACTGGTATATTAATTAAATTACAGTGTATAATGTAATAGTAAAACAATATCTTTGTTACTATTTATCTGGTAAACCCTGATGTGATAACGTCAAAGCTGATACACTCCGTGCCATATGGATTGGCAATAAAGTGGGTCGACCCCACGTCAGCCGCTAAGTAACGAGTGTACCTTAAAATTTTGCCAAAATTGAAACCAAAACAATCTATGTACAGTGCCACAAGTATAACTTGGCGGTGGTGGTTTTTGGAACTAATTATTTTAATTGAAACTGTGAGTTTGACGTTTGAGAGATTTCCGCGACATTATTGTTGATAAATCTGCTACATTAAAATAGTTCAATAATGCCAAAAGTAATTAAAAGTGGTTTAAGAGAAGCTGTTATCAAAGTACAAAGTAAAAGCACAGTGGCGCACAGGCACGCCAAGTTATACTTGCCGGACTGTATCATCGATTTTTATTGCAATTCTACATACTACTAGAACACATTTGATTTATTTAGTTTGTCGTATTTTCATGATCTCGATACTTATTATTCGTGTTTTGTGTAAAACGAGATTTTGTAGTGCTAAGACTGTTCTGTTATGCTTTATTGACCATTGAAAGGTCAACACACTTTATTGCCAATCCATATGGAGCGGACCATAGTAACGTGCAACCAGTTTCGGAGTTTACAATAAATTTACTCTTACGATGCGTTCAAGCAATATCTTACCGTTCGTTTAGTAAGCCGCACATCCAGACATGGCTCAGGCAGGATCTCCTTGACAAACACCCCGGGGATCCTCTCTATCTTGGCCACTGGCTTCGTTCCAGCTGCTCCTGATGATGGATTTACTGAAGAGAGAGAAATTAAGATTAAGAAGAAAAGAAACAGTTTATCGTTTTTTGTTAAACACAGTTCAAAAATGAAACCTTTAACAAAATCAGATTATTCAATTGTCTATAGGCGGTCTTATTGCTCATAGCGATCTCTGCTCTCTGAGACACCCCTGCATTATTTCAATTGAATTTAACTCATTTGGACATTTTTATATATAATCATTTTAAGACATGTATATATATCGTATAGATAGAGATAGCATTAAAAAAATTATATATTTCGTCGTCAAATGCCGCGTCTGTCTGTCTGTCAGTTCATGATAAACTCAAAACTACTGAATGGATTTTCTTGCGGTTTTCAACATTAGACCGAGTGATACTTGAGAAAGGTTTAGGTGTATAATTTGTTAAGGTTTTTTGTAAATTGGTTGAAATATGACGATCATTGTTGAATTGTTACACAAAATCCAAAATTTCATCGTACTGACGGGACTCGAACCCGCACCCCCTTGAGAAACATGCCCAGGTGCTTTGGACCAATTAAGCGACGGTGCGATACTATCGATACGACGAAACTAATGGAATGGACTGCGTTTTTAACCAATTTTGCATTAGTAGCGCCATCTATACTAACATTTTCAAAGTTAATCATTCGGAAGAAATCATTATAGTTTTCAAATCTGACGAGAGATGTTGCACTGCTTAAATCAAATCTTATGTTTCTTGAAGTGTAAAGTGCACCTGGGCATGTTTTTCAAGGGGGTGCAGGTTTGAGTCTAGTCAGTATGATGAAATTTTGGATTGTGTGTAACAATGTACAATAGTATGTTACGATACGTGTGACTTATGTAGTCTATTATTGCACGGCGTGAAATAATAGACAACTTAAGTCACGAGTATCGTATATTATTTTATAGCTGTCAGTGTGACATAAACCCGCACTTTACGCTTGCTACGCTTTTCCGTCAAATAGAAGATTATTGCACGGCGTGAAGTTGGCACCCGAGCGCTTGCAATAATCGACTATTTAAATAACGGAAAAGCGTGCGTAAAGTTTTAGGTGACACTGTGCTATAAAAATAAAAAGTGTGTAAAACTTCAAGAAAGATATGATTGTTGAATATGTTAATTCATACTTGACGCAACAAGCTAATGCAAAAATGTAGGCATATATGCTATACTCGTGTGAAGCTTTGAATAAATAAACAGTGTAAATACCTGGTTCAACCCCAAGAGAGGGTGCGGCAGGCGCTGGTATCCCGGAGTACTGGTAGCGCTTGTTCTGAAGCTGCGCCTTCAGCTCCCTCATGTACTTCCTTTGCAAGTTCAGGTACTTGTTCCTCAGCGCCTTCCACTCACACTTGGGGAGCACTTGTAGACCCCATAGAGCTCCTGTCGAGTTAACAGAGATATTTTCTATCGACTTCCAAAAAGGAGGAAGTTCTTATTTTATCTATGTTTTAATTAAGTTATTTATTTTTTTATGTAAGTATGATACACAATTACGACATCAATTGTAAACCGATTCGAATTATTCTTTTTTTATTGGTAGGGTACATTTCCAAGGTGAATACAAAAATAATTACAACTGGACCACCAGTTGTAATTTCATCGAGTTCAGATAAGATCTGAGATATGATGATAAACGTCTTAAACTGGCTACTGAAACTGACACGGAACACGCGCGACATGGAAGTCGGTTGTTTTAGTTTTTAAACTAACTTCATTATTTATTAACCTATTAAAACTTTAATTTAACAAGTTTCTTAAATACTGCACTTGACAAGAATTCAAATATTGATTTAATTTTTTTAGACACAGCATGCAAACATTTAGATTACTAAAATTTTGTGAGTCGCAGCATTGCACTCTTGACAAATAAAATGTATGATGTATATATGCTCACTCTGTAATTTCAATAGAAATGTGTTTTTGAGTTTTGACACTTATAATGACTTCATAAAGACAATAAGAAAAGTGCCGATGGACACATTCTTAGTTTAACAACTAGAAGTGCCCCGCGGCTTCGCCCGCGTTTAAAACTTCTTTTGTTTACTTAAAACTTTTCTTTTGTAAAAACGATTCTATCATTAAATACCTACATCAAATAAGAATTAGCCAAATCGGTTCACCCGTTTTCATGTTATCGCGTGACTAAGGCAATTCGGGATTCATATTTATAAAAACCGAAAACCCAAATTTTCAGACTTTGTTCCCTACCCCATTTCAAAAAATCCTACAACACGTGCTTTATCTCATCTTATTTCGCCATACAAACTTTGAATCCCCGTTCCGTATCCGCGAGGAATTTTTAGAAAATCCTTTCTGAGCGGATACCTACGTCATAATAACTATCTGCATTCTACATTTCAGCGCAATCCGAAAAAATATTGATTTTTAGACTTCGTTACCCCAGTTTATCCTGGCACGATAGCCTTATTAGCAAGCTTCATTCATACGGCCTTCCCACTGGTTTATGTATTTGAATAGCAGATTTCTTGAAGGATCGGGCGATTCGAGTGGTCATCGATACGTGTTCTTCCGACCAATTGGCCATAAATGCCGGAGTCCCTCAAGGATCAGTACTCTCTGCAATACTTTTTCTGCTGCATATTAATGACCTGCTTAAACCCGGTATCTTTGGGTACGCAGATGACAGCACTGTTGTAGAGAGTTATGCATCCAACGCACGAACCAGTGCATTACAAATCCAGTCTCATAGAGAAGCGATGGTCGAGCGCTTGAACTTTTCTTTGAAGGCAGTCTCCGATTGGGGCGATGCCAATCTGGTCAAGTTCAATGCTGCAAAAACCCAGGCGTGTATTTCTCCGCTAAACGGAGCCCATTTCTACTGGCTCCTACTTTCCGGGATGTGTCCGTTCCGATAAGTAACAATCTCGAGCTTCTTGGCATCTCTTTGACACCAACTCTCAATTTCGGCTCTTATATTGAGTCTAGAGCCCAGCTAGCCTCAAAAAAGCTTGGCATTTTGGCTAAGGTGAGACGGTACTTCACACCGGGACAGTTGCTTAATCTTTACCAAGCACAAGTCCGGTCGTGTATGGAGTACTGTTCTCACCTTTGGGATGGTTCTGCCAAATACCAGCTGGAGACACTGGAAGCTATTGAGAGGAGAGCTAAGAAACTCATCAGCGACGACCTACTAGTAAGCAAGAGACTCCAGAGTCTCGCGCATCGCCGCAAAGTCGCTTGCTTATCGGTTTTCTATCGGACACATTTCGGAGAGTGGGCAATGGAACTGCATGATTTGATTCCACCATTTCCATTTTATAATCGGACATCCAGAGACACTAAAAGGCGCCACCGATTTATGGTGGATATACCATCTACCCGAACGAAGCGATTTGCTTCTTCGTTCATCATACGAACCGCCAAAGAATGGAATACCTTACCTGAGTCTGTGTTTCCGGTTAAGTACAATATGGGGGTCTTCAAATCGCGAGTGAATAGGTATCTTCTGGGTAAGCACGCTCCATCATAGATCGCATCATCACTTAACATCAGGTGAGATAGTGATCAAGTGCTACACAGTTCGGTATTAAAAAAAAATCCTCTTAGTGTAGCATTTTGAAAAAGTCTGAAACTCGTATTTACTTATTTATTTACAAAAGTACTTGTGTTCACACAAGTACTTCTGAAAATGTTGATTAAAATGACTATCCAAACTTTGAACCCCCGCTTCATCCCCTTGAAGAGTGAATTTTGAAAAATTCTTTCTTAGCGGATACCTAAGTCAAAATAACTATCTGCATGCCAAATTTCAGCGCAATCCGAAACAATATTGATTTCAGACTTTGTTACCCCACTTCACCCTTTTAGGGGTGCAATTTCGAAAGAGACTGAAACAAGTATTTACTTACTACTTGTGTTAAAATACAAATATAAAAGACTATCTAATCTTGTTTCTCCATACAAACTTAGGAACCCCGTTTCATCCCCTTCAGGGGTGAATTTTGGAAAATACTTTCTCAGAGGCAACTAACTTCGTAATAACTATCTGCATGCCAAACTTCAGCGCAATTCGAAACAATATTGATTTTCACACTTTGTTACCCCATTTCACCCTCTTAGGGGTGTAATTAAAAAAAACCTGAAACACGTATTTACTTATTTTTTTACTGGAGCACTTGTATGAAGTCTCGAATAGAAAATACTATCTAATCTTGTTTCTCCATACAAACTTTGAACCCCCGTTTCATCCCCTTCAGGGGTAAATTTTGGAAAATCCTTTCTCAGAGGGAACTAACTTCGTAATAACTATCTGCATGCCAAATTTCGGGATGTAAGGGAGCACAAATACGACCTCGGTGCTCACAGCCAATCTCACCTGCCCGTGGTGCATCCTGCTGACCAACAGACGGGGCTCTGGCGACCGACAAATGGCGGTATAACCATTTCATATCTATGGCGTAGCCAAATTCTACAGGCCGGTGACGGGCAGCGTCACCGGTGCGAGAAGCTACGTCCTGCGATCGCCAACACGCCTGCCCAGCATGGCGATTAGGGCATATCCCTCCCAAGTGATGCATGCATGAGAAGAGCCGAAGATCGGGCTCAGTGGCGCATCTTGGGAGAGGCCTACGTCCAGCAGTGGACTGATACAGGCTGATGATGATGATGATGATGCCAAATTTCAGTGCAATCCGAAACAATTTTTATTTTCACACTTTGTTACCCCATTTCACCCTCTTAGGGGTGAATTTTCAAAAAAAACAGAAACAGGTATTTACTTATTTTGTTGCTGAAGCACTTGTGTGAAGTTTTGGATAGAAAAGACTATGACTAAAGACTATGGACTAATCTTGTTTCTCCATACAAACTTTGAACCCCCATTTCATCCCCTTAAGGGGTGAATTTTGGAAAATCTTTTCTTAGTACACCCCTACGTACTAAGACAAATATACCCTCTAAATTTCAAGTCTCTACGACCAGCGGTTTAGGCTGTGCGTTGTCTGTCAGTCAGTCAGTCAGTCAGTCACAACAAAGATTCTTATAGTATTAGATAATTAGCAGTTTAGCTCAAATTTAAATTACTTATTAATCTTAAGATTAGTTTGTAATATTAATGATATGCGTCATACGGGATATCATCTTTGGAAAAAAAAAACATAAAATGACTGTCATCTCTCCTATAAATGTTATGTGAAAATGTGGTTAATAACAGAATCATGCTTGTCTGGATTTAGAAGGTGGCACAGGACAAAATCCACAGAGCACAATTATCTCCACCCATCTTCCGTACTCGCTGGCACTGAATATATGCCAGAAATAGACGAACCACTTGGCGACATGTATTTATCCAGTTTTTGGGGTGACACCACAAGAGTGGTCATTCATCTAGCACCACTCAGGGATTACGTGTAATTGAGTTTTAAGCCTATGCAAGAAGGCATCAATTACCATGCCATGGGTAAAAATGACCTCCAAATCGTCCTTTGATTCTAAAAGCCTTTCTGTTTCACAATTTTACTATAGTGACTTTTTTGTAGATTGGTTTCACCACTCTACTAAACAAAAGCACTGCACTGCACTGCACTAAAGTCCTACCAGTACAAAATTGTGTGAACTGCACAACAATACAGCAGCAATTTTTGAATAGCTTCTAAAGGTAAGGACATAAAGAGACAGGTTCCTGGTGCAGACAAAGCAGTACGGGTAGGTACCGATCCGTACTGGTAAAATATTCCAATGCGCTCACACTTAGAGAAATAGGTTGGAGAAAATGAGTATGGATCGATACATACCTGTACCGGTTTGTCTGCACCGGGAACCCACGTCTTTATGTCCTCAACCTCTATGCTGTGCTGTGATTTTTGATAATAATAGATAAAAGTACTAATAAACAAACTGGCCAAGTGCAAGTCGGACTCGCATTCGTAGGGTTCCGTAACACAGTAAAGTATTTTTATAATTCTAATTTTTAGCCACCAAAAATTAACTTTGTTTATCATCATGTTTGTATGAAAAACAAAGTTATATTTGCGGTCGCCTTATCTCAAAAACTGCTGACTGTAACTTGTTCAAACCAATTTTCGTTGAAAGTTTTTATTGAGATCTACAGCATATATTTTTCACTCCCTTACTTTAAAAGTTAGAGGGGGGGCGACACATATTTTACCACTTTAGACGTGCCTATCTTTCATATGATTTACTTTGAGAAAAAATGGTTTTAGGAACCTCAATGTCATTTTTAAAGACATATCTATAGACACCACACACATATCGGTTTGATAAAAAAATTTTTTTTGGTTTCAGTTCCATGTTTGGGGAGCCCCCCTTAATTTTTTATTTCTTTTATTTTTGTATAAAAATTGTAAAGCAGTTCATAGAATACTCCTACCTACCAAGTTTCAACTGTGTAGTCTTAATAGTTTCGGAGTAAGGTGGCTGTGACATACGGACAGACAGATAGACATGATGAATCTATAAGGGTTCCGTTTTTTGCCATTCGACTACGGAACCCTAAAAAGTACAATTTAACTCTCTCAATTGAAAACACTCGAATGTACTCATCAAGACGTACAACTCAGGAAACACAGGACGTCCAGATTGGATTTACGGAGTGATTAGGGTTGTGATTCAGTTCCAATAGTATTAAAAACACAGAGCTTTCTTAAAAATAATCAACTTCTGCACTTACCTTTAGGAGCTTCATTCTTCCCAAGGCTAGATTTAGACTTATCTTTTGTACGCTTCCTAGATTTCTTTTTCCTTGGTGTATCTTGGTCTTTCCCTTCATCCTGACTTGTCAGCTCATCTTTCGATTCTCCGTCCTTCATTTCTTCGGTGGATGTGACTATACTTTTATTTTCATCTTCTGTAGGTGTAGTTATACTCTTAGTTTCATCAGTAGGTGTATCAAGTTTTTTGTCACTGTCTGAATCATGGTTCAGCTTAAGATCAAGTCCTTTCTGTGGACGTTTCTCTTTCTTCTTCTTTTTCTTTGGAGGCTCATAGACTTCTTTATCGTCATGTTTTCCTGGTATTTCATCTGGTTCTTCCATAGAGAACATCTTTATAGATGAAAGCTCCTCAGGAGGCATGCAAGTTGGTAATTTGCATCCCATTTTAGTGAATGTGCTGAGACATTTCTGTGCATCTTCAGGATTTGTGAACTCTATGAATGCATAACCCTGTAATAATAATATACATTCATAAAATCACACCTTTTTCCTGTTGGGGTAGGCTTAGACTACTTCTTTCCACATGCTTACTATCCTGACATACCTCTTTCGCTTTTTTCACATTCATGAGTGCTTTTATACATGCTAGCCGGTTATAGGTACTTTTGACTAGACCTTTCTTTAAAACGTCTCTGATATGTTCGCCTAAGTCAGGCTCTATCAGATGGCTCATTCTCTTATAATATATATTCAACAAAAATTATTATTAAATGTTAACCAGTTTCGTAATATTCATATTCATATATTTACATATTACACGTCAGTCAAACAAAAATAAATGAAATATTATTCTAATAGGTAATATTACTACATAGTACTAATAGTACTACAATATCAGTTATCATTTCATCAAAAAATTAAAATTGACTATTTAAAAATTATATAAATTTCAGAATTAAAAATGAGTAGTCCATTAATAAAATTATAAAATAATAATATTTCCTCTTTAGTTTATAAAACAATTTAAAAACTATAGATAATTTATAATTTGCTCTCAGAAAATTCTTCATAGCTGTAGAAGGTCTGCTCAATAAGCCAGGACTTAAGCCGTCTTTTAAAACAGGTCAAACATGGCGCTGAAATAACTGATTCGGGCAGCTTATTATATACTGTTGGTCCCATAACATGTGGATCGTGGAAGATTTTGTAAGTGTCCGAGTCTCTGCACGTAATATTTAATTAAATCATTTATTTGCTTTTGACAGCTCAAGTACTTAGTAATTAGGGATAAGGTGACTAAATGCATGGGTTGGATCTTATATCGAGTCACCTGAATTTGAATAAACTGTGAACGTGGGGTGGTTAAGGGGGTTCGTATTAAGCACCCTGAAGCAAAATTTGCTGCCGGAGATGCAATAAAATAATTAAAACGAAACAATTTTCTTTGATTGCTCATCAATTTCAGAATTGTCAAAGTGCATGAAAAGAAACTAAGCCGCCAATTTGTTGACATTGACAGATGCTTCCTAAAAAAAAGGGGCAGTAAGCAGTTATTTATTTGTGTTAAAAATGTGTCGTGTTTACTTATGGCCCTAAAGTGAAGGTTAGGTTATGTTAGAACAGTGATCACACATAGCGCGAGCCGAGCGAGCGTAGCGAGCGTGCCGCGGCAGCGGCCGGTGAAACGCTAGAAAGTAAAATGATACAAATGTATGATTTTACTTTCTATTATTAAATTTTAAATATTAGATTTAAATTTCAATTTCAAAAAATAAAAAAACTACGCCTCTCTAGCAGGGAAAAACAAGTAGGGGGGACTCCCCTCAACTCCCTCTACCTCCCCCAATTATTCATATCTTCCTATAAAGGCGACTTGATTCAAGATCTTTACCAAATGCATTGCCAATACAATTTTAATTACAATCTTATCATACATATTTGTATTGTAGATTACATAATATTACACACGTAAAATTGTGAACCGTACTGAAGGCTTAAATCATACATTAAACATTCTTACCTTTATTCTTTGAGAGTTCTTGAACTTTGGTAATGAGATGTATGCAACTGGGCCATAGTCTGAAAAAACTTTCTCAACCCATTCACGGCTCGCTGTCACTGGAATCGATTCTACATACACAGTTCTTAAGTCTGCATTGTATGGCTGCAGGACAGATTTCCTTTTAACCTAAATAATACAGAAATTTAAGAATAAAACATGTACATACTACTCTCAAAATCATTTTAATTATAGGCTATGTAATATCAACATATGTATACCTTTGTTCTATCTTCGGATAACTCCAATAAATTAGAATGCTTCATAGCTTTCGCGATATCATTGGTATCCTGAGTTAACGATCGTATCTTGTTAAACTTGAGGAATGTATCTAAGGATACATAAGGATCCTTTTTCACAAGATCTCCTAAGAACCTGTCTTTAGTAAGGTTTGCGTCGCTGAAGTAGAACTCCATTTGCTTCAGGATATTCTCGTAAAGCTGCTTCTTTCGATGTCGAATTCGTTTTCGCGGGCTCTGTTCACTTTTCACATCCTGATCGACATTTTCGACTCCAGCCTGTATTTCCATACTGTTCAATATATTATAAGTTACAGATCACTTTAGGTGTAGCTAGCAAGCTAATCTAAGTTTTCGTTTTGTTTGAACTATCAGTGAAAACCATTAAATGAAACAATATTAATTCATTATTCAAAAATTTCAAAAATCAAAATTTTCTATCATAATATATCCACAATAATATCTATCAGTCTACTGAAGCTGCAGTACAAAAAAAAGATCTATGAAAAGGAGGGCGCGTCCGATGGAAGTCTATATGCGTCTCACTCACTATTTCTTACTATCTCTTTCGTTTGGTTGTCATAATAAATGTCATCAAGTAGCATGATGTGAAGAAAAGAAGTTTCATCTCTACTTAGTCTGTGGCTAGCATGTATTTCGACTTAGCCTGTGGTAGCGTGTTAATCGGCTTGTCTACCGAAACTGCAGTACAAAAAAAAAGATCTATGAAAACTAATGAAAAGGGGGGCGCGTCCGATGGAAGTCTATATTCGTCTCACTCACTATTTCTTACTTTGACGTCGTTACTTCTCGTTTTGACATTTCGCTATTTGGTCAGTTTGCTCTATGGGAGTCCCGACTCTTCTTAACGTAGTGGTTATATTCTCTTTGATCGGCTTTTTCAAAATAATTATTTTATTGTTTTATTTTGTGTTTTACAATAAATAACCGAGTGTGGACTATAGAAAGCATGCATTTAGCATGAATTAAAGGTGTTTGATTATTAACACCTTGCTTTTAAGTGATAATGAAACATAAATAGTGAAATATGCGAGTTAAGAACTGCAAAGACTTACTCTCTACTAAACGTTATTTTATGGTAAGATTTCCACTTTATGAAGCTCAGTTAGTAGAATACCTTAAAATAATAGCCGTTTACTGCTTCTTTAGGCCAAATATCTCAATATTTCATCAATTAACAATTTTTGTAAACTCTATGTGAAAAATAGTGCGGGGCGCATTGCGGTGCTTGTCGATATCGATAGTGTATATTATTATATAGTTATGATATGATCAGTGATCGGAATAGAAGTGTAATTTCGCGAGATGTCATGACGATATTTTAATAGGGATAAACCATCAAAGTGATATTGAGTAATTTTAACCAACAATGTCCGCAAGCGCATACTCATCATCGGGCAATGATTTCGTCCTTCTGGTGATGAATACATCAAGACGAACTTCAAGCTACCGCAACCGGCACTATACCTAGACCCAGGCGTCTTTTTCTTCGTTTCAGGCGTCCAATCATAACAATTTTGCTTCTGCACAGACAACACTTATTATTCTGTTTTCATTAGGTCAATGACGCTGAATAGCTGATTTATGGTTGAATCTGGCTAAGTTTACGTAAAAGTTTAACATGTGATAATATGATAACTCGCGATCCCAGTAAGATACTGAGGAAAGGAAGATTTTGCTGGTAGACGATACATCAGGCTAGGTATGGCATGCACAGTTTAAGTATTACCCCTTTGTTACCTACCTTGTACAATTTACAGCCAGTGCTGGATTTAGAGGTCTGGAGACCTTGGGGCAACATAGGAGTGGATGCTTCCTGGCCCCAAATTATTTTCATAATAAAATGAAGATAATTTTTCAGTTGAGTTTTCCAGTAAATAATTTATTGTGAAACCAAGTAGTATAGATTATTTTATTTATAACAAAAAATAATATAAATATAATCGGAAATAAGAATGATCTGAAATGAAATTTTAGCGTTAACGAACGAAACCTTCCGAGCTTTTTTTCCGAAGGTTTGGTACCTCAAAAGGTTAAAAAAAGGAACCCTTATAAGATCAATTTTTGTCCGTCTGTTCGTGTGTCTGTCTGTCTGTCCGGATGATACTGAGATACTGAAGATGAAGAAGATACTGAAGATATTGAGGTCTATAGTCCCTATTAGGTGTATAAAAATCTAGGTCCTGAGGCAACAAGATAAAAAGATATGGGCAAATTTAGATTTTCGCAAAACTTGTAAATACCAATATTTACCTGAATTTTCAACTTCTATTATTAATCTTCGGAAATTTTCCTTTACTTGTGCTGTAAGACCTTGCTTTTAACTAAAATTCTAGGTCAACTGGAAGTACCCTATAGGTTTTGGGTCAAAAACCTATAGAGTACTTCCCGTTGACCTAGAATCACAAATTTTGGCAAGAAGCAAGGTCTTATAGCACAAATAAAGGAAACATTAAAAAAAAAAATTTGTAAATTAAAGGGTACATACATAGTTTTGCCAAATAAGATAGGTCTCTGAGTTATATGAGCGCACATACAATTTAAAGGTCTAGCTTAATTGGTACCCATCAGAAGCCTCGATGAGCGAATCCAACTCGACTTGGCCGGTTTTTTTAACCGAAATATCGTTGATGATTTTGATGTTTGAATTTTTTTTAATTGTAGGGTGTGTGTAGGCCCCGGGGCTGCTGCCCGGTTGCCCTCCCCTAAATCCGGCCCTGTATACAGCATGCCCCAGAAATTAGTGTTAAACGATAAACTAATAAGTCAATATTACATTACAGGTATATCGTTACCTTAAGCTGCTGATGCCGATGTCGAATGAGCGAACCCTACAGAGCATCATACTCCAAAAATAAAAATCCTGATAAAATTTAATATATTGTTTTACTGCCTATCATTTTCTCAAACTGGTTTTGTCTTAGTGGTGGAGTTGTTAAACCAAAATAGGAAAAATATAACTTTCACAATCTAACCACTAAAACAAAATTAGTTAAGTACAAAATATAACCTTCTAAAGTATTGACCAACGGTGGCAAGAAGCAACGGTAGTTCGATCGTTATCGATGTTTTTGCCGACACGGTACATCACTAGGTTTTTTGTTATGTTGGTCAATTAGCAGAAGATTATTTCGCTGGTATTTTGGCTACTATAAAAGCCCTGTGTTTTGACATTTCGCTATTTGGACAGTTTGCTCTACGGCAGTCCCGACTCTTCTTAACGTAGTGGTCTAGGATGATGGATTATAATGAATGGAGCCATGTCAGCCATGTGACGTTGTCACATCGACTTTCATTCTATCAACACATTGTCCTACCCTTTCTATTACAGGGGTCGCGAGATAAGAGTAAACGAGAAAACTAATATCAAATTGACAACCTCGCGCATGGGTGATCATGTCCATTTTTGACCGGCTAGCAGGCCATAATAAAGCGACGCTTTATATTTATAAATTAAAAATTAAATAGAAACATACCTACAAAGACTGAAACCCTGTTACATATTTAAATTATGTCGTGTTGTGCTGTGTTTTGTCCATCTAGAACAACTAAAGGAGGCGTAAAAGATCCAGAATTATCATTTCACATGTAAGTCTTTGTGGGCATTTATTATCATAAATAACCAATTTTTAAATCAAAATATTTAATTTGCTTACACAATATACATCTTTTTCGTCATATAACTACCGTGGTGGTAAATGGTTATCATTTTAAAGCTTTAATTTATGTAAATAACAATCATTCTTTTACGCCGCCCGGCTAGTGATGTACGAGAACTGTGCAAAACTTTGTCGATAAATATAGTCGATACCCTTATAAAAAGGAATATATAACACTAGCTGTGCCCGCGACTTCGTCCGCGTGGTAGTGTCTCTGGGTAGCATTTTTAATTATGTAGGCTACTTATTTTACAAATAAGACACATGCTTATCCCACCTACACCGCACTGGACCACGCTGGGCTAATCTCCTCTCCCCCTCTCCGTCAAGACTATCTGGGTACCAAATTTCATTTAAATCAGTTCAGTGGTTTTGGCGTGAAAGTGACACAGACAGATAGACAGACAGAGTTACTTTCGCATTTATAATATTAGTTAGGATTAGGATTAGGATTAAATTTAAAACATTAAATATATAAACGATAACTATAAATTTAACACTAAAAATATTCAGAGAAATAAAATTGAAGTGTCTGTTTGTAATTCCAAAATAACAGCTTTTCACTAAATGCATATGAAAGTATACACGGTACTTACTAAACGGTATATACGGTATATATATAAATATAAATATATATATATATATATATATATATATATATATATATATATATATATATACGGTACTACTCAAATGTTTGTCTGTCTGTCTGTTTGTTTCGGCTTATCTTTGAAATGGCTGGACTGATTATAACGGGACTTTCACTGGCAGATAGCTGATGTTAAAAGTGTAACTATCAAGTTACCTAGGCTACTTTTATTTACTTGTATTTCAGACAAGGGTAATATAGATTAAAGTTGACTAATTACAGTTTAAGTAAGGAAACTATTTAAGTACTTAGTAGCATTTTTATAACTATAACTAATGTCCATAAGTGCAATAAAGTACTAATTATTTTTATCACATAAATTGTTTTCTTTTTACATAAGTTTTAGTTTTATACATTTTTCACCTTTTAATCGATATGTTCTGCACTAGTGATCACTTCCCTACTCACGCACAATCTAGCAGTTCTAGACACTCACACAAACAGAAAATGGACATGCTGCCAAAGTTTTGACGCCATCCGTTATAAGCCATCATCCTAGGTAGTGGTTATATTCTCTTTGATATCTATCACAGATTACTTTATGTGATATCTATTAATTATCCATCTACGTCAAATCCACAGATAACTGTATATTAGTCCGATGGTCAAATCAGTCAAATCACAGCTTACTATATGTACTAAGCACGCAAAAAGTAGCAAGCAATCAAACAATAAAGGCTAAACCGCACTAAGCGACACTTCACTGCAGCGGCGAAACGCGACACATAGCGACAAAATATTGTTTGTAAGAAATTGTATGAGGTATATCGCACTACGCTGCAGCGGAACTACGCGCCGCGACACTGCGCGACAAAGTTGACCAACTCATCAAATCTGACGCGCCGTGTCGCGTCGTGTAGTTCCGCTGCCGTTAGTGCGCTATAGCAAGCGACGCGACACTTCATTTTATTCAAGTGTTTGGTTCGTACTGTTCGTAGTACAAGAAGTTAGGCAGCCCGTACACACTCAATCTCGATTGCAATCACAGAGTTCTGATCGCGAGCACGGATCACGCGTCAACATTACACGTTCAATCTTGATCTCTTCAGTCCGTGAATCGTAACTGCCCCGACAACACCTATAACCATCCTACAACAGAGTACTTTTTAATATGTAAAAACTGGCCAAGTGCGAGTCGGACTCGCACACGTAGGGTTCCTATTGAACAAAATTGGCCAAATTTTCAAAAATTAAGTACATGTAGTTTTAACATCGATATATATAAATACCGTGTCAATACAAAATATGCTTATTTACTACAACGCCATCTAACGAATATTTAACGAACTTCTAACACCAACTAAGTGAACGTTAACACAAAGATGTTAGGGTAGGTAATAATAAGGTAAACCAGTGTCTTTATACTTTTTTATATTGCATATATTCTACAACTATAAAGAAATAATATAATACATTTGGGGAATCCTCAAGTAGCCCAAATGGCCTATTCTTATATTTCTAGGTAGCCTAAATGGCTACTGGTAACTGATTGGATTTTTTGGTCGCCATTTGACCCCTTAAGGTAGCCTAAATGGCGATAATTCGCCTTATCTGGCACCCATGCACCACAGAGTACTTTTTACATATTAAAAAGTACTAAGTTATAGGTGTTGTCGCGGCGGTTACGATACACGGACTGAAGTGGACGTGTGTAGCTCTTTACTGAAACGTCTCACTGAGCCGGTTCATCTAACTGAGCCGATGAGCCGGTTCACTTTGCTGGCAAAAAACGGATCATTCGGAACTCGATCTCCCCGTGCGATTGTTTTGAACGAACTAAACGTAATATCAGTGCAGCGTTTTCGGATCACTTCGGAATATTTCGTATTTGGTCTGATATTTTTTTAATTTTAACGATAACATTTAACTGTCAGTACTAAGCCTCAAAAAGTTTGAAGGGAAATCAGTCATATAATTAGTATCAATAATTTTACTTCAGCTAAAATGGATCGAAAAATATAACAAAATCAATTCCGCACAGTTATCAGAATCAGTTATCGTAACATAATTAGGAACTTAGGTTCAAAGAGAATACAAATACTACATAATTTAGATTCACGATGCCACAGCCACATACCGACCGTTGACAGACTTAGTGATTCGATGTACCAAATGAAACGTTTCACTGAACCGGTTCACCATACTGATTCAGATACAGATGATCCAATCTTAACAAAGATCCATTTTTACCACTTCTAGACTGAAGAAATAAAGACTGAACGTGTAATGTTGTGGCGTGATCCGTGATCTATGATCCACGATCAGAACTCTGTGATCGCGATCGAGATTGAGTGTGTACAGCCTTAAGTTTAAAATGGCTTTCGACGAAGATAAATTAATTGTATTAGTCAGTCTGTATAACGTTGTACGAGTATATACGTTCATTATTTCGTTACGTTCATTATAATAACGTTCAAATCAGTTTCTTCCATCTTCCTCAGAAATTGCCGAATGACTGACAGACAAAATTTGCTGCAAACCACGGACAAAGAGAATATAATACTACGTTAACCACGGATAATGACAGATAGAGTCTATTCTCCGTGCTGCAAACTGTCGCGGCACTGAAGTTCAAGTGCGATATACCTAAAAGTGTCACTACGTGTCGCTACGTGTCGCGTCGCGCCGCTGCTGTGAAGTGTCGCTTAGTGCGGTTTAACCTTAAGAGAATTGTTACAGTGACAGAACGGACAGCTGACAGCAGGAACAGACCAGTCAAGCAGTTCAGGGCCCCTAGATAAAATACAATTTCCTTTTTGCCTTCACGCTAACGCAAGTTCAAAATGTATGGGAATGACATTTTTGTTGCGGAAACATAAATGTCATTCCATACATTTTGGGGCCCCTAGACAAAATCCATAAAGAAAGTATATATATATAGAGAACATTAGCGTATGCGAATGAAATAGCTATAGAGATATAACCCGACTAAAATGATGAACACCTGATACATATGCCAGCTATAAGATAAAATGAACAACGTAATGTGGTCGGGTCATACATGACAGCGGGTGAGAGCCAATGGGTCCACTAGAATTTGGTGTCAGTGCTGGAGCCAGTTTGTAAAATCGCATATGCAGAGAAGGATATAAAATAGTTTTTCATCTCGCTCTCTCATACTAGTGATTGTATATTTTTATCCTTTTCATATTAGAATTATTATTTTAAGGACAAGTCTATTCTAATATACTCTGTCTAGGTGTAGAGACATAGAGAACTGAGAAACTAAAAAAAAAACTTTGAATGAACCATAGAGAAAGTATAAGAAAGTTTATAATATGTAGAGAGGACATTACCGCATGCGAATGAAATGCTATAAAGATATAACCCGACTAAAACGATGAACACGTAATACATATGCCAGCTATAAGATAAAATGAACAACGTAATTTGGTCGGGTTATACATGACAGCGGGTGAGATGGCCAATGGGTGCACTAGAACTTGTATCCAAACATTGCTGGATACAGTTTAATCGCATACGCAGGTAAAGGATAAAAACATGTTGTTCATCTCGCTCTCTCATAGAAGTGATTGTATAGTTTTATCCTTCTCATATTATTATTGTTATTTAAATGCCACATCGGCTTAATATTTAATCCATGGAATGAACTATAGCTGAACTCGTTCGTTCGTTCGATTATATTTCATCAGTTATCTGTGGTTCAATCTATAATATCTATGGATCAGTCCATTAATTTTTGACATTTGGTTCGGAGCGAGAAGATTAGACTCAAACTGACTTACTTGTAGGTTGCATGTAGAATAAACTCTTAAAAACTAAATAATGTACGATCGTACAAAACGAAAAAACCGACTTCACATGCCGCGATAGTCAAAGTTATAATCATGCCATCAAAGTATACAATTATTATTTGCTTATATTGTTTATATCCTTATCTCTGGAGATAATTGTCATATCTCGATAAAATTTGAATGGGACCAAACGGGAGGCATATCTCTCAAACAAAAAACAGAATTTTTCAAATGGGTTAAGATTTGACGGAGTTCTGTACCCCTAGTATGAGTTTTCATCGTAAACGCTTTTGACAGATCTCACATAGTTTTTAACTTATTCTAGCTCCCTGATTGGTCTAAATTTAGTGAAGTGTAGTAACCACTAGAGGCGCTGTACTGTTTTTCATACAACATTTACTCGATATACGATATCGAATTTGGTATGAAAACTCGTACTAAGGGTAGGCCTAGAATACTCTGTTTCTCAAGGGCTATGTAAGGGTACAAAGGTAACAAACATTTAAAAAAACTATCGAATTGAGAACCTTCTCATTTTTTGTGTAGTTGGTAAAAAAGGAGACGTGATAAGTTGAGAAAAAACATGATTTAATTTTTTTTTCTCTTTCCTTCAGTTTGATTGTAGTGTTTGAAAGAATATTGCAGACTGTTCTTACGGTAAGTGTAAGCAAGACAGAAATAAAGCCATAGTGCATAAATTTGTTTTCACTGCAATGTTCTACTTTGTAAAGTCCAGTTAGGGTGCAACGTTATTGGTTCTTGCTACCGTAATCTGTCTGTGGTTAGAGAAGTTCTCTCTCAGTGAGTCCGGACGGGTCTGTCTGTCTGTGGACGGCTCGGATCAGAAATAAAATATTCAGAAATTTTCGTGGTCCGTTGATCGACGGGAGTATGTGGGAAAAATCTTTGTTTGCCAATTTATGAGCAGGTGTTACCTATCTCAGATTATATTGTATTATGTTACTCGTTATTGATTCGCTTTAGCATTGTGTATCGCCTTTTCACGGCCGCCACAGCTGAGCGTACCGTCAACAGAAATTAGAAATAAATTCGTGTTTTAGTGAGAAAGATGAAGAGATCGCTATTTAAGAGTGATATATTTGCGTAAAGTGTTTGTTATTCAAAATGACTTCGAGTTCACGCTCGGCCAAAGTGAGCTGGAAGCCCATAGAAGTGCCCAAAGCGCTTCAGGATGGCGAGAAATTCATCAAGTGGGATGAGGTGAGAGATCCAATCAATGCATTCAAAACATAGGCACTGAATGTAGAGTTTCTAGGTGATCGCATTCGACGAGAACTTTTATTTCTTGTAAATAACTGAATGTTCTTGAAAGTTATGAAACATTTATTGTATTGAATTCAATGTGTATTTCAAGTAGTTATGTAGTATATATAAATCAGTTTTTGCCTGTGTTATGAACTTTTTACTTTCTGTTTTGTCTCGACTTAAACAGTGTTATTATTAAAAGCATTAATAAATTGTCTTGTCTTATACTGCTGTTACTACAAATAAAATAAATAGTTTACACATCAACAGCTGTTACATAGTACTTAGCCATGACAAAGAAGGAAACTTGAGAAAAGTGATACATTTGTAAGTAAGAACTATTAAATATGTATGAAATTAATCTTGACAAGGATTGAATTTGTGTTGCCATTTCGAATTCTTATTAGAAACATGTGAATTAAATTCAAGTTGATTAAAAACAAACATATATATCATTTTATAACTTTAATAAAGAAGCTTGTTTTAGTGTATTGATGTATTTAAACTAGATTGTATTTAGTATTTTATATTCACTTGCATATAATATGCTGAGATAAAAATATTAGAACATAATAGACAACAAGCCACAGAAGCCATAAACTAAGAAACTAACTACACAAGTCCTGAAAGAGAACAGCACACTTACATTAACTATCTAAAGTAACATTTTTATTTCTACTTAATTTTTTGATTAGCCCTTTTTAAACAAAGTTTTATTTAAATACTAGCAGCCCGCCCCGGCTTCGCGCGGGTAGAACATATATGCCTACAAAATTTGCATCAGTTTGTTGCATCGAATATAAAATATGAACATATTTAACAATCATTGTCTTATTTCATCCAATTTACACAAAACCTTAACGAATTATGCACCTAAACCTTCCTCATAAACACTCTGGTTCCTACCCTGGTAACCTGGTACCCTGATTCTGCCCCACGGTCGTTGTTTCTAATCCTAGTTATATACCTACCAATGATAGTTGTATGTGCATTCATGAATCATGAGTTATCGTACAGTGGTAGTGGGATCATTAAATCTACCAAAAATTAGCTTACCACCAAGGAGAACATCTGCCGCCGTAACCTTACGCGTTCCCCGATGCAAAATGTAGGGGTAATATACGTTTAACAGCATCTTAGCACCTAACTGGATGAACCGATTTTATTTATATTATTGATAGTTTTTTTTTGTTTGATAGATGTCTTGTTTGATAGAATCCATCCAAGACGAAATTTATGGTTCTTGGTAGCAAACACCAGCTCTCACAGCTCCCAGATGATATTGACTTAGAGCTCATGGGTGAAAAGGTTGAGCGAGTGTATGTGATACGCAACCTTGGTTTAAAAATTGATGTACATTTACGTTTTGAAGAGCACATTGCCGATTCAGTAAAACATTGTTTTTATAGATTAAAAATGCTCTATAAGCTAAGATCATACCTCAGCGAAGAACTTAGAACGCAACTTGTTGAAACATTGATACTTTCCAAGCTGAACTATGCTGACACTGTGTATGGCACAAGATTGCTGTCCAGAACACAACATCTGATACAGAGGGTTCAGAATGCCTGCGCGAGATTCTGTTACAATATCCCAGCTAGAAGCCATGTCACACCCTTTTTAAACAAGCACTATGCATTAAAGATGAAATCGCGGCGTAAACTCCATCTTGCATCTCTTCTTTTTGGCATTATAAATTTTAAGAACCCGTCGTATTTGTATGATAAGCTCAACTGGATCGCTAATACCAGGTCGTGTTCTGCTAGAAATGTATCTCAGCAGCTCTCCACACAGCATCATAGAAGAGTCTGTTTTCGAGGCTCCTTCCGCTATGCCGCCACCAAGTGCTGGAACAATATTCCGCCTCCAATCAGGAGTCTGAAATCATTACATTTATTTAAGTACAAATTAAAACAGTACTTGGTGGTAGAGCAAATAAACTTTGCTGACATAAACATAGACATGTCATTCATTTAAACTTTTACTCTGATACAAAAATAAACATCACAGTGTTAATTTATACATACATTTTTAGTCGTAACTTTTACTTTTTATTTTATTTTATCTTCCAAAATCAATTCCGAAAATCCAATAATTAAAATATACATTATTTATACATAATTCAATGAAATTACTTGTGTTGTCTTTCTTGTCATGAATGTCATGATCAATACTTGTCAATGTCAATGTCAATATACGTTGACATACAAATCCGTACCTGTTTCCCACAGATTGTCTATTACGTGTCCCTACATCACTCTCTTTGCTCAGCAGTGGCGCGCATTTAAAAAGTTGGTTCCGGTTCTTACAACTATGAGTAGTTTAATTTTTTATGATATTTATATTTATCCGTTATATGTTATATTATACTATTATATATATATATATGTATATATATTTATAAATATGTTATCTGTTATTGTTAATTTATGTTATTGTATCTATTTTATTTAAGTTATTGTTATCGGTGTTAGTCCTACTCCCGCTCTCAGGCCATTCTGAAAATCAGCGTCTTGGTTTTGGGGTCTACGATCCAAGAATCTAGACATTTGTGCTGAGACTGGTCTGTTTCAGCACCTCATATTGTATTTCTTTTTTTGTTTTTTGTTTTATTTTGTTAAGTTTTTTTACTCAAAATGTCAAATATATTTTTCATCTGTACTTTAACTTGAGGACCGCTGAATAAATGATTTTTCTTTCTTTCTTTCTTTCTTTCTTTCTTCATCGAGAGTTTTCTTAGCATTGATTCATGAAAATTCGTTCAATCGTTATAAAACTATGAGCTTTTTTCTAGTTAATTGCGCTATGAAATCAACTTTCATAGGTCTGATCAATTCGAAAATCTTCTTCTTCAACGATTAATCTGTGGTTTCACTGCAAATATTTTATTAATTTTGCGATGCATGTATGTGAAATTCGTGATATCTTCTAGAGTTTTCATTTGAATTATATACTGTAAAGGACAATTTTAATCTATAATATGTGGCCAAGCTAATTAACGTAATTATTTGGATAAGGATTAATACTATATACTTGAAAATAGCCTTGGAAGTTATGTAATATTTTTTAACAAAAAGTTAATATTAAAATGGTTACTGTGAGTCAACCTTAAGAGATAGACATATGCTGTCGCGGACTTTTTTGTAGGTCTTATTAAGTTGTACAACTCTTGCATAGAAAATATTCTTCTATCTATTTTCAATTAAGCAGCGTTCTTAAGAAACGTGTTTTTTCGACCGTTTTTTTGCCGACTTAGGTTGCAAATTAGGTCTCCACGAATGTACACGGATAATATATAGCCTATTTTCATTCCGAAAGTCCATTCTATGTATTAGTAAAAGAATTTTTTAAATCGGTTCAGTAGTTTTTGGGCCAAATCATTACAAACATACCAAAATACAATAATTCAAAAATACAAAAATAGAAATGTTCTCTCTTTATAATATTAGTATAGATTTGTTGCTATTGACTTCATTGAGCTTGCTTTGCATTTATAATATTGGTGTCGATTAGTAGGATCACTACAAAGAAAGACTACTTATATTGAAAATATTTTTAAAACTAAATAAAAGCTTCGTGTAAAGACCCTTGTCATAAAGTGTTATAAAAAATGATGATAAGAAAACATACCTCTATCATCAGATTAGTTTGATGGCACCCTGACATTTCATTATGACCAAACCAAACATAAGATCGTTTCAAAAACTAAAATAACCGATTTAAAATGCACCGTGCTATACATTTTTAACCAACTTAAAAAAAAAGAGAAGGTTTCTCAATTCCACCGTATATATATATTTTTTTATGTTTGTTTGCGGATAACTTTGTTGTTTATGAACCGATTTTGGTTATTCTTTTTTTTGTTGGGAAGGAGATATCCCAAGTGTGGTACCATGGTAATTTTATCGAGGTCTGATAAGTATCTCCAGAGATATGGAGACAAATACCTCAAATTTGGTACTGAAAATTAATAGCGCGGCATTGAAGTCTGTTATTTTTAGTTTTTTAAACGATCTTATCAGTACCAAGTTTGAGGTGTTTATCTCCATATCTCTAGAGATACCGATCAGACATCGATGAAATTACTATGGTACCACCACTGAAATATCTTCTTTCTAACAAAAAAAGAATCATCAAAACTGGTTCATAAACAACGAAGTTATCCGTGAAAAAACATGAAAAATATGTACAGTCGAATTAGTAACTTTCTTTTTTGGAAGTTGGTTAAAAAAGTGCAGTGTCTATACCTGTATTTTATCATACCTACTTTTATGCTAGTGCATCAATATTATAATAGTCAATTTGTATATTTGTTTGTACCTCTTCACGGTCCAACGGCTGGAACCCATTCATCTGAAATGTTGTACTGGAATCTTCTTTATTTATAAAAGGCAAACGTTACTCTGACGTCTGACTAACTGGCTAATCTATGTACACACAGCTTAAACCACTTAATGGATTGTGCTGAAGTTTGGCATGCAGATATGTAGTTATGACGTAGGTTGATTATCCAAAATTCACCCTTTAAGAGGCTATAAACTGGCCAAGTACATGTCGGACTCGCACTCGTAGGGTACCGTAACAATAGAGTATATTATCATTTTAATTTTTCGCCGCCAAAAAATGTACTATGTTTTTCAGTTTGTATGAAAAACAATGTTATCTTTGAGGTCGCTATATCTCAAAAACTGCTGACTGTATCTCGTTCAAACCAATTTTCGTTGTTAGTTTTTATTGAGATCTACAGCATATATTTTTTTAGATTTTTCACTCTCATACTTTCAAAGTTAGAGGGGTGGGGACACACATTTTACCACTTTAGACGTGCCTATCTTTCAAATGATTGACTTTGAGAAAAAATGGTTTTACGAACCTCAATGTCATTTTCAAAGACCTATAGACACCCCGCACATATAGGTTTCATGAAATTTTTTTTTTGTTTCAGTTTCATTGTTTTATTTTTGTATACAAATCGGAAAGCGGTTCACAGAATACACCAACCTACCAAGTTGTAGTCTTAATAGTTTCGCAATAATGTGGCTGTGACATACGGACGGACAGACAGACAGACATGTTGAATCTATAAGGGTTCCGTTTTTTCCCATTCGGCTACGGAACCCTAAAAACGGGGGTTCATAGTTTCAAACAAGATTAGATAGTATTTTCATTCGAAACTTAACACAAGTACTTCTGTAAATAAATAAGTCAATATGTGTTATAAGCTTTTTTGAAATACCACCTCTTAGGAGTGAAATGGGGTAGCAAAGTCTGAAAATCAATATGGTTTTTCGGTTTTATAAAAATGAATCCCTATTTCCCTTGGTCACGCCATTACTTGAGAACGAGTGGACCAAATTTTTTTAAACGAAAGAAAGGTTTTAATATAAATCAAGAAGTTTTTAACGCCGGCGAATCTGCGAGGCAATTCTAGTAGACAATATTGTAGAATAGGACACAAGACTTTACTAACGAAGTTTAAAAAGCGGGCGAAGACGCGAAGCTACTGACTAAATAAATTGAAGCTCCTTCCACACCATCCACTACTTGGTAATCTAGAATTTAATAAATGAATTGTTCTCCAGGATTCAGGCACGGGTCTTCCAGTCACACTCCGCGTGGACCCCAAGGGGTTCTACTTGTTCTGGACGGACCAGAACATGGAGGTCGAGTTACTGGACCTCGCCACCATCAGGGACGTCAGGACCGGAGTCCATGCTAAAGTACCTAAGGTATGTTTTCTATTATTGATACAATCTTTACATAGTTTAATACAGTCTCCTACTGCCGTCTGTACCTCCCTCTGTACCTACGCTGAGATCTTTCAAACTAACCCACGGATTTTAATGCGTTTTTTATCAGTAGATAGAGCAATACAAGAGGAAGGTTTATAACCAGGATCAAACGCGGGCGTAGTCGTCACCAATAAAAACAAAACTTAACCGATAATGAATGAATGAATGAATGAATAATACTTTATTGCACACCAAGAACAAAAAACAAACAAAAGTGGAGTGGAGGAAAACGTAAAGTGGAGTCGTAGGAAGTCGATAATTTAAGTAGTAATAATTTAAGATCGTTTAAAAAGAACCGACTTCAAATGCTGCGCTAGTCATTTTCAGTAGCAAGTTTAAGGAGTTTATCTCCATATCTCTGGACATACTCATCAGATCTCGATGGCATTTGAATGGGACCAGGATTGGGAAGTATATGTACCCTTAAAAAAAAAAATTTTTTCTAAATCGGTCAAGGCGTCTTTGGGTAATCGGGGAACATCATCAAAAAAAGATTCCGAGGAATTGAGATAGATACTCCTCTTTTATTTGGAGTGTTAAAAATAAAGAATGGGCATTAATTTAAAATATTCAAAATTCAATTGATTCGAGAGCGTCTTATCTCTACGTTATGAAATGTTTGTTTGTTATCCCTTCACAAATAGCGGCTCAACCGATTTGGGTAAAACTTTGCGCAGAAATAGATAATACGGTGGATAAGGTCATATATTATTTTTAACGTGGGCTTAAACTCAACGAAGTTAAAGTTTGACGAACTTAGTTTTATTCCGTGTTTTTATAAGTATGGAGTAAGTACCAACTTATAATACGTAAATATAAGATACAAGTGACGAGGAAAATTCTTAATTTAGGTACCTATATTCAGTTAGGTATTTAGTTACCTATCTGTTTTGTTTTTCGTCTAAGTACATAAATAAATACTTTATGACTAAAAGCTAAATATATGTGTTACGACATAAGGGCCTTTCTGTGATCATAAGGGCTGGTGTTGCCAGTTTCTGATAGTCTATAAAAGTTATCTACCATATGGCATCAAATAAAGATTATAAAAAATTGTCATATAAATTACTAATAGGGCTGCCAGGTACCACACAAATGGTTCATATAAGATTTTTGTCAACTTTTTAATATGGCGTCATCTGCCAGATAATTATACGAATCTTTAACTTGGGGTGGTAGGAGATGTAGTGTCGAAGATAGAGAAAGGGATGCTTAGATGGTTTGTACATCTAGAGAGGATGGATGAAGGAAGATTGACAAAACATATTTATGAAACGAATGTAAATGGGCCGACCTCGGCGAACTTATCACGACCAGATCAGAGACGTTCTAAAGAAATGCCAAGTCAAAAGTACCTATAACCGTCGAGCATGTATAAAGGCGCTTATAAAAGTGTAAGAAGTGAAAGAGGTATGTCAGGATCGTAGCTTGTGGAAAGAAGTAGTCTCTGCCTACACCAACGGGAAAAAGACGTGATTTTATGTATTTATTAACAAGAAACGACGAAACTAGCCCTTGAAGTTGCAGTTTATCTGGCAGTTAAGTTCCTAAGAGGCTCTTAGAGACTCATATCAGGATCCAGTGAAACTGGCACAAAATCTGGCCGTAGTCCAAACGGTTTGGTTTGTCATTGTATAACTAATCAGGAGAAAGGCTTCCAATGGCTGTTTGTTTAACTTGGCAAGAAAGTAGTTGGCTACTTGCTTGAAATAGTAGCTTTCTTAGAAATTCTAAAACACAACTGAGCAATTATGATATGGAAGTTTTATCTTTTAGAATAAAATCGTTGATAAGTAGAGCGAAGTGAGGAGAAAAAACTGACTAATACAATAATAATAATATAATGACCAAAAGTCTGTCGTGAGTGTACCTATTGGACAATATATCCATACCAAAGACATTTTATTCAAGCCATGGAACTCCTATGGAAGTCTATATCTGTAGAATAAGAATTTCAATTCAATTTTAATATCTTTCAAAAATAACTTTTGACTGATGCTCTGTATGAAGATTCTCATTTCTGATGTATTGCTGTTACATACGACTATTAGCCGCTTGAAACAACTTAGGGCTTTACCATACCTATCGATAGACCGTCGTCGTTTTAATTGTTGGTTGAATGAGATCAGTCGACAGTTCCTTCTTCTTACTACAAATTGATCGGGCATCGATTGAACATCGATAAATTGGTGTGGTAATAACCTAGCTAAACCGTTTAATTTTAAAAGCGCCGACCCAATCTCCAAACATCGCAACGTCAAAAGTCCATACAGTAGGAATGCTTGATATGCTCCGTTATCCATAACAGAAGTGCTGTCATCTTTGATATTCATGATATTTCATGTTATGGAACCATTACGCTCGTTTATATTACTTAACGGGTGGTGGGAAAATTACAGGGTGCGGTGGCATGTCATTCCGGCAACGTTACTCGGTTCTGCCTTTTTGCCGCCCTCCTCGAGACGGCTTTATAATGAAATGGTGTCATAAGTATCCTATTCCAACTTGCGAGTTGTTACCTCAGTTTATTCGTTGATGATGATGTATTTTGCGATATTTCTTGCAGTTTGTTTTGGTTGTCATCTAATGGTTCTTTTTTTAAACAAGACTAAGTAAACCCTTGGCTGCAATCTCACTTCATGTTGATTTGGTTCTACATTTGATTGCATTGACACAGAATAATTAATAGTACTACGACATTGGGTTAAATTTATTTGCATCTGAGAGTAACGTGTGTATTTCTTCAGTTATAATATATCACTAGCCTCGTAAAGAATTCTTTATTCCCTACGTACTTTTTTATGTCATGGTGGGCAAACAAGCAGAGAGACCGCCTGATGGTAAACGGTTATCGTCGCACTGCTACATCATCAGTGCTGTTTATGTGTTGCCGACCTTTGTGGAAGTTGTGGATACTCTTTTTAAAGATTCCATCTAGTACCTAGATGGAAAGATCGTGGCGGGTCATTCCACATCTTATAAGTACGCGTTAGAAATCCTCGGTTAAAACGGGTAGTGCTAAACGGTTAAGTCTGTAAGATGTGAGGGTGAGCTTTTGACGGTTCCGAGTAGTACGATAAAATAATGGCGATGGTAGAATCAGGTAAAAAAGCTCTTCATAGCATTCCCCATTATAGAGACGATAAAAGATGCACAGCACTCTGATGTGTCTACACGGAGGCTGGAGTGGTTAAATTTTTCACAGAGCTTGAAATCGTCGACGTCGAATTCTAGTGGCTCTTCGCTGTAAAGAATCAAATCTGAAGCTGGTAGCATGGAGCGCCGTTCCAGAGGTGCGAGCAATACTTATTCCATGTGGGACGTACTTGTGCTTTGTACAGCACAAGCCGTTGACATGGTGTGAAATATTGCTTCGCTCCTTTGAGCCCACCGAATATTCTAATGTTTTTTAGTCTGGACAGGCGTTATCAGTTATAACTCTACTCGTGCCTAGCTTAATGCCACATCAACATTAATAATACAAATACTAACTTAAAATAACTTATTTAACTTACGTCCGTCCTACATAACAAAATAACGTTTACCGACATTATAAACATACTTACAAAATTGAAACGAATGTGGTGAAGGATTAACAGTCAAGTTCTTATGGTGCGTAAAGACTATGGTAACATAACATGTTATACATACAAAATTGTTATTTAACATGTTTCAGATAATGTGGACACTGGACATGAAATGTTATAAAACATGTTATTAATATGAACAACAATGTTACATTAGTCACGTGTACTCACTAGCCCTGAAGAATTGTTATACAATATATAACATTGTTATTCTAATGTATATAGTATTTTTTTATGTTGAAATGGTGAATAACAAGGTTACATAATGTGGACGTGTTATAAAACATAGGTTATATATAATGTTACATAGTCTGTACGCACCTTTAAACGAAACAAACCAAAATTTGCACAAAGTATTCCGCAAGCTCGACCGTCCTCAAAGTAGAATACACACACATTTTGTGAGCACATTTTCCGGTTGCAAGTATAACTGGGACGCGAGACACAAACTTTGTTATCATATTCAACCTTATTTCAACCCGACCCCATAAAGATTTAAGAACAAAATCCCTTCGTCCAGGAAAACTCGTAACAAATCAATTTGGCTTTTCCTCTACCAACAAATAAAAAATGAAAACGGTCGAATAGTTTCTAAAATAAGCTCTTACTTATGTATAGAGATATAATGAAAAGCTATCAAATAAGCCATGCGATGTACCCTTCCAGCGAGTGGTCATTGTCGTTTATGTGAAGAGCCGAGAGTCGCATGGCTGTATTATTACGGCTTAGTGTTCGATATCGATATTACATGAGTGTTTTTACAGCGCGGCCACTGTAATGGCCAATGTCAGTGGCTCGGCGCGACGGAGATAGGGCTGCTAAAAACATTACAGAATCCTAAATTGAAATCATCATTATCTATAGAATTGTTAGTGTGATCAGGATATATCGTGCTACATAATTTTGCCAATTCGCAACCGCTAGCCCATTAAAAACGAATAATAAACATTTGGTGCATCTGCTGAAAAAATATGTCTAAACACCACTTATGACGTATTGCTTATTACATGTGACTATAAGTACACTGATTAGACACGTTGGCAATATCGACATATTTGTAGCTCTTTCGAAATACCATTTCTGATAATGTCTAACTTTGCCTGTAAACAATTAAACACGTGTATCATTAGAATAATTTCCATTCGAATTCGACTCTGAATCAATATAAGTAATATAAAAAGTTAAGCAACTGGGAACCCTACCTGGTAGAAGAGGGCGTTATAATGAACAGATATGGGGATCATAGCGATATAACGGATATGTAGGCTGGTTGTAATTTGAGTGTATTAGTTTAATGGGGTGAATAACGTGCCTACTGAAGAAGAAATTGTACATTTGTGATAAAGGATTTTTTTGATGTTGAATAAGTAAGCGTTGACCATTAATTCACCTGATTTTAAGTGACGATGTGGCCACAGATGGATCACGCTTTCCCAGAAGATACATATTCACTCGCGTCGCAAATTAAAGACCGCCAGATGGTAGTTATCGGAAAACATAGACACAGGCAAAGAATCGAAGTGATTTGCTTGCTTATACATGTGTTATTTGCTTTTATTGTCCGTATTGGTAGAATGACCACCATGTAGCGGTGTTGAATATGATGTATGTCTGGTTGTTCGATGGAAAAATGAGGATGATGGTATTTAGCTCGTGTTGGGTGGCACACTTTCCAAAATACATCCGATAAAAAACCGATAGACAAAGCAACTTAGCGGCGATACTCAAGGCTTCGGAGCCTCATGCTTACTAACTCGTTGTCATTAATTAGCTTCTTAACTCTCCTCTCAATAGCCTCTAGCGTTTCCTGTTTTTGCCAAACCGTTGCAGAGGCGAGAGCAACATTCCACTCACAATCGGGCCTGTGCATGATATAAATCGAGTAACTGTTCCGATGTGAAGTACTAATTCACTTTCGCAATAGCACCAAGCTTTTTCAAGCCTAATTTTTGTGCTTTTGTATCAATATATGAACCGAAGTTAAGAGTAGAATTTATCGAGATACCAAGGAAATCGAGGTGGTCGCTTATCAGTACGGATACGTTTTGGAAAGTGGGAGTGTCAGCTTTTATAGACTGTTTGGGCGATAAACAGACACGCCTGGGTCTTAGTCGCATTGAAACTGGCTAGATCGGCCTCGATAGGTAGCTTTATTATTTTTAGATGATATTATATGCCCTCGGTTCATGGTTCCTTAAAACAATTCCATCGTGTAAACATTCTTATAAACAATGTTGACAACAATTAAATAAATGACAGGCGCCAGTCTGCAAATAAAACGAAAAATTATAATGTGGGTAGACAGACACATAAAGGGGGACGAAGGCATAAACAAAATCTGATAGTGCCCGTGATATACGTTACAGCTTTTTGTTACGTTGCTGGAGTTACGTACAGTTGTTTTTGTGAATGAACTTTGGCATTTAGCTTTACGATTTATATATGTACTTATCTGCCCATACTTCCTTTATTATGTCTATGGGAGCTGTCAAAGCTCCGGATTTTGTATTGTGTCCCGCTTTTTTGTTATTTTATTTTTGGCTCACACCTGATGTTAAGTAAAGATGCGGTTCTAAGATGGAATCGTGTTTGTCTGGAATTGGCAGTTGGTACGAGGCACTTAATTACAGACATAAGTCCAATTCACGAAGCGTAAGTATCTCAAACATCTACACTTATTATCAGGTGAGAGTGTTCAGTTACTTGTCAGTCCAACATAAAAGGAAATCCGACGGTAGTCCGATACCTATTGCGAAATTGAGAATGACCGAACTTTTCTTAGCTTAATTTTCTTGCGGTTGGTGAAGGCGAACATGAATGTTGAAGATGCGAAAGAAATATGTCAAGATCGTAGCATGTCTAAAGAAGTAGTCTCTGCCTCTTACGGTATAACGTAAAATAGGTGTGGTTTTCAACCGACTTCCAAAAAGGAGGAGGTTCTCAATTCGTCTGTATGTTTTTTTAGGGTTCCGTAGTCCTGACTAGGAACCCTTATAGTTTCGTTATGTCCGTCTGTCTGTCTGTCCGAGGTTTTGCTAAGAGACTGTTAATACTAGAAAGCTGTAATTTTGTAGGGGTATGTACATAAATTACGCCGATAAAGTGGTGAAATAAAATTTTGAAAAATATTTTTTTTTAGGGTATATAGCTCCCCTACATGAGAAGTGGGGATGAATTTTTTTTTCATCGTCTACCCATCGCGTGGGTTATCATTGAATAGGTCTTTTAAAATGACTTCACAGTTGCTAATACCATTTTTCGATTGAATGCTTCATTTACCAAATATTAAACTTTAAATTGCAAATTTTGTTCCCGTAGGGCGTCCCCCCCCTCTAAAAGCTAAACTACTGTCTTGAAAAATTTGTGATAATAGTGCATTTCATGAACTTTAAAGGAAAACTATAGCGGTTAAGATAACTTTATTAGTTTAGCAGTAATAGTTGTTGAACTTGGGTGTTGGATTATTTTGTACCAAATACAAAATCCTTAGAATAAATCCTATTAAAGTGACAAATACGAAGTACTTAGTTGCTTGTTTATAACGGGTAGAGACTTGCTTTGAATAACGGGCTACTACGGCCCTATTGAGAACCGATTCGAAAGAATCTTTTTTTAATCGGCAGAGTACATTTCAGAGTTGGTCCCATTGCAATTTCATTGAGATCTGATAAGTATCTCCAGAGATATGACGATAAATGTCTCAAACTTGCTACTGAAGCTGACTCCGGGGCATGGAAGGTGGATGTTTTAGTTTTAGTTTTTAAATTATTTATTTTAGTTTATAAATCTTAATTATATGTATACAGTATGTATGCGAAAAAACAGTTCGAAAATAAAAGCACATAAAGTTCAATGAAAAATACCTTATAGTCAATAAATTCGAAAGCTATCTTCTCATTTATTTTATCATAATTATGTAGGTACTCGTTATCGTTATTTGTGTATTTTGTTAATGAAAGTCCGGTGTTATCACACCATACATTAACGCCATAACTACAAACACTGTTAATTTGGACAGGTTTTTAGGTACTATTAGAATCGAAACACAGGTTAGATTTTATTTACATCTAATTACATCTAAAACTTATATTTTTTTTATCATCGATGTTAAGAGGGCAAGCAAAACGTTGATGCCTGATGGTAAGCGATGATGTCTGAATATAATAGATACTGTGTCACGCAGAGGTCTGGGATGACAGAATTTTGCTTTCCACAGAACTACGACTAAATTCATTGACCCGATGCTGGAGCATCTCCTGGAATCTGCAAAATAATCTACTTAGTTTCTCACTTACTGACTAGCAGAGATGTTGTTTTTGGGCTCATTGAAATAGTCTCAATGAACAGATTATAAATTGATCAGTCTAGGGTGGTTTTCAATTTTTAATTTAAGTATAGTATATAGTTAAGAAAGCGAAGGCAATTCTTATGTTTAGTGTAAACGGGTATAAGATAGTCTCCATACGGCCTATATTTTCATTGTACACTTTGTCGTTCAAACCGAATAAATATTTATATTTCACAGACGGTCTAGCAAGAGTTCTACCTTTACTTGGTGTCTTTTAAATTTATTTTCGAAAGAAATTGCTACTCTTTCTCTGGGTTGCTATTCGAAACATCTGAGCCTGAGCTTCCTTAACACATTTTTCGTAGAGGTCACCTCTCGTAGCACTCGTAGGCGTCGTAGACGTATGGGCACTGGGCAACCAAACATCTTCATGGCGGGATAATTTAAACTGGCCAAGTGCAAGTCGGATTCTCACACGTAGGGTTCCAATTGAACAAAATTTGCCGGAAAAACTAAGTATCTACATAGTTTTAACATCGATATATATAAATACCGTGTCAATACCGTGTCAATACTAAACATGCTTATTTACTACAACGCCATCTAACTAATGTCGAACGAACTTCTAACACCCACCATGTGAACATTAACACAAAGGTCAGTGACCTTTTTGTTGGTTACCATCGTTCATAGATGGCGCTATAGTAAAAACACGTTTTTTGTATGGGGACCCTTGGGGTATCTTTAATTTTTAACTTTGTTCTGTTTTTAGTATTTGTTTTTATAGCGGCAACAGAAATACATAATCTGTGAAAATTTCAACCGTCTAACTATCATGGTTCATGAGATACAGCCTGGTGACAGACGGACAGACAGACAGACAGACAGACAGACAGAGAGACGGACAGCGGAGTCTCAGTAATAGGGTTCCGTTGGTACCATTTGGGTTCGGAACCCTAATAAATAAACGAACACTGCTTGTCGTAGGACTTCTGTTTATACATACAAGCTAGCGTTTGACCATTAACTCGACCGCATCGTCACTAACCAACAGATGAGAACCCGTCGGTAAGTGACGATCAAGTGATATCTGAGGCTAGCGTTAAACCACTATCTCGCGTAGTGGTAAGCGATGATGTGGTTGTAGATAGTGAACACGCTAGGCTTACAATGGTCTGATTCTCAAGAGCTGTGTGCGGGAACACTGGAAGGTTATGGCGGCAGGTTTTCTCCTTATTGATGGTAAGCTAATTTTTGGTAGCATGTCAGGCGGAACACCGATATAATGCACGTGCCACTTGTGGTCTGAACGTTCCATTACACGTTGCTGCCATAATGCAATAACTGATAAGTCGTCCTGAAATTTTCCTGGCAACTCGTGTTTTTCAACCGGAACACATTACACCTCCATCCGGTGAAGCTGCGGTAAACGGGAAAGACGGGAAATTAACGCAGGTAAACATAACCGGCGGCTATTAATATTTTTATAATCGTAATGGTCTTGTTTTCACAGTATAGATAGATACTGTGTACCTTAGAACAATTATGTAAAAATTACGAGCGCCTCGCGGTTTGACCTGCGTAGTTCCCGTACCCGTGAGAATACGGAGATGATATATAGCCTATGTTACTCGCTGATAATGTAGCTTTCCATTAGTGAAATAATTTTTGAAATCGGTCCAGTAGTTTTTGAGATAAATCGTAACAAACAAATAAAACCCTTCCTCTTTATATTAGTTTAGAGTTTAGACAATGCAATATGCTATAATGCTATAGGTAAGAAGTATTGCAAGAGTCGCCTCCTTTCTTTATTAATTTTCCATCATATTCTTGACATTGTGCCAATTTGTAGTGTTAGGACTTCTGCTAGTCCGCCACTTTGCCTATTAATTCAGCCGAGAAATAGGAATATTTGTGGGTTTGAATGGCAAGTGTCCAGTGAAATTATAAGGCATGTGAGACGTACCATCTTTATGTCTCAAGGTAATATGTGCAGTGCAATGACATGTGCAAATTTCACAACAATCAATTCGTGATACTGAATTTTCAAACTCAAACCAACATATTAATCTTTTAATTAAAATTAAAAATAATCAATATATTAAATTGAGGGCCCGGTGGCGTAATCGGGAGAACGGTCGGCTTTGATGCAAGAGGTACCGAGTGCAAACCCTGCCGTGCACCAATGGATTTTTCTATGGAAAAATGTATGTGCGCTTTTCACAGTGGCCCTTCGGTCAAGGAAAAACATAGTTAAGAAACCAACAACCCCCGCATGGTGGTAGGACACTATCTAGTGTCCGCCTGGCCAGCTACCACCCTCAAGTTAGAAAATCTGTCGCCAAAACATCTAATGTGTTATGGCAGCTATCCTTGAGAGCCAGTTCCCATTCTAGGCCTAGCGTGCTTACCATCTTCGACCGCATCATCACTTACCAACAGGTGAGATAGTGTTCAAACGCTAGCCTAAAAGATATATATAATAAAAATCTGCGGTAACATTCTAAAAGCAGTTTCATATTCCTAACAATAAGTTGTAGTGACCGGCCACTGTAAAAGCAATGCAACACTGTATCTACCGTTTCACCCACATCAGTAGAACTTTGGTGAAGTAATTACAACTGTCAGGTAGCGGTCACTGGGCCCTGAAAGCTTTTCCTTAGTTGCTTACTATCTGATGTTTAGTGGGAGATGTTCTATTTGCTAGTTACATTGATCTGCGAGTTTCTTTTTGACCGACTTCACAAAAAAGGAGGAGGTTATCAATTCGTTGGATTTCTTTTTTTTTTTTAAATTTTTTATGTATTATCACCGATTATTCGAAGATGTCTGAACCGATTTGGAAAATTCTTTATTTTGTTTCAGAGGTACCCTTCCCGGGTGGTCCCATTTAAATTTTAACGAAATCGGCTGAGCCGTTTTTAATATATCAACATTTGTATTACGATGCATTTACTTAACTTGACGACATACTACAACTACTGGCACAGATTATGTAATAGTTACTACGTCTACTGGCTACTTTGACTAGCGCGACGTTTGAAGTCGGTTCTTTTAGTTTTTTAAACGATCTGAAATTATATATGTATAGATCAACATTTGTATTACGATGCATTTATATATCTCGATGACATGCTACTTCCTAGCGGTGGGTCGGTACGCCATTTTGCAATACCGATAACCATTGTAGGTATTCACACCAATACCGGTTTCCGAAACATGGTATTCTCAATAACTGGTTATTGCGGCATTGCGGTCGGTATTTGAAATTTGACAAAATCTGTTATCGGAAAACCGTAAGGTTATGGCGGCAGATTTTTTTTCGTGATTGTAATAAGATAGTCTTTGCAAGTCAGGCAGAACATCGATATAATATACGGAAATGTGTCGATAGCTATAACTAAACATGTATTTAATTTTTTTTATATGATTTTTTAAAAATACAAATTTTCACATATATAATATTGATATCATCTAAATAAAGTAAAAGAATTGTGATTCGACATAAATTGGTTACAATATAGTTTTGATTGAATCGGGCGCCACTAATAACAATAACTTCATTGGTTTCGATCGTCATTCGCAACGCCTAGCACCTGTATAGGTTAGGTATTGCAAAAATAGTTACTACGTTATCCAATCGGTTCTTGCATCGGCTGCAACGCTTGTAGTTCGCGAAAACTGGTTTCGCCGGATAAACAGTTATTATGACATCCAATACCATGTTTTCGGTATTGTACCTACACCTAGTTATTGGAACTATTTACGGTTTGCAACGACCTTCTCTACTACTTACTGCTGGCTACTTTGTCTAGTGCGACGTTTGAAGTCGGTTCTTTTAGTTTTTTAAACGATCTTAAATTATAATATATCACTAAGTATACAGTGTGGAAATTAAACTCAGGCCCTGGAGGGAAACTACTTTAAATCCTTAAGCTAGCTCATTTTACTTAAAGGAGACATTCCTTTATTTTTGAAAAGAAACAAATCTGCATTAAAAGATTTTTTAAAACTCGCTTGCTTCGCCCGGGACTCGAACCAACTAAAATTAAAAAAAAATAAACAATCTTTATTTTAATATACTAATCGGTAGTATTCATATTCAGGATAAAGTTTCTCTAACAAACATTAGGTCTTAAAAATAATATAATAAATAATAATAATAATATAAAATAAACGTTAAATCTAACATCAACTTTATTTTACTATCAATTTTGTAACACTTAAATTATTTAACTGATAAATTGTTACTCGCGATACCACTGCAGAGCTAAATCGTAGCTCTTGTTGCAAACAAAGTAAGCTTCTAATAACTCGAATTGTTCTTGATACGCCATTATGAGATTACGATTATTTAATTACGTAAGGAAAGCAACACTACTTAAATAAAATCTGTTGATAAAAATCGTTCGAATTTTAAAATTATTGTCCCGCATTGCAAACAAAGTCAAACGTTCCATTTTTAGACTTCTCCACTGAACGCCTCGGATCATGTAAGAAGGAAATATGCATAGAGGTATTACCACCATTGAACAATTTTCTTATCGAAGATTTCAACAAGGTACTTAACGATAAATTAGCAAGCGTGTACTTCATACGAAGTCTTTGAGTGTTGGAGAGATAACAGAACTGTTACGTGTCTTTTACTTGTTAAAAGTGAACAGTAACCAAACAACAAAAACAAGTAAAAAGATAAACTTTATCCTGAATATTAATACTACCGATTAGTATTAAAATAAAGAGTGTTTATTTTTTTTTATTTTAGTTGGTTCGAATCCCGGGCGAAGCAAGCGAGTTTAAAAAAATCTTTTAATGCAGATTTGTTTCTTTTCAAATATAAAGGAATGTCTCCTTTAAGTAAAATGAGCTAGCTTAAGGATTTAAAGTAGTTTCCCTCCAGGGCCTGAGTTTAATTTCCACACTGTATAGACGCCTGAAGAATTAAGAAGAATTAGTCTGTGGTGACAGCAGTGTGTGCTGTGACGTCATTTTCTAATTTACAAATGAGATGACAAGTGATGCCTTTCGCAAATTAAATTTTCCCTCGCTTATTTAGCGTATAATATTTTAAGCAATTATAAACTGGTTTATTGGAAAATAAATTCAAATAGAATTCTAACTCATGCGTATTCCCTATTATAAACAATTTTGAGTGACGACGCCGGACATTTGTTTAGTAACGTTTGTCTCTAGCTAGGCCAATGTCTAATGCTAGAAGCCTACAGACAAAAGACGCGCGTCGTCAATATTTGTACGCGCTGTTGAGCTATGTTACCAAACATATTAAAATGTTGGATTGTTGTTTAGCGAATGTATAGCTTCGAACCCGATTATCAACAATTAGTTTCTAGGGTTCCGTACCCAAAGGGTAAAACGGGACCCTATTACTAAGACTCCGCTGTCCGTCTGTCTGTCTGTCTGTCTGTCTGTCCGTCTGTCACCAGGCTGTATCTCATGAACCGTGATAGTTAGATGTTGAAATTTTCACAGATGATGTATTTCTGTTGCCGCTATAACAACAAATACTAAAAACAGAATAAAGTTAAAAATAATAGAGGGTCCCCATACAAGAAACGTGTTTTTTTCGGCATTTCACGCCATCTATGAACGCTTAGTTAGGTAAACGTCCCATAGATAGCGTTATATTGAAATGTCGATCACTAATACCTTTGTTAGACGTTAGATGGCGTTATAAGAAATAAAATGTTTATTAATTATTATTTTTTGCTGGCGAAAAATAATAGTGGTATTTTTTGCTCGATCTTATAAAATACTGTAGTGTGGTACGGAACCCTACTAGTGCGAGTCCGACTTGCACTTGGCCAGTTTATATATCTATGCTATAGCACAAACTGTACTCTAATGTTAACTGTTTATAGACAGATCAGACGGGTCCCGCGGCTTCGCCCGCGTTAAAAAGTATCCTATAGCCTAGTCCGTAGTACTTAGATATACCTCCCTGTACAAAATTTCAGTTAAATTGGTACAGCCCCATGACCATGAAGAAGTCCTAAACAAACCAACTGACTTTTGCATTAATAATACTAGCTGTGCCCCGTGGCTTCGGCCGCGTTAAAAAGTATCCTATAGCCTAATCCACACTACTGGCTATCCCTATACAAAAGTTCAGCTAAATCAGTCTAGCGGGTTGAGCGTGAAGAAGTCCCAAACAAATAAACAAACTGACTTTTGCATTTATAATATTGGTAATGATTGGTGTTGATGTTGATTAGTGTTGATAAGCATCTACTTGACAACTGTTATTCATTAAATTATTTTTATTGAGTTCTGTCAAAAAAAATTGGCTTGTTCATCTTCAAACATAAGGCTGTTCATATGAAAACTTCCGTCATATCTACTTGATCCTACTCAACGACAAAATATAGGTAGTTATCGTTGCGCCCCTAAAGGATCCCCATTACGGGCTCGCTTGTTACCGTTACCTTCGAAATACTGTAATAGAGCCACTTCTTTTAGATGATTCTCGTTACCGATTTCGAAACTACCTACTTCAATCTAACAGTCTCAAGTCTGTTACTGATCAAACAAGGATTCTAACTAGGCTCATGAATTGTGAAGATCACTGTTTCAAATAAGGAAAAGTGGTGAACATAATCTCTGTAGATAAGTGTGATCAAACATTAGGGTGCGAACAGACTTTGTAACATAACATGTTAAAAAATTGTTATTTAACATGTTTTAGATAATGTGGACACAGAATGTTATAAAACATAATATAAATAATATGTTATTATAACATGTTTAATAACCTTCCGTGTTCACATTTTCTGACACATGTTAAATAACAATGTTATAACATGTTATGTTACATAGTCTATACGCACCTTTACCTACATAGATAGATAGCACTTGAAGTTGTCAAATCTCTCGGATAAGTTTCTAATAGGCTAATTAGGAACTATAAAAATATTCTAGTGTTACCATCTAGATGCGGTACTCACTGGTATGCCACGTAAACATAATGGAACTAGAAGCAACTACACGAAAACACGAATAGCTCATGTCGAGCTTGATGTGCATGAAGAACAGAGAAAGGCATTGTTGCTAATTATTTTAATGGATCTGCGATAATTGCACATGTGATTCTGTACGTGCTACACAAACGCCAGTTCGATTGTGCCCAAGGTAAAATTAGGTTCGCGAACCTAATTCATACGGTCCACATTGAGTAGCGGCTTCCCTTATCTCCCTTTTTTATATATATCGATGAGTGTCACTTATTCAATTAAGCAGAGTTTTAAATAGTTTACTTACGCTTTAGAAACGGTCGGTAGATACTTTTTGAAACACTGAGAGTCAATATAGTACGAGTGTGAGCGTACCTGATCAAATAAAGTATTCAGGGCATTGATTTAACACAGCTTACAGCCCCCGGGGAATCGTCACAAAGGAGCGTTGGGACCTGTTGCGTTAAAGATAATGTTAGTAGACATATCGGAAATACGGCTGTTGTCTGAACTTTTCGCTGAAGGCTTTGAGGGATATGTATAGGTACTGGATAAGTGAGATTATTGGAAAATGTATCAGTTGGTTGTTTTTGTACTGGAGGATACAAAGGGTTCTGAATTCTGAAAAGTTTTTTTAGAACCGGTTCTCGATAAATTTTCAGATAGGTAATTATGGAATGGGACATATGATGCCGTATAAAAGTTCTGACAGATAAATTCTTAATAATGCCAGTTATCGGAAACCAATGAAATTGACCCTCAGTGGTGTATCTTACGCGTTTACTTTGACAATTGTGACCTGTAAAAAGATTTTAATTTCTTGAGTGGGTGGGATTATATTTGTTGTCCTTTGGTAAATTATTATATATATCATCTTCAGAGATATGTAGATAAACACATCAAACTTGCTACTGAAATAGACTTGCGCGGCATCTGAAGTCGGATCTTTACTTTTATTAATTATTCCGTCGTCAGCTTTGCTCGTCCAGTTCTCTTTGCCAGCCTTGTCTCTCAGTCCGTGACTATCTTGTAAGAGTAGGTACTTACAGTTTATATCTGCTAGATTACTAATCCGTCTTAGAAAAACACGTGATTTTCCTCATAATAAGCAGTAAACAAAAAGTTTTCTCAGAAACCGTCGCGTTGTCACACGGCCCCGTCGTATATCAAATTGAGACACGCTGAACCAATTATTGTGATATGGGTCCGACGATACGCTACGCTAAATATAGTATCTAGTAGCGCTGTCCAGCCGATCGTTATCGATTCCGTGTCATGCACTAATTTTAGAAAAATACACGTATATTATCGATTCGACGGCGCAAACGGCTACATCTGCATCGCGCCCAGATTTATTGACTACACTGAGACTAAACTTTGTATGGTTTGATCGGTGAAGATTAAGGGTGAGTTGCACCATCTAACTTTAACCGTAACTATAACTATTAACCAGTGTTTTTATATGGATTTTGACAGATTTTTGAATTTCAGAACGGATTTTGACAGACCCAGCCTTAGGCTGAGTTGTACCATCTTACTTTAACTATAAGAAACGTCAAATCCATACAAAAACACCGGTTGTAGTTACAGTTTCGGTTAAAGTAAGATGGTGCAGCTCAGCCTAAGATTCCTGTTTTCTCAACTTTTTTACCCGACTGCGTAAGAAGGAGGGCTGTGTTTTTCGAGTGTATATAATTATGTATATTATGTGTGTAGTGTATGTATGTCTTCTCTTGAAGAACCATATATTCTATTATATCTATCTATTACATCTTTAAAAAAAATATTAAACCACTCTTGAGATTGTACCCCGGGCTGCACTCCGGGAACGCCGGCAGAAGTGAACACTTGAACATTAACGTTGTGCATTTTGTCTACCTTCCCTCCGTCTTACGAATTTTCGTTGAGGTCACGTGTCCTGACGCGAGGTGCTGACACGAATTTAACATTTTTTACCCATCCTAAAAAGTTTACAACGCCGCTAAAGAAATTATTATGTTTCTTTGAAGTGTCTCACACTTTGTATTTTTGTAAATTGTTAAACACAATCCAAAATTTTATCGCCGCTAAAGAAGTTTACACTTCAATAAAGAAGTAAAATAAACTGGCCAAGTGCAAGTCGGACTCGCACTCGTAGGGTTCCGTACTACACTACAGTATTTTATAAGATCGAGGAAAAAATACTACTATCATTTTTCGCCAGCAAATTATAATAATTATTAAACATTTTATTTCTTATAACGCCATCTAACGTCTAACAAAGGTGTTAGGAATCGACATTTCAATATAACGCCATCTATGGGACGTTTACCTAACTAAGCGTACATAGATGGCGTGAAATGCCGAAAAAAACACGTTTCTTGTATGGACCCACTATTATTTTTAACTTTATTCTGTTTTTAGTATTTGTTGTTATAGCGGCAACAGAAATACATCATCTGTGAAAATTTCAACTGTCTAATTATCACGGTTTATGAGATACAGCCTGGTGACAGACGGACAGACAGACAGACAGACAGACAGACAGACAGACAGACAGACAGACAGACAGACAGACAGACAGACAGACAGACAGACAGACAGACAGACAGACAGACAGACAGACAGACAGACAGACGGACAGACAGACGGACAGCGGAGTCTTAGTAATAGGGTCCCGTTTTACCCTTTGGGTACGGAACCCTAAAAAGAACATATATTTAATTTCAATTTGAGATTCTAACATCTATAGTTTTGAGATGATACTCTAGCTGGGAGTGAAGATGATTGACATCAACAGACCGTCTTGTGTGTTTGTATATTACAAAGTTTGTAATGTCCATGTCTATGTCATGTTCGGAGACATTTTGTTTAGTCTCGGTCAAAGTCTCGGCAGTGGAGGAATTATGTGCCAAATGTATCAAGAAATGTTTATTCACATTTTTATGCCAGTATGATTACTAACAATGTAGAACACAACCTATTTAACTTTTTATTTTTGTAAATAGTAAAAACCTAATTTGTCTGGTCTATCTATTATCTCTATTATTTTTGCCAAGAATCGTAGCTCGTAAAAGAGAGCTTTGATTGAAAAAATACAATTTTTACTTCAAGATAAAATATTGAAAGCTGTTGTGTTTACTTAAGCGACCGGACCGTCGTTTTCCTTCCATTTTCGTTGTTACTCGTTTTTCTTTTTACTCGACTGCAGGGATAGGGTTATGTTCTTCGCGCATATCTTGTATATATGTATATTTATAATGTTATTTAATACCAAAGTACCAAATATGATTTATAGGTTTTATGCAAATAAATATCTGAATATGTCCTTTTACGAGGCAATCGCGTCTTACTCTTCCAGAAATTCTTACATTCATTATTTTACTACAGATATCGGATAAATTTTTCAAGTGCTTATTTATATCGAACTAGAAGAGCCCCGCGGCTGCGCCCGCGTTAAACACTCCTTTTATTCACATAAACTTTTCTTTTTAAAAACCTTTCTATCATAAAACATATCAAATAAGTATTTGCCAAATCGGTTCATCCGTTTTCATGTTATCGCGTGACTAAGGCAAATCGGTATTCATATTTATAAAACCCAAAAATCCCAAATTTTCAGACATTTTTACCTACCCCATTTCGAATAATCCTGCAACACGTACCTACTTATTTATTTACAAGGTACCTATGTAAAGTTTCGAATAAAACAGACTATCTCATCTTGTTTCGCCATACAAACTTTGAATCCCCGTCCCGTCCCGTATCCGAGGGAAATTTAAAGAAAAGCCTTTCTTAACGGATCCCTACGACATAATAACTATATGCATGCCAAATTTCAGCGCAATCAGAAACAATATCGATTACAGACTTTGTTACCCACTACACACTTTTAGGGGTGGAATATCGAAAAAGCTTGAAACACGTATTCACTTTTTTATTTACTGAAGTACTTGTGTGAAGTTTCGAATACTACTACTACTACTATCTAATCTTGTTTCTCCATACAAACTTTGAACCCCCGTTCCATCCCCTTCAGGGGTGAATTTTGGAAAATCCTTTCTTAACAGATAACGTCATAATAACTATCTGCATGCTAAATTTCAGCGCAATCCAAAACAATATTGATTTTCACACTTTGTTACCCCATTTCACCCTCTCAGGGGTTAAAATTCGAAAAAGCCTGAAACACGTTTTTACTTTTTTATTTACTGAAGCACTTGTGTGAAGTTACGAATAGAAAAGACTATCTAATCTTGTTTTTCCATACAATCTTTGAACCCCGTTTCATCCCCTTAAGGGGTGAAATTTAGAAAATCATTTATCAGAGGGAACAAACGTCATAATAACTATCTGCTTGCCAAATTTCAGCGTAATCCGCAACAAAATTGATTTGTAACTGACTTCAAAAAAGGAGGAGGTTTCTCAATTCGACCGTATATGTTTTTATTTATTTTTGTTTGTTCGCGGATAACTTCGTCGTTTATGAACCGATTTTGATTATTCTTTTTTTTGTTGGAATGGCGATATCCCAAGTGTGGTACCACGGTAATTTTATCGAGGTCTGATAAGTATCTCCAGAGATATGGAGATAAACACCTCAAAATTGGTACTAAAAATTAATAGCGTGGCATTGAAGTCGCTTCTTTTTAGTTTTTTAAACGACCTTATCACACTTTGTTACCCTCTTTCACCCTCCTAGGGGTGGATCTCGCCATGTCTGTCTGTCTGTCTGTCTGTCCGTCCGTATGTCACAGCCATTTTATTCCGAAACTAGTAAGACTACAGAATTGAAAATTGGTAAGTAGATGTATTCTGTAAACCGCTTTCCGATTTTTGTACAAAAATAAAAAATATAAAAGTTTAAGGGGGGGGGAGGCACCCATAAATGGAAATGGAACAAAAAAAATTTTTTTTCATCAAACCTATACGTGTGGGGTGTCTATGGATACGTCTTTAAAAATGACATTGAGGTTCCTAAAATCCATTATTTCTCTAAGTCAATAATTTAAAAGATAGGCGCGTCTAAAGTGGGTAAAATGTGTGTGTCCCCCCCCCCTCTAACTTCTAAAGTAAGGGAGTGAAAAATATATTCTGTAGATCTCAATAAAAACTTTCAACGAAAATTAGTTTGAACGAGATATAGTCAGCAGTTGTTGAGATATAGCGACCGCAAGTATAACTTTGTTTTTCATACAAACACTATGAAAAACAAAGTTATTTTTGTAGTTGCGAAAAATCATAGATATAAAATACTCTACTGTGTTACGGAACCCTACGAGTGCGAGTCCGACTTGCACTTGGCCAGTTTATTTACGAAGCACTTGTGTGTAGTTTCGAATAGAAAATACTATGTAATCTTGTTTCTCCATTCAAACTTTAAACCCCCATTTCATCCCCTTAAGGGGTGAATTTTGGAAAATTCTTTCTTAGTACACCCTTACGTACTAAGACAAGTATACCCTCCAAATTTCAAGTCTTTACGACCAGCGGCTTAGGTTGTGCGTTGTCTGTCAGTCAGTCAGTCAGTCAGTATGTCAGGACAAAGATTCTTATAGTATTAGATAAAAAGTGTACGTTGTGATTAGTAATATTGATCTAATAACAGCACATCTGAACTGATATTATAAAAGCATTTGTAACTGTATTACTCTTGTCTGTTTGTTATCTAATCAAGGTACTTTATAGCATGAGTATGTAAAATCATTATTTTTACACATAAGTCAGATCACACAAATGTTGATTGACAGAGATTTTACAATGATAAAATTCTTGGTGTACGTGAACGAAGTCGCGGGTATTAATTATTATATAAGCGTGAGATAAAATGTCTACTGTAGCTTTTGTAAATGACACATAAAAAGTTGTACAGTAGCTGTTGTAAATCAACGTTTGATACCATAACACAGAATAAACAATAATAAATGTATCCATAACCATATGCTCAAGTACTTTCCACGCGCATGTGTTGTAAAACTATTTTGATGGACGACTGGGCGTGAAAACATTTTATAAACAAAGGCCAGTGTGTAAACAAGTTGAAGTTAAGTGTATTACGATATCGCTACCGGGAAAACTCATTAGGGGCTTTCAATTTGTGCCATTCGGTAAAAGGTGGCGTCTTTAATTTATGGTTCCGTGCGAAAGTTTCCACCTTAGAGTGCGCTGTTTAGTACTACGTAGATACTATTAGTTACTCTGTGTGTTAGTTAGGTTGGTTGTTGTTGTGCCGTATTCTTACGAATGAATATTTTTAGAGATGTGACCGGCCTTAATATACCTGGTGATAATTTGTAATTTTGCATACGACTTTAAGTTTGTATAAATGTACACATAATAACACTTATTATATAAATTGATATGCTACTTTAAATCTTCAATTCCGTAAAATGTGGCGCAATCGTAGCTAGTCTACATAAATAATAATTTAAGATAGTTAACATAACGAAATAAAACTGGCCAAGTGCGAGTCAGCATCGCGTCTCTTATCGCACACTTAGGGAGGGTTCCGTACAATACGAAACATAACAGTTTCAACCTCATATATTTGATTAATTGATATTACTAAGAATATTTGGTTTGGTCGCGATCCAGAAAGACGGGGCTCGTTTACTAGCGCCATCTATGTCATTTTGCCGAAACTAATTAGATAGATGGCGTTTAAAAACACGTTTTTTGTATGGGGACCCCCTTTAATTTTTAATTTTATTTTGTTTTTAGTATTTGTTGTTCTAGCGGCAACAGAAATACACCATCTGTGAAAATGTCAACTGTCTAACTATCACGGTTAATGAGCTATAGCCTGGTGACAGACGGACAGACAGACAGACAGACGGACAGCGGAGTCTTAGTAATAGGGTCCCGTTTTACCCTTTGGGTAAGGAACCCTAAAAAAGCGTCAATAGCCGGATAAAGTGTCGGATTGGCGATCGAGAGGTCGTGAGTTCGGTCCCCACCCATTGCGCTATTGACGTGAACGCACTCCAGACACAAGCATACTTAGCTTAGTTGGAGGGGTTAACAAGAATCCTAGTAATGTGCAACCCACATTGCTAGTAGGATTTAAACAAATCATACAGATGAATTGAGAACCTACTCCTTTTTGGAAAATCCGTTGAAAATGATAAATAGCAGATAAGTCACGAACATACTACAAGCGGACGACCCATATCTATATCTATTTGGTGTATAAAATAACATAAGCATAAATATATTAACAAAACTGCCACTTGCGGTTAACGTTGTGGTAATAGTAGGTAATCGTTAAACAGCTATTAGCGAGTGTTCATCGTAAAAACATCTGCATTCGATCATGTTTCAACAATCCACTTGAACATTCAAAATCCTCAAATTTTATCTATCTTTAGTTATTGGACGAGCCAGCACCTGTTGCACTCGACTTGTACTAATTTATTGGTGCAACTTTCCTGAAATGAAACTTTTGTAGCTTTGGTGTGAAACTCATTATAATATACTTGTAAGTACAGATTCTGTAGCGCAGCGTTTGTTTTTTAAGGTCTCGAACTTGAAAGATGTAATAATTTAAGATCGTTTAAAAAACTAAAAGAACCGACTTCAAACGTCGCGCTAGTCAAAGTAGCCAGTAGAATCATGTCATCGAGGTAATTAAATGCAACGTAATACGAATTTTTATATATTAAAAACCGCTCAACCGTTTGCGTTAAAATTTAAATGGGACCACCAGGGAGGGGTACTCTTTGAAACAAAAAAAGAATTTTCCAAATCAGTTCAGGCATCTTTGAGTAATCGGTGAACATACATAAAAAGATTCCGACGAATTGAGAACCTCCTCCTTTTTTGTGAAGTCGGTTAAAAAGCGACAATAGCCCAATGTATGTAGTGTTATTATCTGTTCTTGGTCAATGGCTAAGGCGTTGGCCTGGCGATCGAGAGCCACTCTAGACACAAGAGAATTTAGCTTAGTTGGCAGGGATTAACAAGACCACTAGTAATGACTAGTGGTCTTGTTAATCCCTGCAACACACATTAAAAAAAACACCATAAGGTACTACGATCAGAAATCTCTCTGGCGACGAACAGTGTATGAAAATTGAGAATTGAGCATTGTTCAAATATTAATGGCGTTTCTAAGACTGAGCTACCGTGGTTCGGATGACTAATATACTTGTAAGTACAGATTCTGTAGCGCAGCGTTTGTTTTTTAAGGTCTCGAACTTGAAAGATGTAATAATTTAAGATCGTTTAAAAAACTAAAAGAACCGACTTCAAACGTCGCGCTAGTCAAAGTAGCCAGTAGAATCATGTCATCGAGGTAATTAAATGCAACGTAATACGAATTTTTATATATTAAAAACCGCTCAACCGTTTGCGTTAAAATTTAAATGGGACCACCAGGGAGGGGTACTCTTTGAAACAAAAAAAGAATTTTCCAAATCAGTTCAGGCATCTTTGAGTAATCGGTGAACATACATAAAAAGATTCCGACGAATTGAGAACCTCCTCCTTTTTTGTGAAGTCGGTTAAAAAGCGACAATAGCCCAATGTATGTAGTGTTATTATCTGTTCTTGGTCAATGGCTAAGGCGTTGGCCTGGCGATCGAGAGCCACTCTAGACACAAGAGAATTTAGCTTAGTTGGCAGGGATTAACAAGACCACTAGTAATGACTAGTGGTCTTGTTAATCCCTGCAACACACATTAAAAAAAACACCATAAGGTACTACGATCAGAAATCTCTCTGGCGACGAACAGTGTATGAAAATTGAGAATTGAGCATTGTTCAAATATTAATGGCGTTTCTAAGACTGAGCTACCGTGGTTCGGATGACTCGTTATATTATAGGTCTCGCTTATTTGTTCTAGTACTGCTATTGTAAACCATGTCAGAAGCCTTTAGGCGACCAACAAACGGATAATAGAGCTAGCCACTCAGCATATCTATAAAGCGCACGTACGCATGGTTAACTAAAACCCAAAGACGATGTACTATGTTAATCTTGACTGCGAACTAAACCGCAAAACCGCCCACATGAGGCCGACCTTGAACGGAGTTTGTCCCTTTCTGCTGTATGGGCCACATAAATATACTATACATATACATGTATAGCATTGGCAGGTTGTTAGACAAGGACCACACTCCCACCTAGGTGCCTTTCGTTTGGGCAGTTTTGTTGTACATAGTAATTACAACCTTATATATACATAAATCTGCAGTGCACCATCTTTTCATATTAAGTCTAAAAACTGCTCACAAGCGAAAATTTTGAGATGCAGCCATTGGTAGTACCAGCATTGAATAAATAATAGTACTACGTAGCAGCATCTCGCACTATCCACCGTTCATTGGTTGTTCATTTGGTTCGTCTTGACGGGACTTGAGGTCTCATGCAAACTCAGGACTTATGGCTATCAGAATCTCGGATGCTAGGGATGCCTCAATGAACGTTTACCATCCTGCAGAGTCAATTTGTCTTATAATAATCTTGTTTACATACCGCGTAGGTTGTTTCGGTTATAGCGTGATTATGCGCTTCCGACGTAATGTTCCCACACTGCGACACATTCCTGATTTTATCTCGTGTTTTATGCCAGTTTTATTGATATCACCGACACATTAAATCGGGGACCTGAGTTTATATTGTCGTAGGCGGCCGGGTAATTCGTAGTTTCGTGTAACGTCTAAACATTGTTAGATTGGAAGCGTGATTGTTATTGCAGAGTCTGGTCTAAATAATCCAAACGTAAGGGGATCACTCCTTCTACGTTTTATTTCAGTTTTTAGTCAGTAACTTACTGGTAGGTAATGGGACTTATCCTAACGGTTCATCATGTTCTTTCTATTTCAAGCTGCTCTGTAGATATCCTGGTTATATATATGCGATTGCTAATACTAATTACATGGCCAATTATACATGTTCTCAAGGGCGAGTTTCACCGGATCCTGATAGAGTCACTCATAGCCTATAAGAAACTTATCTGGCAGATAAACTACAACTTTTATATGGCGTTATATGTCACATAACAATATGAAACTTTGTCAGTAATCGGTGAATCTGGTTCTAAGTCTTGTTTTCCCTCTATCTGTATCCATTCTCAAAGCTTTTCAAATTACTCGTTTTAATCGTTTGCTAATCTAATAATTGAGACCTACGTACCAGATTTTGACTCATCTCCGAGAAGACTCGTTCTCCTGTAGATGTCGGTAATTTAATCAAAATTCGGTCCTTGCTTTCGCTCCTTGCTAAACTTGCATAATGCGTTTGCGAGCATCCCGTGCTGTATATGATTGTAAACAGTCTTATGACTAGAGCAAAACGAATTTTCAAAGATTAATACTCAGATTTAAATTTTAAATCACCACCTACTGTGCCGTGTATAATCAGGTCATTGAGGCGAATGAGCCTAAACACGACTTCTCTACCGGTAAGGAGTTCAGTATTTTGCAGATTCCAGGAGATGCCCCAAAATCAGGTTAAGGTCACCATGTTCTTGCAATGCCATTGAAGTAACAAATACCGAATTTCAAATCGATCAGACCTATAAAAGTTGCTCTCATAGCCTCATCAACTAGAAAAGAGCTCTAATCTGTACACGACTGACGACGAATAGAATTTCTTGAACAAGGCTAAGAACACTCTCGATTGAATCAAACAAAAAAAGTCAAAATCGGGCCATTCGTTCGGAAGCTACGATGCCATAGACAGACATACACATCACAGATACAAACTTGTAACGCCCCTCTTTTTTTGTCGATTAATTCGCCTGTACTTTTAATTTTTTTTTTCGTGTATGTTACGCGATTACTCCGTGAATTGTGAACCGATTTGAATGATTATTTTTTTTATTCGGTAGGGTACATTTCCGAGATGGTCCCATTGTAATTTAATCGATAAACGTCTCAAACTTGCTACTGAAACTGACTCGCGGGGCATGGAAGTCGGTTACAATACAATACAAATACTCTTTATTGACACCAATTTAGAAAATACATACTGAATAGGACTTAACTAACTAATACTAGGTACAATGGGCGGTCTTATCGCTAAAAGCGATTTCTTCCAGACAACCTTTGGATGGACATAACATTATAGATAGAACAAGGACGGTGGTGTGTATTTTAAACATTTTACTTAGAATGATTATATTTATAGACTACATAAAAACGTTACATATAATAATATTATATACGAATACATATGCACATCATAAACTTACATATACATAATCAATACACTTATATACATACATAATATATTTGTTGCGAAATGATAGGAAAAGTTATCTGACAGAAGAGAGATAGAATTCGGTTGTTATAGTTTTTAAAATATCTTAATTATTATTCATCTAGACGTTTTACGATTCTTCTGACTTCACAACAACTGCCTACAACATACATGTGCGTCCGTAGTAGAATCGATCACGTATGTTGATTTTATTTAAACAGGTATAATGTTAGCACGTTCAGTGTTGCCAGTAAATCTACATGATTGATCTACTAAGTATGCTGGCATTTCTTCGATATTATTTATTTTTCAGACGTTCCTCCAAGAAAGAGGGTTTGATATTCTAGTTTATTTATATAATTTTTGCATATAATTGGCAATCAACTTCAGTATCACTTTATTATTTCCATAGGAAAAATAAATGAAAAGATGTGGAAAGAAGTAGTCCCTGCCTACCCACCCAAACGGTAAAATGGCGCGATTTTATGTATGTATATTATGTATGTATGTATTTCTATAGGCGGTGGGAACATTATTTCAATGTTCACTTTGACTTGCTATCAAAAAGAAGCTTACCACCATGGAGAAGGAACTAGGGAAAAAAGCTCGAGGCAACGCGATGCCAATACGGTGTGTTTGGCTCGCAAACTATAAACGCTGTCAAAATCGGCCAGCGAGATGCTAGTGGATTGCTATGTAGCGGTTTGCTAGCTTACATGATTGGGGTTCATCAGCATTGAGGTTCCGTTTTCCGACAATTACCCAACGGCCAACTTCCTAATCTTTAGTCAGTTGAAAAGGCTCGCCCAACACTACATAAGTACCTGTTTTTTTTAAATATTTAATGACTCTATTTTGGGAGATTGTTTCAATATGATTGTTTAACATAGTAAATATTCTCTGTATGTATCTATATTATACAAAATATGTATCTTTCAAATGAAAATTCTCACTCCGTACAGCCATTGTCATAAAAACGCTGTACTATGTCTATGTATCATGATTATGATGTAATATCGTCTGCAAAGTGTAGAGCCACTTAGCCTAATTACCACGGATATTTATTACTTGTTGCGAGCACTAGACTTAAATATGAACTCACCCACTCTTTACTTACTGGCGATATCATATTTTTTTAAGTTTTATTACGGCTTCACATGGTTAGTGCTAAAGTAATCGAACAGTTCATGTTTTCGTAAATTCAAGTCGTAAAGTCGAGTCAAAGTCACATTCAAGTCAAGTTTAAGTAATAGTCTGTCTAGCCCAAGTCATTCGACATAGCCCTTAGTAAAGATACAATGTGGACTATTGTGGATTGTGGACTTTACTGAAGGCTTTCAGTGGAATTTAGTGGGAACGTAAAATGGCACGTATTTCAACATTGTGCTGTTTCCCGACACTCACACATATTCAGCGGCACTTAATTGTGTATATAATCATCAACATTTATAACACGCTAACACGCGGAAGAACACAAGTTTTAGCAAAAAATACAATGAGAACAAATTCACTTTTTCACATTGCCGCCAAAAAAGCTTATCATATATTTTTTTTATATAATTAGTAGTCATCGGGACAGGTATCAGGATAAGCTAAACACTCTCCTAGTGGTAAACAATGGTGTCTAGATTCTAGACATATTACAGGTAATTTAAACATAATCTAGATAATGTACCTATAGATTACCTGTAAAAATCGAAAACAATTATCATAATCATTGGACTTATATTTCAAAGCATTTAATGACTCGAATCAGCCAGTTTCGATTTTCGATAACACTTTAAATTTTAATTTATCATTTCAAACTTTTCTAATTTTTATTTTCAGTACTTACAATAAATTTGTAGAAGTACAAAATAAAGCCAAATATTTTAGTCTATATTCTGGATCTGAGCAAGGCAAAGGCAATTTTCGGTTCCACAGGAATTAAAGCCTGCTATCGTCCCGATGCATCTAGAATAAATTGAACGAAGAAACTGAAAGCTTTAGAACTTGTATCACAAAATACTTTATGCTTGTATACAGAAAAACACCATTTGCTTTACTACACGTACTACATATGTATAATATGCTCTGTGTACATCAATTTTGTCACTAACTTTTAGGTATAACCTTTTCTACCCGCAGATTAACTGATGTCGAATTAAAATCGTTTACTCACAGAAAATGCTGTGCAAAGCTAAACGTTTTACTTTGTTAGCTCAAATACTGTGAGGCGAGCTCATCAACACTAACACGTATATTACTTAATCTGTGTTTCAATTCCGACTAAAATCCCAAAGTGTTCCTGGAAAGTTCTAGTGTTGAAAGCCCTGCAATCACGTCGTGTTTTCCAGGGAAATGGTAAATGTGTAAAACTTTTCCAGCAGCTACCGAAGCCATACACATTATACCACTTTAGACGCGCCTATCTTTAAAATGATTGACTTTGAGAAAAAAATATTTTAGGAACCTCAATGTCATTTTTAAAGACCTATAGACATGTATAGGTTTGAAGATTTTGTTTCAGTTTCATGTATAGGAGGGGGCAGGGGCACCCTTAAACTTTTATATTTTTTATTTTTGTATAAAAATTGGAAAGCGGTTTACAGAATACATCTACCTACCAAGTTTCAATTCTGTAGTCTTAATAGTTTCGGAATAAATGGCTGTGACATACGGACGGACAGACAGACAGATAGACAGACATGACGAATCTATAAGGGTTCCGTTTTTTTCCATTCGGCTACGGATCCCTAAAAAGAAATTTCCATATCCAGTAATGAATGACGAAATTCTGAAGTAACAAACAATAACAATACTTAATATCAAAAATTAAAACCACTCCGACCGGTCTATTCATAATCTGTTCATTGATACCATTCCGATGAGCTCAAACTCGATATCTCTGCTGTAAGTTCGTAAGGAGTTGAGTATTCTGCAGATTCTAGAAGATGTCCTGGCATCAGGTTAACGCTACCAAGTTCTTACAATATAGTTTAAATAAGAGTATACCGAATTTTGAATTGAACCGAACTACAAAATTTTATTTCGCTGCGTCATCATCTGGAAAAATGCCCCTAGTCTTAAACCGTCTGAACGAATTTTTATGAATCAAAGCTAAGAACACTCTCGATTAAGACACCTATCAAACAAACAAAAAAAACTAAATCAAAATCGGTTCATCAGTTTGGCCGCTACGATGCCACAGACAGCTGACAGACACAGATACACACGTCAAACTTATAACTCCCAAAAAATACAAACTACTGAGTACCTTGTACTGATATAAAGTCAGTAAAACTATAATAAGCCTGTAAACTAAAATACGGTTTAAACACAACAGACGATCGTATCGCTAATACCTATCTCCAATTCGAAGTAGGTGACAGTGAAATCAGAAAAGAAATAGCTAAATATAGTAAATAGTGCTCGTAAATCCTAAAATTGCAATGATATTTGCTACGAGACCTGCAGCGTAGATAAAACACTATGAGCATCGCCTGAATGACTTTTATTGCTCTATCATATAGAATATCATAGAGAACAATTGGAATATGGAGCGATAAACTTCCAAATGCGATTTTACTATACACTTCATTTTGTTCATGTGAAACTAGTTAATTAAGTACTCGAGTGTGAGCGCTAACAGTATTACGTCGTTGTAATTAAATATTCTGTAATTATAGACTCCACAGTCCTCAGCCCACTGTGATTACAGCTGCGAACTGATTAAGTTCTAAATATAGCGTTATAATTACAGAATAGGCTAGTGGTAAAAACATTGCATAGTTATAGGGAATCACAAATGACAGCTTAGCGAAAAAGCTGAAGATATTGATAACTGATTAATGATGATTAATAGGGCACGAGTCACAGGAGGGTTTCATTGCTAACATTCCGCATCAGTAGGATGTGATCCTAAGGTGATGCTAAATGATTGACCGCTGGTGGTAAGCTGCGGCTGTGGCACGAACAATCCACCGAAAAAATAAATGACGCTAATCCGTTACACATGAAGTTAAGTAGTTGCGATATGTGGATTATAATTAAATAAAGTCATTTGTCCTGCGTCTCGCCTTTTTGCCGTCTTCCATTTTCAGACAAGCACGATTCCATCTTAGACCGCATCACTGCATAACATAAGGTGAGATAGTGGTGAAGTTATTGTCTGTCTGGAATAATATACTGGCATCAAATATGGATAGATCCTTCACATCTAATATCATAACATCTAATATAATGTACACAATTTTATTTGATCTCATGTAAGTCAAACGTCTAAAAATTAATAGTGTAAGCATACGTGGTTCGCCTTCTACATCAAGCGAGACGGCTAAATTAAATTCTTCTTTATCTATAAATTCAATTTATGTTCGAGTACAGTGAACCACATTAAAGTTCACCTAAAGGTGAGACGTCGTAGAAACGAAAGACGATATAGAAATGTATTCTACTAATTTGGAATACAACTTGTATTGACTGATGAAACATTTGTGAATCAGATTCATATTCAATATAACAATATAATTTATTCTTTAGCGTGCTATCCACGACCACATCGTCACATGTCCTCAGTAGAGAATGTGGTCTAACGTCAGCCCATGCTATAATATTATCAAAATACCAATGCCGGCTGCATAATATCATCAGTATCATCAGCCCGTTTCTCTCCACTGCTAGACGTAGGCCCCACCAACGGTACGCCACTGAGATCGAACTTTAGCTCTTTCTTTCCAACCGCTGCCAGCCAGCTTGCGTATATCATCGCTCCATCTAGCTAGAGGTCATCCCACACTACGTTTACCGAGTCGTGGTCTCCACTCCAGAACACGTCTACCCCTACGGTTATCGGTTCTACGACAGATGTGATCAGCCCACTGCCATTTCAGCTTGCTAATCATTTGAGCTATGTCGATAACTAGCTTAGTTGGACGGGAACAAGACTACTAGTAACGTGATATGGGGGGGGGGGGGGGGGCATTGCTAGTAAGCTTTTTCATTAAAAAAAACTTTTCATAGCTCGCTGAACGACTTTGAATTGGTGAACCAATCGCACCATCAGGTTCCACGTCTCGGCTCCGTATGTATTACGAGTAGGACGCACTGGTATTTCATCTTTAGGCATTGTGATATCGGCGATGAGAAGACTCGACGAACTTGCTGCCCATCCACTCTGTATGCTTTTACGAGTTTCTTCGCATAATATAGCACAGCGAAAATTCATATCAAATATTACTTCTCTTATAGAACAGACTAGATTCAGTTACCACCTATGAGGTAAATTAGATTCTCCGGGTACACTACAAAAGTACCTACGTTATACAACACGTGTCCTAGGAAGGTTCCATTACTTCCATTTGACATTTTTCGATCGAACTTACTAAAATAGAACGTACGTCTGGTTATTTTATAGAGTACAGATAACATGTACTCTATTATCTGGGCAGAGCATTATACGCTCTACAAGACAGAAATAATACTGAAGGACTGACACACGAAAAAGTTGTTTCACACCTGTTCGACCCTGTCTTATGATGAGTAATGAATAATTTGGCTTATGCGTTGCTAATAAATTAGAATAAGAAGCTGTAAAACACGTTCTGGGATTAATTAAACATATTAATACCTAAAGATTTTAAATTTAGCCCGTGGTTAAATTGAACGTGAGTCGTGCATTCCAGAAGAAACAATCAACGGGCTCGAAATTCAATCCGATATTTATAAACTAGACGACGTTGAACAAAGGCTTTTCAGAGCGGCTAGTTCGCTTTTTCCTTTTGAGTCGAAAATCTGGAACGAGACACAAAAAGTACACGAAGAAGTCAGCCGTTCCATATGTGGTTAGAATCGCACTACACGGGTCTGCTCCGGCTGAGCGCCAATAAAATTCATTTGTGAGGAGTTGTAGAACCGCGCTCTCGGAACCGGGTAAAAGATTAAATTACCTAAGCGAAGCTAAGAGCTATGACCTAGATACTGCGTAGGTATGCATGTACACGTCTGTTCACAAAAGGATGAATTCGGATGAGCCGTAATATGTCCCGTGGCCCGTGCCCTTCTCGGATGTGAGACGTGAGGATTTATCTTTAATTGACTGTGATGCCCTTCCTTGTGTAATGGAGTTGGGATTCGAGTTACCCGTTACGTCTATGCAAAGTCAGTCTCCTAAGCCAGTAGGGAACGTTTCCACTACATGATGAATATATGTATTTAATCCTAAGGATTTCCTTTTCACTTGCTGGTTTGTTTTATTTAATATCGTATTATATAGGCTATCGTTTGACCGCTATGCTATCTCATCTTTTTTTATATCTTTTAGGCTAGCTTTTAGTTTGACCACTATCTCACCTGTTGGTAAATGGTGATGTGGTCGAAGATGGTATGCACGCTAGGCCTAGAATGGGAACTGGCTCTCAAGGATAGTTGCCGGAACACATTAGATGTTTGACGCGATTTTCTATCTTGAGGGTGAGCTGGCAGACACTAGATAGTATCCTACCACCATGCGGGGGTTGTTGGTTTCTTAACGATGTTTTTCCTTCACCACTGTGAGAAGCGCACAAAATTTTCTATAGAAAAATTCATAGGTACACGGCGGGGATTGAATTCGGTACCTCTGGCATCAAAGCCGACCGTTCTCCAACTTAAACCACCGGGCCCTCTGGTGGTAAATGATGTCGCGGTCGAGGATGGTAGCACGGTTGGCCTAGAATGGGAACTGGCTCTCAAGGACAACTGCTGGAACAAATTAGATGAGATGTTTTGGTGACAGATTTTACAACTTCCAGGCGGACAATAGACAGTGTCCTAGCACCACCATGTCGAGGGTTACATAACATTAACGATGTTATTCCGTCACCGGAGGGCCGTCAGGTCGCTGTGAAATGGGCACAATTTTCTATTTATAGAAACACCATTGGTGAACGGCGTAAATTTGAATGTTATAAAATTAAGATAGTTTAAAAACTAAAACAACCGACTTAATTACAATGGGACCACCTCGGAAACGCACCCTACGGATTCAAAAAAGAATCATTCAAATCGGTTCGTAATTGACGTAGTAATCGCGTAACATACATACAAAAAAAAAATCATACAGACGAATTGAGAACCCCCTTCTTTTTGGGAAGTCGGTTTAAAATGCACTTTCTTTTATAAATTCTCCTTGAAAATATCCATCCATATGTATGGGAACTTTACTCCTTATCTATCTAATAACAAATCGTGCGGTCAGAAATTCTAACTATGCGACCTTTCTAATTTCAATTTACGGAGCATAAATCTCGTGAATTGACGACCACTATCGAGTTATCTTCATTGCTTTAATGTTTTAAGAACATCGAGGGCCATACCTTCAACATTGCTTAAGGTTTAAAGAAAACAAACATATTCGTGTCTGACAAAATCAAATTAAGGTTTAGTATAAGTAGGCCGTTGAAATCCCTTCGCTTCGTCTGATCTTTTTACTGAATAAACTAATGCTTAAGAGACGACCTGACATACATCTATTATTTAAGGAAATGGAGTCTGCGAAGACTGCTTATTGCGAATATTCAAAAACGAACGCTATGGAAGTTCATAACTCGGTTTATGTCAAAAATAAAATGCGCTTTCTCACTATCTGATCAGCTTTGGAATTTCATTTGCGGAAATATCAAAGCAACAGTATTAATAATCATCATTACACATAACCACTTTTGTCTGAGAAATTATTTGAGGGGTGTTTCTTTACAGCCCCCTCTAGGACCAATTTGTCTCGAGAGCCCTCACAGTTATCTGATAAACAGCATTGCGTGATGTCCGACTCAAATCGTTATTGCCGCCTTGACAATTTTGTTTATCTCCTGATTTTCGCTTACGGACAATATTGTGTCTCGATTTCCTCAAATTAGATGATATGATGATAGTTTTTTTTTGTTTGATAGGTGACTAGATCGGGAGAAATCAAATCTATGATAAAAAAAATTGTTATGCCGTTTGAAGATCATCAGCTCTTTTATAGATGATGAGGTATGATAGCAACTTCCTCAGGTCTGATTGATTCGAAATTTGATATCCTGTTACTTCAATGTAACTTCAAGAACCCTAACCTTTCGGGGATTTTTCAACCGACTTCCAAAAAAGAAGGAGGTTATCAATTCGTCTGTTTTTTTTTCTCTTTTTTTTTGTGTGTATGTTACGCTATTTCTCCGTCAATTGTGAACCGATTTGAATTATTCTTTTTTTAATCGGTAGGGTACGTTTCCGTAATGGTCCCATTTTAATTTCATTGAGATCTGATAAGTATCTCCAGAGATATGACGATAAACGTCATATACTTGCTACTGAAATTGCTCGCGGGGCATAGAATTCGGTTGTTTTAGTTTGTAAACTATCTTAATTACTTAAATTTACTTACGATAATACTATACGACTTAAGTTATTGTAAATTACACTCATTGCCTAAAGTGTTTTTTTTTAATGTATTGTAAAAGATAACAGGACAAGCACGACGCTCGCCTGATGGTAAGCGATGACGTCTAACTACAACAGATACAGCGGTATGCAAAATTCTGAACTGCCAGAATTTGTGTTGTTGTTTAAAAAGCTATCTATATTTACATGACGAAATTCTCAAACAGCCTAATTTGTTTGATGATACATTTAATAAAGCACGTTCCAAACTACTTCACTCCGCTCCAATATGTTCTAACGTGTGTATGTTAGTGACCTATCTCGGGGCCAATCGGGGGTAAGTCGGTAATCGATAAATCGTATTCAATTCGAGCACGATCAGCGATTTTCGACAATGATAGACATCTAGAATGATACGCTCTTGTTTCAATAATCGAGATGACAATGTACTGTGCTTGCAATATTAATATCCTTCGTTCGGAGAAGTCAATCATGGAATGGAATAATACATTTATGAGATTCAGAAATGCTCTGTTTACTTCAGGTGTTCATTGTTGAGTAAAATTTTGTAGTGGCAGGACTTCTGCTAGTCTGCCTGGGGCGGTACCACCACTTTGCCAAATAATTTTCAGCCGTGTAATAGGGATGTCTTTCGGCTGAAATGACAAGGTGTCCAGTGAAATTACAGGGCATGTGAGACTCAACATTCTTATGTCTCAAGGTAACAGGCGCAGTGCAGTGACATGCAAAATTCTGGCAGTCCTGAATTTTGCCCGCCGCTGTATCTGTAATAGGTAGACGTCATCGCTTACCATCAGGCGAGCGTCGTGCTTGTCATGCTACCTACCTCATATAAAAAAATATATATATATTTACTCGGCTTCGGGAAATGATGTTGAAAACGATACTTCGCTTTGCTTTACTAAAGTAATTTTTATTTGTCAGCATAGGAAGTTAATCCTTTGAATATGGTTTCATCACTTATCGTTAGCCTTAAAGTTTAAATTTATGTTTTTGTTGACAGGATCCGAAGATTCGGAACGTGGTATTGATCGGCTCGCAAGATTCCCTCGAGGAGAAGACGGTGACAGTCTGCTCTGGGACTGACTTCGTGAACGTCACATTTATAAATTTCTGCTGCACGAGGAAGGAAATTGCACAGGTAAGCCAGAACCGTAAATGGGTCGATCGATGTGGATATCGCTGCGGCTGCATTAATCCCGGGATTAGTTCCAATCTGCAAATGAAGCGCTGATTGCCGAGCTTACGGGCTAGTCGTTAAGTCAGATAGTTCCATGGGCCTGGGAATAAACTTATATTAAAGTTGGGAAGTGATACAAACGTTACGTCGCCGTTTTAGTATGTGTGGGTCTAATTTTAAAAGCTAAATTAGAAGCACTTCCTGACGTTCGATTGGACTTAAATTTGATAGAAGTGCAATATACCATCGCGCTGACTTGATGGAGCCGGGCTGTAGGGACTGGGACATCGTAACGGCAAATGGTAGGACAGTCGAATTTGGGCTAGTGTATTGTTATCATTAGTACTTTTTATTACACATGATAACGTTTTTACAAAAGCTTGCGCTTAAAAAAGATTTAACTCAAATGTATTCTACAAGCTTTTATTTATCTTGAAATTTATGTATGTATTTAACTATGTATGTTCGGGTGGAATCTTGGAAGCTAAATTAGACCTACTTCTCGATGTCCGATTGGATTCAAATTTGGTGTACTTATGTATCTTCGGTGACAATACAATGATATGCTACCATGGAGCTGGTCTGATGATGGAGACGGAAGGTGGCCACGGCATCTCTGTGATAAAACAACATAACCCCACCGAGTTTGGGCTCGATTGATTTGTCTTGAAGAGAACTTTACGCCGTGATGATATCCAGGGTCTGATGATGAAGCTGGAAGGTGGCCACGGCATCTCTGTGATAAATCAACGTAACCCTACCGAGTTTGGTCTCGATTGATTCGTCTTGAAGAGAACATTACACCCAGATGATATTTAGCGACTGGTGATGAAGCTGGAAGGTGGCCACGGCATCTCTGTGATAAAATAACGTAACCCCAGTGAATTTGGGTTCAAATGATTCGTCTTGAGGAGCACTTTACACTTAAATGATAGTCAGGATCTGATGATGAAGCTGTACGGAGGCCATGGCATTTCTATTATAAAGCAACATAGCCCCACCGAGTCGAGTTTTCCGCGAAGAGCATTTTACCCATAATCACATCAAATGTACGTGGAATATTTTAAAACATCATGCCTTCTCTTAAATACTTAGGTAGTAGGTAGTTAGTCGGTATCTATACCTACCTACTAAAAAGTTAAAAATAAATATTAAAAAACCCAAAATAAATTATAAATAAAAAATATTTTTAAAACAAGCTTTTATCTGGGACAATGAACTAAAATGTTAAAAATAAATTCTAGTAAGTATTCGGCGTGTAGGTACTTACCTATATTTTTAAAAGCTTGAGGCACTGAAGTATGGTAATTACCTAGACTGAATAAAACTGGCCAAGTGCAAGTCGGACTCGCACTCGTAGGGTTCCGTAACAGTAGAGTATTCTATAACTATGATTTTCGCAACTACAAAAATAACTTTGTTTTTCATATGAAAAACAAAGTTATACTTGCGGTCGCTGTACCTCAACAACTGCTGACTGTGTCTCGTTCAAACCAATTTTAGTTGAAAGTTTTTATTGAGATCTACAGAATATATTTTTTCTAGATTTTTCACTCCCTTTATTTAAAAGTTATTATTATTATAGGGGGGGGGGGGGGGGGGGACACACACACATTTTACCACTTTAGACGCGCCTATCTTTGCAATGATTGACTTTGAGAAAAAATGATTTAGGAACCTCAATGTCATTTTTAAAGACCTATCCATAGACACGCGTATAGGTTTGAAGAAAAATTTTTTTTTGTTCCACTTTTATGTATGGGATTTCCCCCCTTAAACTTTTATATTTTTTATTTTTGTATAAAAATCGGAAAGCCGTTTACAGAATACATCTACCTACCAAGTTTCAATTCTGTAGTCCTAATAGTTTCGGAATAAAATGGCTGTGACATACGGACGGACAGACTGACAGACATGACGAATCTATAAGGGTTCCGTTTTTTGCCATTCGGCTACGGAACCCTAAAAACGGGTAGTGCTTCAAGTTTTTAAGAATATAGGTAAGTACCTACACGCCAAATACTTACTAGAATTTATTTTTAACATTTTAGTTCTTTGTCCCAGATAAAAGCTTGTTTTTAAAAATATTTTTTATTTATAATTTATTTAATACAATATTGTTTAAGCGGTTAGCTCTTTATTTAAAAAGGGTTACCTAAAATGATGATAGTCATCGCGTGATATCTTACTTAATTAGCGACTTCGTCAATTGCGCACGATAATGAATAAGTACACACTGTCACCCGAAAATAGTATTTTATTATGATGGAAAGTCGTGATCGTGGTTGGCATTAGCACACCGCGGACAATGCGGCCGGCATGACAAGCCACGACGTAACCGCGTCTGTAGATGAAGGTATTGTAGGTATCTCGCATTGTACTCCATCCACGATGTCTGATATTCGTGCCCAGCGGAGCGGAGATGAATCCGTAGCGCAGTTATCCCGGATTAAAAACTTCTCTATTTGTATATTAGACTATTTTCCCAGTTCGAATACAGCCCCTATTATATTTCCGTGGCTATACGTAAGTCTTTTATAAGCTCGGCACAAAGCTCGTGCCGCGGGCCGATATGCACCAGTTCGACTAGACTTTGAATAGGGCGCATATGACGTTCAATTGTTTTAATTCGCCAAGCATTGGCCCGAATCGTTGCTGAACGCCGCTTTGTTCGTACTATTTCTGAATTCAATAGAACCGTTTTCAATACTGACACCCGTACGGACTGTTGGATTTGCTCTGCAGTGAAGTCTGTGACGAACTTTCATCGAATATAGGCTGTATGTTTAACGGTTCTACCATTCTATTCTTCATGGTTTCTACTATTCCTAATAGTAGTAGATAGTATTTGCTTAGTTGGAGTCAAGGGGGAGACTGGGGCGGGCCGTCACTCAAGTTCGCGCCGTACAAAGCACATCCATTATTAGGAAAAAGCGTAGTCTCCGCAGTATTGTGTCGTGTGAGTGATTTATTGCGAGCGCGTCTTTCACGCCGCATCCTATGAATACCACGGTATTGTTAGCCTCTCCGCCGCATCGATCGTAACTTCCTCCAATGCTACAAATTGCATCTATTTATTGTTATAGTCAGTTGAATGATGTTTCTTATGTGTTCTGTTTACGAATGATTTATGGCACGCTCGACTCTCGTATATCAAACTATACGGGGTTATTGTGTGAGGAAATGCCAAATTATTTGCCCACTAAATTGCTGCTATCAAAATGAAATATATTGTGCTGTGTAATCTAATCACTCATATCGTTATTTCTTGTGATATGGGTGAGGTAATAATTTAAGATCGTTTAATAAACTAAAAGAACCGACTTCAAATGCCACGTTATTCATTTTTAGTGCCAAGTTTGAGGTGTTATCTCCATATCTCTGGAGATACTGAACGTATCTCGATAAAATTCAAATGGAACCATCTGTGAAGTGAACCCTTTCAAACAAAAAAAATGCTATTTCGAAATCGGTTCACGCGTCTTCGAGTAAATACGTAAACATTTTTACATATGTTCCTTTTTTGTCAAGTTGGTTAAACAGTGAAAGCTTTTAAGCTGGGGGTGGGTTTTCTACATGTGTACTTTTTTACCTTTTCATATGCAGAGTAATGTGACATGCAATAATCGTAAATACGCCAGCGAGCGGGCGGTGGATGGATGGTTTTATGATAGAGGTGCAGTTCCGGCGGGTCACGGCTCGGTACTTGCTCATGCTCGTGTTTATGGGCTTTTAGATTAATGTATGCTTCAAATATACCTTCTTGTTGTTATTGAATTGCCGACATTGATTTTAATATCCTTCTTAGTTTGATTTATTAGCAGCTAGCGCAATCTCACCTTAGAATCATTCTCAATTAGTTATCTATCACCACAAGCTTTTAAAATCGGCTTAACATTAAAAAAACGGCTCCCAAACAAAAATTAACGTAGCGTTAAATATTTGTCAAAGTTTGTTCTTAATACATCACCCTTTTGGGAGTTTTCACGTGTCTGAAGTTTCTTTGCACATTATCTCGACGACGTTAATGTGATTGACACTTTGAGGGGAAACTTGGTTCGGCGTGACCTTTGTCGACTTCTCTTGTAAATATTGGAGTGGACCACCCCCTGTCTAGAGCGACCAGTGAGGTTCGTACTCGAAGTTCGCTAGCGTCAGAGGGTTTCCAGGGGTCGCTGGCATTACAATAAATTAGTAACATCAACCCCGTAATTTCACTGACCCTTAAGTCACTTTTGCCAGCGAAATGAGATCTGGAGTCCGCGACCCGTGAGAAGGCAAATAATGATGTTTGAGATACTGAGATTAATGTGCCTATTACTGTAAAGGTTAAACTTCAGCTGTTGAAGGTAAGATTTGTAGTGCTACACTCAATAATGTCCTCTTAGATTTATGGACGCGTTCTAGTGAAAGGTGTGACGAATGTTTCATAGGATCGCTCAGGCAACGAACGCTTTGAATATGAAGGCTTTATAGTGAAGCGTCTAAAACGTTTGAATAAACATTTTGCACAGGGTTTACCAGTGCACGTTCTATGTCTAGGTGACGACACCTCGTTTGCAATTCTCGGTGAGCGTTCAGCGAGCTTTGCTAACATACGAGCTAAAATAAATGAAAAAAAGTTACTGAAAGCTCTAGTTTTGGGATAACTAGAAACCTAAACCCCGCAGCATCAAGTGGTCTAATCGGCTTATGAAATATGGTTAATCCGACGCTTAAACATTTTGAAGCAATAATTTAAACAGGTCTTTATGCTTTGTGAATCAGTAGCAGCTTATTCATAGTTTTAGGAATAAACTTAAAATAATGCTAAATGTCCACCAGAAACAAGAGGAAACTCAACTGCACGATACGAGTTCAATGTAATAAATACATTATCATCACTAAATGTTGTTCTTTTTAATAAATAATGTTACTTATATTTTTATTCATGAAATAGTTTTTAAACAAAACATTTGTATTTTCTATAGTTAAATTTGTAATTATTCAGTATTATTTTCTTTAATAATTTTTAATCATTCATTGCTTTGGCACATAATTATAATTGAAGAGCGTAGTTCTGAGTCGGATTCCGTGATATCACTCAGGGTTCCAACGGAAGACCAGCATTGGTCATGCCCAGCATGAGCAACATAATGCTGAGTTGGGTCCTGTTTTGCAACAATGCTGTGTCATTTTCTCACTATGTTACATTTTAATTTTATGTTTCATATATAAATAAGTGAATTGTTATGTACTGTTGTTGTCTTGTTGCAAAATAAATGATTTTTCTTTCCTTCTTATTTTTGTACGCAAAGAAGAGGTTAGCAAATTTTATTTTTTTATGCGGGTAGCAAACTAGTCGACTGTCCTCTTGATGAGAAGTGGTTGCTACCAACATCTGCAACACTTGATTTGTCACCCACACGTAGCTGAACTGTCAAAATCCTTTCAAACGCCCTTTATATCTGCAAGGATCTTGATAATTTCTACTAATGATCACGACCAATTAACTAGTAATGACGATGATGAATGTGTCTATATTTTTCCGACATTATTGTTGCCATTATTTGAATGCCGTTGAACATTGTTCTTGTCAACAGATGTGGACTGAAGAACTGTTTACGCTGGCGTATAACTTGAACCAGACGAACAATCCCACCGTCAAGTTCCTGGAGAAGATGCACACGAAGATCGTCCTCAAGGCTGACAAATCTGGGAAGATACTCGTCAAGAAGTAAGTGGTAACACATACATATCTACTGGTTAAGGAATTATATTCCAATAGAAACGATCTAAATCTAACGTTATAAATATTTCTATGAGTGTTAAAGATCCTATTGATGAACAATGGTTTCTAAGTATGATTAAGCAGACTGTGGTTATGAACTTTTGGCAGTCTTTACTGCAAGCATCAATTTTCTCCGGCCATTCCATTCGCCAGGCACTGTTTTGCTATTACCTTGCTGTTTTAGTGTACTCGGTCGAGATTCTGTAAGGGCGTATCAGGCTCCCTATGATTCATATACATTAAATGGTTACTTCCAATAAGATCTAAAAGGATGTGATCTCAAGTGACATCAACGGTTTCATCACTCAAAGTGGATGCCGATTAAAAGCTTTACTAGTAACATCCATACATACTGCATTAGGTCCGTCAAATTGCCAATCTAATCCTTGCGTATGGTAACGTCAATTTGATTATTGATAAACCAAAAAAGTGTCTTTGTTAGTAGAAATATTTAATATATCATTAATTCAAGCAACGTGAACATTTTAAACAGCAGTATCGCTACTTTTGCTGTCAGCCTTCCCAAAATGCTTTTAATACCTGTACCAAGATTCTGAGTGTTTCTTTCGAGAGTTTTCAATTAGCTACACGTACCTCACCATTTCAGTTCGACGTCGACTAGATTAGCCACTCAATCTTTCCGTGAGACAGATATACAGGGGTAATTTTACAACAAAATTGCTTGTTAACTTAGCAAGTTGAGATAATGAGGGTTTAAGTCCTGTTTAGTTATCCAGGACGTCGAGGGCTTTTATGTTAGAATTTGTACTAACTGAAGCTTTTCGCTATCTTACTCCTTAGTTCCCGATTATATGTACCACAGGTGGTAGAAGCATTATATGTTCTACCTGACTTGTTATCAAAACCTAGCTTACCACCATCAAGAAATAATCTGAAACCTCACGGTGTTCCGGCGGCACACAACCCTTTGAGAGTCAGAGTATTCTAGGCCTACAACCACATCATCGCTTACTACCAGGCGAGATAGTGGTCGAACGCTAGCCTATAAGATTTAAAAAAAAAACTATTGTTGATGGCCGTCATCTTCTAGACCTAGAATTAATTAGTTGTGTGCACATAATTGTTCTCATATTCACCTTGACAACCGCGAAGATAACATGAAGGTCCAATTTATAAACCTCCGAAGCTCAAATACTTATATTTTTGATCAGGCATGAACTTTCTAGAATTCGTTTGTTTCTGGTTCCCCATGCCTTCGCGGTGAAACATTTATAAATTATTTGGGGTGTTTGAGTAATTCATTGAACCACTCGAAACATTCCGTAACATTCCTGAGGCGAGTAAAGCGTGGGAAATCGTTTCATAACTTGGAGAATCGGAATACCTTTTAATATAATGTTCTCGATCGTTAATGGTAATTAATTAATCCTATAACAATAAATATACTATAACCGAAGAGCTTCGATTCGATTTGGGAGACTGTTATGTCCACCCAAAGAAAGATAATAAATAAATTAGGCCGTACGTCCTCTGCAACGTAAGCAACTTGGAATTAACTTAGTTATGAAAATGTATGAAGTTCTGTTTCCTCAACCCACGGCAATGTTATGTTCGAAAATATAACTCGTAGCCAGGACGATAGATAGTGAGGAATACGTCGTTAAAGTAACATGTTCTAATCGCAGTACACTGACGTAGTTTTACATAACCCGTGTACGTAGCAAAGAAAAGCAACGTTTATTGACAAACAGTGCTACGCACTTACGTAGCCTTTAGCCAAGTGCGTAGCATGCGTAGCTGTAGGCGGTTCTCGTATAAGTTCGAGTATAAGCTTGTATGTTTGTTCTTCAATTACGAAAAAACGGCTCAACGAATTTGAATGAAATTTTGCACAAAGATAGCTGTTAAATTCAGAATACCTTTTACGCGAGCGAAACCCGGGCCGCAGCTAGTGCCTTCATAATTGAAAATAAACCGGTCAAGTCCGAGTCGGTTTCGCATACGAAGGGTACCGTACCACCGTTAAATATTTAAAAATATCCGAACATACAGAAAGAAACACAATTCTTGTATGAGGACCCCCCTTACTTAATTTAACTTTGTTTTATTTTTATATTGTTATATTTTTGTTATATTGACTACTGTAACACATTTTGTGAAAATTTTTAGTATCTACCTATTATGGTTCAGAATATACAGCCCTGTGACAGGCGGCCGTACGAACAGCGAAGTTCAATAAACAAGGCCCCGACCCATTTGGTACGGAATTCTAAAACCACAGAATAGTACCCACCCAATTATTCAATTGAATAGACATAGGTGGTAGGTAATAAATAATTATTATATATTAACTGTTCTGGCTCTTTGCCTGAAGGTATTACTCATTATTGTTTTAATATTTTCCCATGGGAAACCCTTTGATATTATTACGACACGAGTGAGCAGAGCTCGGCATAATGTGCCCGTCCTGATATTACTGTAGCCTGCATTGTTTCCAGATTTGTCGTATGAATTTAGGTATGACGTACACTTTTATACCTATCAGTATTAAACACAAACCTAGGAAACACACACAAACCTTTTGTGGTATAAAATCATAACATTATTTCCTTATGAATTTAACAACTTTTCATGTGTAATTTCAAAGTACTAATGATAACTAGTTCTAGTATCTACAGCCCGGCATCATTTTTTTTTTAAATAATTATTTATCTACTTGATGAAGATATCTCACTACCATTACAATCTAGCCTTATAGCCTACTAGGATAATGAGTAATTTGATTTTGACTTAATTTACTATTAGAATATTACTAAGAATGTGTTCATTACCACTTTTCTTAATGTCTCTATTAAGGGGAAGACACTTTGTTCTTGTGTTCTTTTTATAGCGTTCACTATCACTACACTTTGTTCACTTGATAAAGTATCACTAAAGTAACCCGAAGGGCTTGACCCTTTTTAGTCTTCTCACTATTTCCGTGTTGTCGAGGCTCTATCATGAGATCTATACTATTGCATTGTCAACGAAGATACGCAAATATACCAAATTTGAGTACAATCAAATAACACGAAGTGGTTCTAATTTAGCTTCCAAGATTAGACTGACATAAACATACATGCATACTAACACGGCAAGTTCAGTAAAAGCTTCTATGTGTTGATGTGCTGTGATTATATTAATCCACTCTAGAAAATAATCAATGTCACCATTTCAACACTAATAAAATTAAACGCGGAAGTCAGTTTGTAAGTATGTTTTATTGTCACCACGCCCAGTCAAACGGCTCAACCGATTCAGCCGAAATTTTTGACAGGGCAGACAACTAGTAAGGTGGAAAAGGACACAACATTTACCAAAAAAATTCTCAGACCAATTTCGGACGTGCTTCAAGTCCTTTGTCTGGGCGTTCTGACTACAAGCTCGATTGTGACTAGCGGGGGAAGCCTCGGGCTTAGCTTGTACCAAATATACCTGTAAGCTAATCATGATCAACCCATGTCTCGAGGCACACAAACATCCAAACAGGCACAACTAATTCCTTACAACTATACGAGACGAGGTCATTATCAATGCATGCAATAGAAAACAAAACATGAAGCTGAATGAATTACTGTCATTAGGAACATAATAACGGTCAATATTGGCCGGTTCTAACAGAGGATGGCTGGTCGAAACTTGACAACCTTCGCGGTTTGTGCTATTACGTAGTTGGTTTTGTTAGGTTTCATCATATTTTGTCACACAGATATGTGTAATTTTCTACACATAGACATGGATTAAAATGGACATCGCAAGTCATGAGTATTAGTTGCGCGACGCTATCTGGTTTTTGTTTATAAAAAAGCTTAAACAAGTGTTCATTTTGAGAATAAGGTATCGTTAATTTTAAATTTCATTAATTTCACTAGTAACAAACATACTATTACTCATGAATAAAAAAATATTTAAGCGTGTTGTGCAGACAAACCGTATTTTTAACCCCCGACGCAAAAAGAAGGGGTGTTATAAGTTTGACGTGTGTATGTGTGTGCCTGTCTTTCGCATCGTAGCGCCCAATCGGATGGACCGATTATCATTTAAGTTTTTTTGTTTGATAGGTGTCTTCATCGAGAGTGTTCTTAGCTTTGTTTCATGAAAATCCGTTCAGACGTTTAAATATTATCAGCTCTTTTTGGTTGAAAAAATTGCAACTTTCATAAACTCGTAGTCCTTTGACCCCGGACGTCAAATAAAAACAAAATGGCGCTTCTGCGCACTACTTCCCTGTCACACAGCTGCCGTTTGTTTAGCGTAGTTTACATTAGTCAAATCAAATGTATTCATTTGAAATTCAGTATCCTTGACCTAATGCTGAGACATCTCCTTAAATACTCTCAACTCCTCGTCTGAGATGTCGTGTTTAGGCTCATTGGAATGGTCTCAATTAACAAAATTATACTTACACAATCAGTCAGGGGTGGTTAAATTTTTAATTTAAGTATTATTCGTATACCGTATATGACGCTATGAAAGTTATTTTGTGATGATTCATGTACAGAGGAATTCAGTACCTGAATGAATATAAGCGCGCACTATGGCGTAATTATAAATTATTATACAATTTTTGACGTGCGTGCGATACATATTTATTGTTGTGCCTTTTGTACAAATGTAAATACATATTATATATTTTATAGGTCATTTAATATATTAAAATTTAAAATTCCTTAATTTTTAATTTCGGAAAACATGCCGCGCTCGTTATTTTCAGTATCAAGTTTGAAGTCTTTATCTCCATCTCTGGATTTACATATTTATTAAACTTATTAAAATACCACACTTATGATGTATGTATCTGAGTATCTTATGATTTAGTTTTTTACTTATTAGTTAAATACTGGATAAGTAACTATGATAAATTCATATTCACATACATATTGTACCTTTACTTTTATATTGCAAGACCGGAATGGGAAAACTATTGCTACTCCAAATTAAGTGAAAGACCATGCTTATACACAGTATCTAATACTATAAGAATCTTTGTCCTGACATACTGACTGACTGACTGACTGACTGACTGACTGACTGACTGACTCACTGACAGACAACGCACAGCCTAAACCGCTGGTCGTAGAGACATGAAATTTGGAGGGTATATTTGACTTAGTACGTAGAGGTGTACTAAGAAAGGATTTTTCAAAATTCACCCCTTAAGGGGATGAAATGGGGGTTCAAAGTTTGTATGGAGAAACAAGATTACATAGTCTTTTCTATCCGAAACTTCACACAAGTGCTTCAGTACAAAAATAAGTAAATACGTGTTTCAGGTTTTTTTGAAATTCCACCCCTAAGAGGGTGAAATGGTGTAACAAAGTGTGAAAATCAATATATTTTCAGATTGCGCTGAAATTTGGCATGCAGATAGTTATTACAACGTTAGTTACCTCTGAAAAAGGATTTTTCAAAATTCACCCCTGAAGGGGATGAAACGGGGTTCAAAGTTTGTATGGAGAAACAAGATTAAATAGTCTTTTCTATTCGAAACTTCATACAACTGCTCAAGTAAAAAAATAAGTAAATACGTGTTTCAGTTTTTTTTAAATCCACCCCTGAGAGGGTTAAATGGGGGTAACAAAGTGTGAAAATCAATATTGTTTCGGATTGCGCTGAAATTTGGCATGCACATAGTTATTACGAAGTTAGTTCTCTCTGGGAAAGTATTTTCCAAAATTCACCCCTGAAGGGGATAAAACGGGGGTTCAAAGTTTGTATGGAGAAACAAGATTAGATAGTCTTTTCTATCCGAAACTTCACACAAGTGCTCCAGTAAAAAAATAAGTAAATACGTGTTTCAGGTTTTTTTTATCACACCCCTAAGAGGGTGAAATGGGGTAACGAAGTGTGAAAATCAATATTGTTTCGGATTGCGCTGAAATTTGGCATGCAGATAGTTGTTACGAAGTTAGTTCCCTCTGAGAAAGTATTTTCCAAAATTCACCCCTGAAGGGGATGAAACGGGGTTTCAAAGTTTGTATGGAGAAACAAGATTAGATAGTCTTTTATATTTGAAACTTAACACAAGTACTTAACTAAGTAAATACGTGTTTCATGCTCTTTCGAAATTACACCCCTAAAAGGGTGAAGAAGGGTGAGAAGAGTCTGAAATCAATATTATTTCGGATTGCGCTGAAATTTGGCATGCCGATAGTTATTTTGACATAGGTTAAGAAAGAATTATTCAAAATTCACTCTTCAAGGGGATGAAGCGGGGGTTCAAAGTTTGAATAGTCATTTCATTCGACATTTCACACAAGTACTTCTGTAAATAAATACGAGTTTCAGACTTTTTCAAAATGAACAACAGGATAAACTGAGATAACAAAGTCTAAAAATCAATATTGTTTCGGATTGCGCAGAAATTTAGAATGCAGATAGTTATTATGACGTAGGTATCCGCTCAGAAAAGATTTTCTAAAAATTCCTCCCGGATACGGAACGGGGAATCATAGTTTGTATGGCGCAACAAGATGAGATAAAGTACGTGTTGTAGGATTTTTCGAAATGGGGTAGGCAACAAAGTCTGAAACTTTGTGTTTTTCGGGTTTTATAAATATGAATCCCGAATAGCCTTAGTCACGCGATAACATGAAAACGGGTGAACCGATTTGGCTAATTCTTTTTTGATGTCTTTATTGATAGAATCGTTTTCACAAAAAAAAGTTTAAGTAAATAAAAGAAGTTTTTAACGCGGGCGAAGCCGCGGGACACTTCTAGTATGGAATAAAACATTAACTATCTTATTAAAAGTAATAAAATAATCATTAAAATCGTTTGACAATTGGCAGAGAAATATAGTAACATACACACAATAAAAATTCACACAAATAAAAAACCTTCTCCTTTTTGAAAGTTGTATATAAGTGGAGTATACAACTTATGTAGATGTAAAAAAAATTATAAGTGCGTCTATCATCGACGTCCTAGCAATGCATATATATATATCTTGTCTTATCGTTATCTTGTTAAATCTATGTGTACAGTTTTAAAGGTATTCGCTAATTATGCGATGATGGGTTGATGTTATAGGATAATGGTTGATATTTAAAGTAAACTACACGTTTATGTTAATAACTTCGATACCTACTTGACTGTAATGTCTTGCTTACCATTATGTTTGCTGAGCACCGTGTCGTGCTAATAAATGTTTGTCATTGACTGCTACTGGAAAAAACTGTTTATCGACTGATTGTTTACTTATTATCGAGTGTACTATGTATTTCTACGTAAAGCTGGTTGGCAACTAGGCTCTCCAACCAGGACACGAATAATTTTAATCAGTTTGGATAGTTATGGGCCACCAATTCTGTTGGCTTCAAACAAAATGCCGCCAACTATATTTAAGTTTCGAATGGACATCAACAAATATAACCAACTTCCATGCCTCGCGAGTCAATTTTAGTAGCAAGTTTGAGACGTTTATCGTCATATATCTGGAGATACTTATCAGATCTCGATGAAAATTCTATGGGACCACCTCGGAAATGTACCCTACCGATTAAAAAAAGAATCATTCGTATCCGTTCACAATTGACGGATTGCATAACACACATACAAAAAAAAAAGAAATAAAACATACAGACGAATTGAGAACCTCCTTCTTTTTGGAAGTCGGTTGAAAATGCGAAAGTGAGTGTGTACATTTGTTAGTTAACCTCCTCACAGTCACACCACAGATTAATTAATAGATTCTTACGGGTTAAACGCCTCGACCGATATTGCTGAAAATTTCACAGAGATAGCCATTATGGTGGTATATGATTTAGGACACTAATAAACACGATCGTAGCCGCGGGCGCAACTAGTAGTATAATTATAATATTTAATAGTGTTATGTTTCTTTGAAGTGTCACACACTTTATATTTTTGTAAATTGTTAAAATATATTAAAAAAGTAATTGTAATTGCTTAATTTGCAGAGCACCTGGACATGGTATCCAGGAGGTTGCGGGTTCAAGTCCCGTCGGTACGATGAAATTTAATTGTTGTAAATTTAATGTTCTTACAATATCGTTGAAGAAGAAGATTTTCGAATTGATCAGACCTATGAATGTTGATTTCATAGCGCAATTAACTAGAAAAAAGCTCATAGTTTTATAACGATTGAACGAATTTTCATGAATCAAAGCTAACTCTCGATGAAGACATCTATAAAAAAAAAACTATCAATAATAAAATCAAAATCGGTTCATCCGGTTGGGTGCTAAGATGCTACAGACAGACACAAAGATACACACGTTAAACGTATAATACCCCTACTTTAAATAAAAATCGGTTTATCCGGTTGGGTGCTAAGATGCTACAGCCAGAAACACAGATACAAACGTTAAACCCCTAATAATACCCCTACTTTTTGCGTCGGGAAACGCCGTAAGGTTACGGCGGCAGATGTTCTCCTTGGTGGTAAGCTACTTTTCAACCGACTACCAAAAAGAAGGAAGTTCTCAATTCGTCTGTATGTTTCTTTTTTTGTGTGTGTATGTTACGCGATTACTCCGTCAGTTGTGAACCGATTCGAATGGTTATTTTTTGTAATCGGTAGGGTACGTTTCTGAGGTAGGTAGTGCCATTGTAATTTCATTGAGATGTGATAAGTATCTTCAGAGATATGACGATAAACGTCTCAAACTTGCTACTGAAATTGACTCGCGGGGCTCAATGCCCCGCGAGTCAATTTCAGTTGTCCCTGTCAGTTGTTTTAGTTTTTAAACTATCTTAATTATTGGTAGATTTCCACGATAGATTCCCACGAAATCCATGATTCATGAATGCACATAAAACTTTCATTGGTATTCTCAATCATCAATATGACTACTTTTTTTTTTTAATTCGTTATAGTCAAGCGTTTGACCACTATCTCACCTGATGTTAAGTGACGATGTGGTCGACGATGTAGCACGCTTGGCTAGAAGATACCTATTCACTCGCGATTTGAAGACCCCTAGATGGTACCTTTCCGGAAACACAGGCTCAGACAATGAGTTCCAATCCCTGGCGGTACGTACGATGAATGTGGAAGCAAATCGCTTCGTTCGGATTGATGGAATATCCACCATGTAGCGGTGGCGTGTATCAGTACGTCTGGTTGTCCGATTGAAAAAAGGTGATGGGGGAATAAGTTCGTGCAGTTGGGAGGCACACTCTCTCACACTCACTACGTAAGTATTATAAAACAATGTCCATCACTGCGTCTGTCTGTCTGTTCGCAAGAATCTCAATAGCTTCTGAACGGATTATCATGCGGTTTTCACCAATAGCCAGTGTGTTTATGAGGAAGGTTTAGGTCTTAGGTGCATAATTCGTTAAGGTTTTGTGTAAATTGGTTAAAATATGACGATGATTGTTAAATATGTTAATATTTTATATTCGATGCAACAAACTGATGCAAATTTTGTAGGCATATATGTTCTACCCGTGCGAAGCCGGGGCGGGCTGCTAGTATATTATAAACGCGAAAGTCAGTTTGTTTGGGACTACTTCACGGTCAACCGACTCGACCGATTTAGTTGAAATGTTGTAAAGGGTTAGCCAGTACTATAGATTAGGCTATAGAATACTTTTATTAATACTTTTTAACGCGGGCGAAGCCGCGGGGCAAAGCAAAACAAATATAAAAACAATAGATATAAATAGAAGAACATAACTTCCTCATCTAATTGTACCAAAACACTGTTTAAAATTATCATAAAGCGTAACAAAGTATGAATGTACCGGCGTCTTTTGGCACCATTCGTCTTATATATAAATTATTTTGTCCTCACGTACTGACTCATTCATTTCTACATAATTTTATTTTGGTACCGAGTTCATTCATGGCATCAGATTTATGATTGCGATTTATTTTATTTGAACGTTCTGCTAGAAGTGTTTGCTTGTATGTCTCATTTTCAACAGAATCACATAAAAAATGGATTTCTAATGTAAATAAAGCCTTTGGAACTAGGTTAAGTTTTAACCATAGCTTTACGTAGGCTGTTATCCAAGGTTTTTACTAAATAAGATCTTTTAAAAAACTAATAGACCCGACTTCAAATGCCGCGCTATTAATTTTTAGTACAAATTTTGAGGTGTTTATCTCCATATCACTGGAAATACTTATCAGATCTCGATAAAATTACTATGGTACCACCCTTGGGATGTCTCCTTTCCAACAAAAATCGGTTCATAAACGAACAAGTTATCCACGAACACACATCAAATATATATATATATATATATATATATATATACTAGCATCCCGCCCCGGCTTCGCACGGGTAGAACATATATGCCTAAAAAATTTGCATCAGTTTGTTGCATCGAATAAAAATATGAACATATTTAACAATCATCGTCATATTTCATCCAATTTACACAAAACCTTAACGAATTATGCACCTAAACCTTCCTCATAAACACTCTGGCTATTGGTGAACACCGCAGGATAATCCGTTCAGTAGCTATTGAGATTATTGCGAACAGACAGACAGACGCAGTGATGGACTTTGTTTTATAATACTTACTTAGTGATATTTGACGGCCCTTTGGCGTAAAGGATAGTTACCCTGATTCTGACCCGACGGTCGTTGGTTCTAATCCTAGCTATATACCTACCAATGAAAGTTTTATGTGCATTAATGAATCATGAGTTTTCGTACAGTGGTAGTGGGATCATTAAATCTACCAAAAAGTAGCTTACCACCAAGGGGAACATCTGCCGCCGTAACCTTACGCGTTCCCCGACGCAAAATGTAGGGGTAATATACGTTTAACGTGTGTCTGTGTATCTGTGTGTCTGTCTGTAGCATCTTAGCACCTAACCGGATAAATCGATTTTGTTTTTATTATTGATGTCTTCATCGAGAGTTTTCTAGCTTTGATTCATGAAAATTCGTTCAATCGTTATAAAACTATGAGCTTTATTCTAGTTAATTGCGCTATGAAATCAACTTTCATAGGTCTGATCAATTCGAAAATCTTCTTCTTCAACGATATTGTAAGAATATGGAAGCATTGACCTGATGCTGGGATATCTCCTGGACCTTTTGAGGGCCCGGTGGCGTAATTGGGAGAACGTTCGGCTTTGATGCCGTGGTACCGAGTTCAAACCGCCGTGCACCAATGAATTTTTCTGTCGAAAAATGTATGTGCGCTTCTCACAGTGGCCCTCCGGTGAAGGAAAAACATCGTTAAGAAACCAACAACCCCCGCATGGTGGTAGGACACTATCTAGTGTCCGCCTGGCCAGCTACCACCCTCAAGTTTGAAAATCTGTCGCCAAACGTCTAATGTGTTCCGGCAGCTATCCTTGAGAGCCAGTTCCCATTCTAGGCCTAGCGTGCTTACCATCTTCGACCGCATCATCACTTACCAACAGGTGAGATAGTGGTCAAACGCTAGCCTATAGGATATATAAAAAGAAAGACCACAGAATACTCGAATCCTCACCAACTTACAGCTCAGATTTTAAATGTCGTGTTTAGAGTCATTGGAATGCTTTTAATGAAAAGATTATACATAGATCAGTCGGGGTGGTTTAAAATATTATATTATTATATATATAGATGAATATTATTTTATACAATAGATCATATTAGCATACTATATTGACTTCAAATTGATTGTGATCGGTGGGGATCTACAGCATAGCTAAGCTTATAATAATATTTTCGTAGTAACTATGACCTAATCTGTGGTTTCACTGCAAATATTTTATTAATTTTGCGATGCTTGTATGTGAAATTCGTGATATCTTCTAGAGTTTTCATATAAATTATATACTGTAGAGGATAATTTTAATCTATAATATGTGGCCAAGCTAATTAACGTAATTATTTGGATAAGGATTAATACTATATACTTGAAAATAGCCTTGGAAGTTATGTAATATTTTTTAACAAAAATTTTAAGATTAAAATGGTTACCGTGAGTCAACCTAAAGAGATAGACATACGTTGTCGCGGACTTTTTTGTAGGTCTTATTAAGTTGTACAACTCTTGCATAGAAAATATTCTTCTATCTATTTTCAATTAAGCAGCGTTCGTAAGAAACGTGTATTTTCGACCGTTTTTGCCGACTTAGGTTGCAAATTAGGTCGCCACGAATGTAACTTTGATTTAAACGGGATAATATATAGCCTATTTTCATTCCGAAAGTCCATTCTATGTATTAGTGAAAGAATTTTTTAAATCGGTTCAGTAGTTTTTGAGCCAAATCATTACAAACATACAAAAATACAAAAATACAAATGTTCTCTCTTTATAATATTAGTATAGATATATACATATACGGTCGAAATGAGAAACCTCCTTTTTAAAGTCGGGAAAAATATTAGTATACTGTATACGTGTATGCTGGTTGATGTTCATATTTTTATTGACATCCTTGCACAACACATTACTGTTACATATATATTACTATTACACATACATGATTACAGTACTGTTCGACCGATATAGCTCATTTTTTGTTGTATTTGTAATTGTATGAAATATTTTTTTGGAAAATCATTAGACTAGCCGGCAATTAGTCCGTAGTTAATAAGGTATCAAAATGACGTAAGACTCTTAAATCTAATACAAGCTTATCGTTTAATCTGGAGACAAAAAGATAGCACATCATTTCCGAACTCATAAATCTAAACTAAGAATCTTTATAATCGGACGAAACTCATTTGTATTAAGTTAACTCGATATTATTTGCGATTAGTCTCGATTATATTCGAGTCAGGGCGGCCGTAAGCCTCTTGTACATGACATTAATATTAGAGGATGGTTCCATCGCCATTCATAGAAGCTGATTAATAGTAGTTATACATTAATTTATGTACGATGATCTCGTATGGTAATTAGGCTATTATAATCAACATCATCGTATCTCTAAGTACGTACTTAATTACATATATTATACATAATCGTTACCTACCTACATAATTTGTGATGCTAGTTTGACAAGAATGATCTAACATCCACGTAATATAATAAGTTCTTTAACATTTTGCCATTCATATATGCAATATACCATTAGGGATTGCAATCCCGCAAAACGGGATCCCGCGATCCCGCGGGCGTAATGTTGCGTGAAACATTATGTATGACTTAGTGTTTTTTTTTTGTAAATAAGTTTTTTATAACATTATTTCAAAGATGCGGGATCCGCGCGGGATTGAGTAATCTCGCATATCAATCCCGCAGGATTGAATGAGCTGCGGGATTGTAATCCCTATATACCATGCATATATGCAATATATAATTTTTCACGTTATTTTGAATGAATTGCTGTGACTATGAATATGCATTTAGCAAATTATCTTTCCGAATCGTCGAAATGACTGGATGGATTTTAATATTACTCGTACCTTGTCGTTATGCTTTGTATTGTAATTTTGGTATAAGAAGACTCATACCGAGACTGTAAATTTTGTTGAATGTTAGTTTTAGGGTTTGATATTCATAAGTGTACTACAACGTAATTACCCATATGATGAATATAAATGAATTGGTATTATTAAACAAAATGTTTCAGTTAGTATTGAAAATACATTGAAATACTTATAATACTAGTTCAGTTGTCCACTAACCCAGAGCCGCCAGACCTTACTTATTTTCTGAATAAAGATATGTGTGCGATAGAGAATGAGGAGCTTTAAAGCAACGCATAGCAAACATATATGTGAAGCCGCCCGATGAGGATGTCTCCGGCAGTCGTCATCATCATAACTAGCCGGTGTCTGTCCACTGCTGGATGTAGGTCTCTCATCTCTTTGCCAGTATTGATATTGATACCTAATTTTATAATCAGCCGGTGTCAATCCCCTGCTCGACGAAGGCCTCTCTGTGTACATCTCCTCTTTATAACAAATATTCTGTAGAACACACATAATAATTATACCCCAGCCTAACAGAAAAGTTTGTGTTTAATGGTTATCTTTAGTACAGTCCGGTAAGTATAACTTGTGTATTTGTGTATTGTGTAACACTGTGCTTTTACTTTGTACTTTGATAACAGTTTCTCTTTAACCACTTTTAATTACTTTTGGCATTATTGAACTATTTTAATGTAGCAGATTTATCAACAATAATTTCGCGGTAATCTCTCAAACGTCAAACTCAGTTTCAATTAAAAGAATTAGTTCCAAAAACCACCACCGCCAAGTTATACTTGTGGCACTGTATCTTGTAATTTAATTTATTTTGCGCTGATACTTAGATATTGGCCGTCGGCCCAAGCTAGCAAGTATCCGTGCATACTAAAACTACTCTGTCCCACATGTTCTTTCTCTAATCAGAAAATAAGAAGTTCTGGCGGCTTTAGGCTGCTCCATAGTCTATACTATTTCCGTTATCTTTGTAAATAGACATCAATGTAAAGCTGATATCTGACATGTGAGATCTCCATTGTAATTTGTACAATTACGTCAATCACATCAAATAATGTAACAACCCGTGTTTACAGCTTATGATTAAATCTAATCTATCAGGCATGTGTCTCTCCTACATATTGTTTCAATTGAATAACGCGTCAATTGAATTTAAACCTTACACCAATGACAATAAAAGTCACGCAACGCGCGTTCGCGTGTTGCTATTGTAATATAACTTAAGAGAACAACCACACAGGTGGTAAGGGCTTTATTTCGAGGTTTCGACTTCCTACCAAAAAGTAGCTTACAATCATCAAGGAGAAAATCCGCTGCTAACTTTACGGTGTTCCGGCAGCACACAACCTTTAAGCATCAGAATATTCTAGGCCTAGTGTGTTTACCATCTTCAACCACATCATCGCTAACCACCACGCGAGATATTGGTCAAAGGCTAGCCTATAAGATATACTAAAAAAAACCTTACGGTGTCTCAGTAGCACAGCCCTTGAGAGTCAGACCGTTCTAGGGCTGTTCACCATCCTCGACCACCCATCATCGCTTACTACCAGGCAATATAGTAGTCAAACGCCAGCTCAGATCAAGAATCAAAAATTGATAACTTCTCAAAGGTAATTGAATAAAAAGCTGGCTAAAGTAAGGGTCAGCTATTTTAACTCGGCACTGTGACTAAATGTTAAACTCGTAAAATGGATGAAGGGGTCGATTTATTTATTAATGCGAGGGCTCGGACGGTCTCTAGGTAAAATTAGCGAGCTTTTTATAAAGTTATCCGATAGATATTTTTATTTGTGTGCGTGCCGGGTCGCTGTGATTGTCACTGAATTATAGATTTATATTCAGATAGTCTATTTCGTCGCTTCCTAATGTCCTACAACATTGGTAGAATCGCGATGAAAATTAATGGATATGAATAATATATTTATCTAGATATTTAAGTAAGTTTTCTTTTACTTGGATGATATAATTTTCCAGCGAAATATTTGGAAATATAATAAACCTTCTAACTCCAACTTTTCACATAATATTCTTTTTATAAGCTTTTAAGGGATATATAGGTATGTTTGTGCGGGTCCTAAAAGCTAAATTAGAACCACTGCCTGAAGTTCGATTCAACTTATACTTGGTATACTTGCGTATCATCATCATGACAGAGGATGGTATCAAACTAGGCCTAGAATGGAAACTAAATCTCAAGGACAGCTGACGGAACACACTTGTATTTGGCGGCAGATTTTACACCTTGAACCTATTCTGGCGGATACTAGACAATGCCCTACCACCACACAGGACTTTACTAGTCAACTGCTGGACATAGGCGATTCCAATTTTTTTTTGTGGTAAAAGGTAACAGCTCAAGCACGACGCTCGCCTGATGGAAAGTGATGACGTCTACCTATTACAGATATAGCGGCATGAAAAATTCTGGCTGTCCTGAATTTTGCATGTCACTGCACTGCGCCTGTTACCTTGAGTCATAAAGCTGTTGAGTCTTACATGCCCTGTAATTTCACTGGACACCTTGCCATTTCAACAGAAAAACATTCCTATTTCACGGCTGAAAATTAATTGGCATAAGTGGTGGTACCGCCCCAGGCGGACTAGCAGAAGTCCTACCACTACAGATTTTACGCCACTGAGGACGATGCTCGGCTACTGCCTTGCGAATATCATCGCCCCTAGTCTAAGGCCATCCTTGAATAATCGCATAGACGACCTGAACTTGTCAAAAGAAAGCAGCACATGTACATAGCAATTCTATGAAGCTTGCCTACTTACTCGTACCGATCCCGAGGCACTCCCAATCATTATTACCGCTACGTTTCGTAGCGTATGTTTACGACTGACTATAATATGTGTTTACACACTAGTCAATCATCGTGCGGTTACCCGTACAACACTGTAACCGCTTTGTGTATCATAGTCCTGCTATCCTATCATGTTTATAGCGAAATACTCGTGTTTGTTGAAAATATCATCAATATGGTAAAAGTACCTGATCTTGGCATGGGTCCAGTTATTAGCACCTGAGTTTTAAAACAAAGCTGTGAGTTACTATGTATGATTTTTGCATTTTAAAATATTAAAATATACACAAGAACTAACGTAAATTGTAGTATTCTGTAATGCAAATATCATGCACAGTAACTTAGGTTTTAATAACCATGCCAAAATTTGGTTCTTTTACCCTACATTTCTTTCTATCGCAAAATACTATCTGTACGAATTACGAAGTTGCATCATGCGTGATATCTACCTACTAAGAAAATAAGGTACCTAGGCCTACTTGCACAGACCAGAGTTAACATATATTATCATAATCCTAGGTTAAGCAATACACAAGAATGACAGAAGTCAACATAAAACGACAAAATACGAGGTCCACATAAATATTTATGAAAAGGATTGGCTTACCTAAAATATTGTCGCGAGAAGTACATAAAAACATTGCGATTACTCATGCATAATTCGATCGTAGATATTGCATAACTCTGGATTATAAAAAAATAACTCTGGTCTGTGCAAGTGGGCCCTAGAGCCTAGACTATGGCCCGCTTGTAGAGTTAATTGCCCGACTTTAAAAAAGGAGGAAGGTCTTATTTCTGTTAATTCAGTCTATCATTAATGTAAGCATTGTTTTACCCAGCATCGTGCGGCTGTTCGCCCAGAACAAGGAAGACAAGAAGCGAGTGGAGAAGGCTCTGAGCGAGTCTGGGCATCCAACGGGCAAGACGGACACCATCAGCCAGTCCAAGTTTCAGTTCGAAGACTTCTTCGCTTTCTACAAGAGCCTCACGCAACGGTCCGAGGTGCAGAAGATATTCAACAACTTGTAAGTACTGACAGCTGTCGTTGCATCAAATTATAAGCCTTATATTTGCGGATATATTTCTATTCTTTTGTTCATTGCAGACATGTGTTTGACCTTTATCTTACCTAATGTTAAGTGACGATGCAGTCTAAGATAAAAGAGTGATTGTCTGAAAATGTAAGACGAGTGACAATAAGACGAGGCGCAGGACAACTGACATTAGTTTATATTTTAGAATAATCCGCAGAACGCAATAATTCCAACGAGCATTGCGTCCCTCTAAAAGTATTATTTTTTTCTTGTTACCTACGAGTAGTTATTTTAAATAGTGCTTGTATAGTATTTAAATAAAAAAAGTGCTTTGATTAAAATGCTAGCCCAACTTCCGCAACTCTCCGTAGAGCTAAAGCTCTCGACACTTTTCTGAACCACTTTTCATCTTCGACCACATCATCGCTTATCACCAGGCGAGATAGTGCTCAAACGCGAGCCTATAAGATAAAAAAAAAGACTAGGAGATTTGTGTCTGATCAACGGGCGGCGGTCGTCATTTATAAAAGTAGGTTATTGACCTTTTAGGAATTTGCAAATGCCGATTTGTTATTTCCAAAATCAGTCTTTCATGTTTAAAGTGAAATGTTTTGACAGACTCGCAAGTGAGATCAATTTAAGCCTCATGTGCCAGCTTTACTGAGAAATGTGTGTGTGAAACGATCAAATATTTCATTTCACCTTAGCACTTAGATCTTGAAATTCATCGATAGGTCGTTAAACTTAGTACTTTCGCCTTTGCGAACTTTGAACTTGAATTACACCCACTGCACCTGTCCGGTCATTACAGTCACCGAGGTAATTATACAAAAAAACCGGCCAAGTCGAGTTGAACTCGCCCATCAATGCTTTCGTACCAACGTTAGTTAGTACCAATTAAGCTAGACCTCTTAAATTGTATGAGCGGTCATATAACTCAGAGGCCATCTATGTATGGGGACACCCTTTAATTTTCAACTTTTTTTATTATTCAGAATGTTTTCTATATTCGTGCTTTAAGACCTTGCTTCTTTCCAAATTTCATGATTCTAGGTAACGGGAAGTACCCTATAGATTTTCGACCCAAAACCTATAGGGTACTTCCGGTTGACCTAGAATTGTCAATTTTGATTAAAAGCAAGGTTTTACAGCACAAGTAAACGAAAAATTCCAAAAAATAAAAAAAGTTGAAAATTTAAGTTAAATTTTGGTACTTACAAGTTATCGCGAAAATCTAAATTTGCCCATATCTTTTTATCATGTTGACTCTGGATCTTGATTTTCATACAACTAATAGGGACTATAGACCTCAGTATCTGGTGTAAATTTCAACTTGACAGACAGACGGACAAGAAAGTGATCTTATAAGGGTTCCTGTTTTACCTTTTGAGGTACGGAACTCTAAAAAATAACTATTGTACAAATATATATGGCAGAATGTATACAAGACTTTTCTTACGATGCCTGAATATCGCAGCTTGCCATGCCATCCTCGAACTGATAGCTAAGGACACCGCGATGACAAAAGTTGACAGATGCCGATACAATGTGTGCATGAGACGGCACGCAACGTTGCCAAAACGGTGAGTGCATTTGGCAAAACGCTTTGTGTACCTACACACGATAAGTGAATGCATAGGATACAGATCTTCTGATGGATATCTCTGGATATGTTGTTGACTCACTCCACAGATCATAAACCCTACACTGATCTGTTACACGTGTCTCACTTTGGTGAATCTGTGACTCACTTTGGTGAATGTAAGTTAGTCTGTCATTGTCCATGTCTGATAATTTAGTTTTCAATTCTCTATACGATCGTAGCACGCTCATGGTAAATTTAGTGAGTAAAGTCCTCTAAGTTGATCGGTCTGTTTGCCCCCGCAGTGCAAGGCATAAATCAAGTGGTAGACAAACATTTCTCGTCGCCCACTGGGGTCGTTCGGCGCCTAAGCGATGCCTATAATAGTCTCCTTGATGTTCGGTTTACACGACACTAGTTTATGTTAGACGTGCATAAATGAGCGAGCGAAATTGAATATTATAGGAGCTTTAGCTTGCTGAAAGCCTCAACTGCGTTTCACAATTTTTTTGTTTAAGTAGATCTATTTGTCACTTGATATCAGATGATATAGTCAAAAACAAACTAAATTGTTGCCAGGTTTTCTTTGTAACATACCATTAATTAGCTTTACTTTTAACAAACGAACAAACAAGCAATGAATTAAATGTTATAAGTCAATTTTAACCTACCTACTTATTTATTATCTTATCGAAATGAAATCTCGTATGTATATACGAGGGTCATTCAACAAGTACTTAGCCTCATCGCCCAATGGCACTGCGATTACAAAAAATTTTTACCATAGTACAGTGCAATGTTTTTGAAGCCTATTGTCAAAGTTTTAAACAATTACCTCTATTAGTTTTGTTTTAATAGCCTTTGAAAGCGAACGTGTCGGTCAGTTTAACAAAAATGGAAAAAGAGCAGTATCGTTCGGTGATTCGATTTTTATTTTTGGAAGGGAAAACGCGCATTAAAATTAAAAATCGCTTGGATGCTGTGTACAGTGACTCCTCTCCTTCGATGGCAAGCGTCAAGAATTGGTTTAACGAGTTTGCTCGTGGCCGCAAGTCGGTTTATGATGAGCCACGCCCAGGTGCCCCGAAAACGGCTACTACGGAGGAAAACATAAAAAAAATCCACGATCTCGTGTTGGCAGGCCGCCGATTGAAGGTTCGCGAGATAGCTGACACTGTGGGCATTGCAGAAGGAACGGTGCATCATATTCTCCACGAAGAACTGGGCATGAGAAAGCTGTCAGCGCGATGGGTGCCGCGTTTGCTCACACTGGACAACAGCCACGACAACGCGCCGGCTCACACCTCTGCCGTCGCCATGGCCAAATTATTCGAATTGCGCTACGAATTGCTGCCCCCATCCACCTTACTCTCCAGACTTGGCCCCCTGTGACTTCTTTTTGTTTCCAAACCTGAAAAAGTCACGCGCCGGAAAAAGATTTGGGTGAATGAGGAGGTCATCACCGCCACGGAGGCCTATTTTGCAGACTTCAGGAAAACGTATTTTTTAGACGGGTTAAAAAAGTTGGAGCATCGCTGGGCCAAGTGTATCGAGTTAAAAGAAGATTATGTAGAAAATTAATAAGGCACTTTTCGAAAATTTTCGTTTTTCTTTTGTAGGCTAAGTATTTATTGAACGACCCTCGTAATTATATTCTAATACGGGACTTATCGCGCTAAAAACATCGTATGTTATATTATGTAATTTGGATGCTAATACTATAATTTGGTATCTTGGAGCTGATCTGATGATGGAGCCAGGAGGTGGATAAGGACATTTTTCAGTGGCTATTAGACTTAGATATAATATATTTCGGTTTGACTAGTCCATAGATAGCATCCATAGAGTCAAGAGTTTTTAACTGAAGCGTGTTTTATAAGCTTAATTTTTTTAAATCGGTTTAACTTATTTTTATTCGAACAGACGAGTACTTGACCACTATCTCACCTGATGTTAAGTGACGATGCGGTCTAAGATGGAATCGTGCTTGTCTGGAAATGGAAAACGGCATTGAGACGAGTCCTAGCCAGCTTGGAGTAGCTTCTTCGTCGTTTTTAATAGCTTATCGACTAGCGTTTCACAACTATCTCGCCTATACGCTAGAGTCGAGTATATAGTATTCTGACTCTCAAGGGCTGTATGCTGCCGGAACACCGTAAGGTTATGGCGGCATATTTTCTCCTCTTTATCTCCTTCCTCTTTCTTTTAAAGGACAAGGACAAGAAATAATCGTAAATGAAATTACAGGGCATGTGAGACGCAATAATATTAATGGTTTTGGGTAAAGGACGCAAAAGCGAGACGCACAACATTTTGGTATTTCAGAATGATGACCTAAAATATAGGCCGTGCTTATCTAAAACATCTTTATACCTACCTACCATATGACGCACGTATCTGTAGTGTTCTGAAGCCACATAAAATATGTATGGAAGCTTACAACCGCTCCAGTTTAATGAAACGTACCAAATTAATAATAACTTCGTACTTACTGCAGTCAATGAAATCCTCTTAATGTTAAGTGAGCGCTTCACTAAATAGATGCTTGAATCAAGTGTTATAAAGGATCATGTTGTGGGTCGAAACGATGCTTTATTTAATTTGTTTTGTAAATTTGTTTACAAATTACTGAACATTGCCGTTGTAACACAAATAGACTTTACTTACGAGTGGAATAGAATCGAATAGACTGAAAGAATAGTATTTATTGTTTAAAACTGTGTTTAAAAAAGATCTTAAAGATAAACGTTAGCTTTAACTTTGCGCTCTTTTAATGATAATAATAATCTTTAAGTAATAATAATGTTGTAAGGCTAAATTAAAAATTAATACCAACGTATAAATTTGATGAAATTATCGATGATATAGGAAAATGCTAGAATAGTTGCGATACGTGGATTGGATTAAAGTTTGTTGTTAACTGTTTTGTCTCGCAGCTGTCTTCCACTTCAAGAATAATAAGATTCCTTCTTAGACCGCATATGTTAAACACAACTTTTAACCCTTGCGTAAAGAGCAGACTGAAAAAAGATGTATGTTTATAGGTTTTATCTACCCTTGATGTACAAACTATGTGGTGATGTATGCTAGTTGACCTGGGAGTCAATGATTCACACTACCCGGCGATTCTATCGCGTCAAAGTGACACTAATTCCATCTGCGGCCGAGTCCAGTTCACGGGTTCAAATAGCAGCAATTCGTTATAATTGCGTGGATTGTGCGAATGTTATCCGTCCGTCTTCAGGCCCGCGAATAAATCACAATTAAAATAGACTTGGCAATAAACCCCGCGAGGAATTTTTATCGGGCTTTTTCACAAAACGTGATTAGCGGAACGGCATTCGAATAATTTTAAATAATGTACGTTTTATTAGCCTTAATACTGGAACAAGTGGATCTGCAGTTTTCTGGATTATTGTTTACATATGTTACGATTTGAATCGTGTTAAAGTATGCTAATGTTATTCAAACTTATGCAACTTGTAAGTGTAAACCTTTTTGTGTTTCCGGGATGCTGAGAAAATGTCGAGTTTACTTTGCATAACAAATAGTTGAAACAGAGCGAGGTGCAACTTTTACTGTATTTTATTCATAGACAGTAGACAAGTTTGCTGAAAGAGTTTCTTAGTGTACACTTCTGTGAGATTCTCCCTGATTTGAGTTAGAAGCTTTGGCAAACATCGCTTTGAACTTTTAATTAGGCACCTTGTATTTCGCTACAATAGAGATACAAACAAAGAAAAGTTCCTTATAATCCGTATTTAATTGGCTCAAAGTTGTGCCGTCAACAAAGGTCCTAATCCACAGGAGTGTTTCGGGGTGGTTAAATATCTTGAAGCGCGAAACTTTGCGAGGCTGTTCTTCAAGATTTGTATTTTACCTCAAAAGTAGATTTTGCTGTTTCGCTTAACCTTATCCGTGCAACAGTCTAGACAACGAATCTACTTTATAGTATTAGTGTCGACAGCTTTCAATGTTTTTAAGGTTCCGTAGCCTATGCCATAAAACGGAACCCTTATATATTCGTCATGTCTGTCTGTCCGTCCGTATGTCACAGCCACTTTATTCCAAAACTATTAGGACTACACTGTTGAAACTTGATAGGTGATCTGTGAACCGTTATACGATTTTTATACAAAAATAAAGGGAACTACATACAGGGAAAAGAAATATTAAAAAAATCATCAAACCTCTGTGTGGGGTTGTTTATATATAGGTATATATAATTCTTTAAAATGATATTGAGGTTCCTAAAACTATTTTTTCTAAAAGTCAATCATTTGAAAGATAGACACTTCTAAAGCGGTAAAATGTGTGTCACACACAGCATCGTTGGTCATTATCTACAAATGTTTCCTATCTCTTTGTTCAGAACGGACGGCAAGCCGCACCTATCAGCCACCCAACTGGTAGACTTTCTGAATGTGGTGCAGAGAGACCCTCGTCTGAACGAGATCCTGCATCCATACGCTGATCTGCAGCGGGCCAAGGACCTTATTAAAGCGTATGAACATAACAAGTACCACCAGCAAAGATCGCAGCTCACTTTTGATGGATTTTTAAGGTAATTTTCATGCATACTACTTAATTTTACCTTTTTCGGTTCGGTTTTCGGTCAAAGCAAAAATGAAGAATCCCCACCAATATCGAATCTTCTCCAACAGGTTCCTAATGTCCGAGGACAACCCAATAGTGGCAACTAACAAGTTGGATCTGTGCGATGATATGGACCAGCCCATGGCCCACTACTTCATCAACAGCTCTCACAACACATATCTCACGGGGCATCAGATCACCGGCAAGTCCAGTGTGGAGATATACAGGCAGAGCTTGCTGGCTGGGTGCAGGTCAGTCTATTCAAATCTTCTGTTCTAAGATAATTTAAGCTTGTATCTATCTTATAAAGTCCTGGTATACATAATAGTTTTAGTAATAGTACTATAATAATAGTACTATTAATTATTCTGTAATAATAGTTTATTTCTCGGCACAGATCAAGAGGCGCGAGGCAAAATTGTTGCGCATCGGTACTGTCACGTAATGACAGCGCGAGGAGCCAACTATCACTGACAGACCAATAACAGTCCGTGCTTAGAGGAGTACGGACTGTGATTGGTCCGTCCGCGTCTCGAGCCGCGTACCCAGCCAAACAGGCCTACAATAAAATTGACTTCTGATCATCTAAACGTCAGATGCTTAGGTCGGTGCCGGAAGTTTTAGTAAGGCATGGAAGTGTCAGTTTGGCTGGCTACCACCCTCGAGTTGAATGTCTTTATGCGAAGCGAGTCCCGTACGGAACAATCTGCGTTGCTGTGAAAAGATGTTGTAGCGCCTCACGCGTGTCTCCGCTCCAGTAGGCAATAGGGGTCTTCCGTATAGCTGTGAAACCAGCATTTCTGTAGCTAAAACGGTACTTACCTGCCATTATGATTACCAATTTGAAAAATCCAGCCATTATGTCTAGTGGAAATTTACATAGATCTAACTCGACAAAAATACGACACAGTAGTACAAAAAAGTCGTCGGCAATACATGGTAGGTACTTAATACTTTTAATATATCAGTCAACAATTCAACAACCCACTTTAAACCTTATGAGAACCGCTTCAGTTCCACACGAGCATTGCGGTGTCGCTACGCAATGACGTAGAATCTTAGGCATCGCAACGTTCCGGTGTAGGGTATGTCATGTCAGTAATATGCAGCGCTGCTTTGCCGTTCCGGCATTACGGCGCCACCACCCTCGCCGCTTAGTCTGCCTGCCGCTCTAGACAAAATCCAATTTCTGTTTCCATTCACGCTAACGCAAGTTCAAAATGTTATAGAATGAATATAGTGAATGACATTTATTTTTCCGCAACAAAGTTGTCATTTCCATACATTTTGAAGCTGCGTTAGCGTGAATGTAAACTGAAATTGGATTTTGTCTCGGGGGCCTGTCGCAGCGAACCGTGTGGCGATGAGGATGAACATAGACTACTAAATTCTTGATGTACGTGAACGAAGTCGCCCGCCAATTTTTTTTCTTTGTGTAATTTATCAGCTAGTTTTGTATAAAATACGACGGAGCGTCAACGCTCAGTCGTCGCAATCGCAACGCAACGAAACGCGTCCATGTGGCCTCACCCTTAGAGTATTAAGAAGGGACTAATGTTTATATCAAACGCCTTTGTTTGCTGTTGGAACTGCTGCAGACCTCTACTACTTATATTATAATTTAGCATCATTGTACAGTCAGCTAATGAGCGACTTGTTACGGTACTTGGAAAAAAATTCTATAAAAAGTGTTAAATTCAAGATTCTTTCAGTTTCTACCGCAGTCAGCACTTAGCTTTTTAGCGGCTTAAAAGTTGAAACCGTCAAATATGGTATCTTCAGGCTTATATTTTTATTAAGAGAGCTCTCAGCGCTCACACTTATAATTGTAGCACTTGATTATTTAATTATATTAATACTAAAACTGATAATTCGACTTTAAATTCAAAGTAAAAATGAATGGAATTGGAAAAAAAATTATTTTGTATTATGGACCTTTGTGCAACAATAGAAATGTCAATATTTGGTGTCTTAATAAATTCATATCTTACTTGCATCATCGCTACGTATTATAAATAAAAGTCGCATCTGTCTGTCTATCAGTTCGCGATAAACTCAAACACTACTGAACGGATTTTCTTGCGATTTTCATCAGTAGACAGAGTGATTTATGAGGACGGTTTAGGTGTATAATTTGTCAAGGTTTTTGTGTAAATTAATTGAAATATGACGATGATTGTTGAAGATGTTAATTCATACTCGACGTAGCAAGCTGATGCGAAAAATGTATGCATATTATATGCTATGGGGGTCGCTAGTTACAATTACGTATAACTCTATCAACTTTCAGATGCTGTTACCTAAGAAAAATATTTTCTTAGAAAAACATTTAAAATCCATGATATTAATTACCAACTAAAACAATAAACTGAAACGGGACGCGCGGCATATGCGCGGAATTTATCGATGAACGAATCGTAATGTACACCTACGCCAAAAATAATCGCTAAACTCCAAACAAAGCGGTGAATGTGGTAAAGTGGGCGTGAAATCAGAACTATCTCCTCCACGAAAATTGATATATAGTTAGTTCATTATCGATAGACGAAATGCATCGATGACTACCGCTCACGTGCATTAAAACACGATATCGATGTCATTAGTAACATCACTATCGTTCCAATTAGCGGGCAGAAATCTCCGCTGCGGCCTCGATGCGTTTTTAATCATCCAATTATCGGTGTTACAATACCGCACCGTGGCAGGTTTATCGATACATCCCGATTATCGATTCGCCCTAATTGATGGCGAGCCGATGAACATTTCATGTAAATGTTTGTGTATCGCTAGTTTTTATTGTAAACACAAGTTATCGTACCGAGTGCCTACTGTTTCAAATATTTATTTGTGAAATGTAACTGCGTTTTGTACATTCTATAATGCGTAGTTATAACTTATACGATTTTTAATCTACATTCGTTGAATATTTATTCGCCACAAAATAATAATATTTACTTTTGACACTACGAGAACTTGGTATAAAAGCTGGTATAAGCTTGGTATAAGAAGTAGAGCTGCGTTTCCACCAGAGATATGTGCGGGGAAAATGAGCAGAGCGAGGTTGTGTAGCAGACTCTTTTCTAATATGAGGGAAAGAGAAGGACTGTGGTGGTAGCGGAGGTAGAGAGACATCCTCGATTGCGTCCCTCGGAACAAATGCCTCGCCCGCGTCCTTTGCACACATTCCTCGCTTGTTTAATGTGCTGTACAAGGATCTCGCTCCGCTAAGCCACCAACGCTGCGATGAGACAGGCTAGGAAATTGAACTTATACTATTGGTCGATTTTCCTCGCACACTGCTCAGCTTCCTCGCACATATCTGGAGGATACATACCTTTAGAGCCCAGAACAGCCACTCGTAATTTGAACGTTATAAACGTTTTTTACAAACGACAAAGGGCGATTTTCACCTAATGCCAATTTTACTTAGTACCTATTTGCACGTTGAAGAGTTAATTATCTACCAATTTACACATTTTTGAAATCGAAAATTATTTTTGGAGTGAAAACCTAAAAGAAAAAATAAAACTGGCCAAGTCCGAGTCAGACTTTGGTCTCGCACACGGAGGGAACCGAACCGCAGTATAATAATATATAAGTATAATATAATATTATATTACCGTGTCAATACCAAACATGCTTATTAACTACAACGTCATCTAACGAATATTTAACGAACTTCTAACACCAACTAAGTGAACTTCAACGCAAAGGTAGGTAATTAATATTATTTATTAATAAGTTAAACAATCGTTCACATAGATGGCGCTATAGTAAAAACACGTTGTTTGTATGGGGACCCACTTTAATTTTTAACTTTGTTCTGTTTTTAGTATTTGTTGTTATAGCGGCAACAGAAATACATCATCTGTGAAAATTTCAACAGTGTAATTATCACGGTTCATGAGATACAGCCTGGTGATAGACGGACAGACAGACAGACAGACAGACAGACAGACAGACGGACAGCGGAGTCTCAGTAATAGGGTTCCGTTGGTACCCTTTGGGTTCGGAACCCTAAAAAACAAAAGCGGCGTTGTGCACTTTTCTTGGGATGGATGAAAAATATTAAATTCGTGTCAGGGTCACGGTATTTGATCGTAAGACGAAAATTCGTAAGACGTAGAGCAGGGCGCTTGCGCGAGGTGTCATTTCAAAATATTCAAAAATGACCTGTTAAGTTTTTACTTCTGCCGGCACTCCCGGAGTGCAACCCGTTGTTTTTTCGGCAGTCGCTTATATATGCTCTAGGCTAGGACAGTAGAAGAATATCGGTGTGTATTTTTCAAGGTAAGCAATATCGATAATACTGCGGTGTTTTAAATGGAATCATGCAACAAATACAGCGTAACATATCTAGCGTACCGTATTAACTATACAATATCTGTGGCTGGAGTGTAGATCCTGTGGATCCTCGAGTATCGATAGATAATTCTGGCCTAAGGCAATAATCCTACTTATGCTAACACGCATGCATTCCTAGATTTATATTTATTTTACGTAAACTCTGTAAAAACAATTTACGAACAATAATATAAACGTGTAAACCTATTTTTTGAAGGTATCGAGCAGTAAGTGTACTTTTCGAACGGGATGATGTGTTCTGTACCCATAGAATGTGTTTTCATACGAAACTCGATATCTTATATCGAACAAATTTTGTATGAATAAATAAGATAGTTTAAAAACTAAAACAAACCGACTTCCATGCCCCGCGAGTCAATATCAGTAGCAAATTTGAGATGGTTTACGTCTGACGAAAATAAGTAGAAGAAATTACAAACAAAATAACGTGCGAACTCTATACAACTTTTATTGCTCAGGTAACTGAAAAAAGATTAAACACCAACTACGTAGAGATTTCCAATAAAACGGAATCGTAGCATAACATTTATGTTCTGACTTACTACCAAAAAGTTGCTTACCACCATCAAGAAGAAAAACTGCCGCCATAACCTTACGGTATTTCTACTGGCAGCACACAGTTCTTGAGAGACAGACCATTCTAGGCCCAGCGTGTTCACACTTCTTCGACTACATATTCCCTTACCACCAAGCGACATAGTAGTCAAACGCAATCCTATCCAGATACTTATTAAAAAAAATAATGATGCTCTGACTATAAGTTCGGTAGACCATCGGTACACCGGTATGTTTTCTTTCCCACTCGCACTTATAATACTTTAAAATAATATAACGTAAGAACGGCCTGTAATCTTCTTTTTTTTAACCGACTTCAAAAAAAGGAGGAGGTTTCCCAATTTTTTTTTAATTTTTTTTATATGTTTGTTCGCGGATAACTTCGTCGTTTATGAATCGATTTCGATTATTCTTTTTTTGTTCGAAAGGAGATATCCCAAGTGTGGTACCATGGTAATTTTATCGAGGTATAATAAGTATCTCCAGAGAATTGGTACTGAAAATGAATAGCGCGGCATTGAAGTCGGTTGTTTTTTAGTTTTTAAACGATATTATTATATCTTATAGGCTAGCGTTTGACCACTGTCTCACCTGTTGGTAAGTTATGATGCGGTCGAAGATGGTAAGCACGCTAGGCCTATTATGGGAACTGGCTCTCAAGGATACCCGCACTACGCACTACGGACTTGATATTGAGAAAAAATGCTTTTAGGAACCTCAATGTCATTTTAAAGACCTATTCAAAGACACGTATAGGTTTGAAGAATTTTTTTTGTTTCAGTTCCATGTATGGGATGCAACCCTTAAAAACCCCCTTAAACATTAATATTTTTTATTTTTGTATAAAAATCGGAAAGCGGACAGACATGACGAATTTATAAGGGTTCCATTTTTGCCTTTTGGCTACGGAACCCTAAAAACATGCTCTACGTCAATCAAGGTGATATCTAATCTCTTCAAGACTGTTCTGCATGCAATTTTTATTGAGTATATCCTTCTTGGGCACCTCTATCTCTGTTAGGTCCTCTATAAGTCTGGTAGCTAGATATTTTACTTCTTTTGCTTCATTAAAACTCAGTCCTCTTTTAGCGCCGTACGCTGGCCATTTACATCACTTTGTACCTTACCTGAGGATATTTAACGTTTGTGTGTAAAAAATAGATGAAAACAGAGTCCATACTTTCGTTACAATATGGTAAAACTTTTACAGCGGACGAGAAAGTTAATGTTTTGCTTCGCACAAGAGTATTTTAGAAAACAAACAAAAGATGAATCTAGATTTTGTAAATACAAACTGTGTTAATGATTCTCACAAAGTCTGGGATAAGTTTGAGGCGATATTCTTTTTTCGTAATAGTTTGAAATAACTCTTGTATGATCAAAGAGAGGTTTGAGAATATTTGTGGCATCTGGGTTTTGGTTCGTTAAAAATGTTAGATTATTTGTTTGTTTTGTTCGGGCTATTTGTTATTTTTTAAATAACTATTTCAGGTACTTATATTGATTTAGTGCTTGCACAGCTCCACATCTCATCATTTCTATCAAAAGCTTATATCTACGAACGAATAACTTATACTACATACATAAGGTAACTTATATTAGCGCGGGTGAAGCCTTGGTGTGCAGTTAGTATCATGGTACTTGTTAGCTGGATTCCAACTGCTGTCAGCTTTTTTTTAAATACTATATAGGTAATTGATCACTATATCACTTGATATAGTGATATAGTTTGCGTCTTGTGTATACCTATCATCGCTCCATCTAGCTGGAGGGCGTTCTACACTACGCTTACCGAGCCTTGGTCTTCTCTCTATATATCGTCTACCCCAACGGTTATCGGTTCAACGACAGATATGACCAGCCCACTGCACGTGAGCTTGCTAATCCTTTGAGATACGTCGATAATTTTGGTTCTTTGACGGATATTTTTATATACCTTATATTTTTTTCATTGCCATATATATCAGCTTGATTTATGTACAAAACGCTTTTTATTTGTGCAAGTTTCATAACAGAAAATGGTTATAAATAAAACTTCAAAGGTTAAACTGCTGTTTTCCAGCACAAACTTTAATATTCACATTTTCCGAGTTCGAATAATACCTACAGTGGCCAATGTAATCGTGTCGACTGCCAATTATCTACCCGCTATTATTTTGTTTTTCGTTGTTTATAGTAAACGATCGATCGATTGGATTGCTCGTTAATGTATTCCACTTATAACGGAATATTTTACATTAATGATGATAACTTTAATTTAGATAACAATAACAATTAAAAACCTGTTATTTAACTTTGGTATTTATGTAAAACAAATAGTAAACTGACACAAAGTAACTTTATCGGCAGCATTATTGTTTTTTAATCTGTGATGGACAAGCATTTGACCACTAACGACCACTTGCAATAAATAACTTACTTGTAACCACTAGTTAAGCCTTAAACCGAGTACCTCTCGAAACTGTTCAAGAATACGTCTACCTTGGGCAAACGAGAAGGAAGCCCGCAGAAGAATACAGCTGGGATGGGCAGCATTTAGAATACTACGTTGAGTCTTTTCATCGTAGATACCACAAAGTTTAAAGACAAACGTCTTTAATGAGTGTGTCCTACCTGTAATAACATAAGGAGCCAAGACGTATACAATGACGGTGCGACTGATTTACCGCTCAGCGAGCTATAGAAAGGGCTAGGCTCGGAGTATCTCTAAAAGATCAAATTCGAAACGAACCCATCCGAGAGAGAACCAAAGTTATCTACATAGCTCAGAGGATTAGCAAAGTGAAGTGGCAGTGGGCTGGTCATATCTGTCGTAGAACCGATAGCCGTGGGGTAGAGGTGTTCTAGAGTGCATGGAGACTACGGCTCGGTAAACGAAGCGTAGGACGCCCTCCAGCTAGGTGAAGCGATGATAAAGCGGGCTGGCAGCGCTTGGAAACAAATAGCTAAAGATCGAGCTCAGTGGCGGTGGCGTGCCATAGGAGAGGCCTATGTCCAACAGTGGACGAATACTGGCTATTGATGATGAAAGCGCATTTCAGACTACGCTGTAATATTAGCTAGCTTATAGTTAGCTTTTAGTTTATAGCACAACAATGCCGCTCACCATACATTTTGTTTAGAACACGTTCACACTTAGCTATACTATATATTTGCCGGCTTGCTTGTGATTCTGTACTCTAATAGCAGAATAGTATAGCGTAGTCTGAAATGAGCTTAAATGTCAATCATACTTTTACTGGAAGGTAGAGACAATAATTGTAAATAAATGGATGTTAGTCAACTTACGCGACAAATCGGTCTACGATATAACACTCTTATATACGCTTGCCTAGAAGATACCTTTATAGTCGCAATGTGCAAGTCCACGATCCCCCAGATTGTACTTATAGGGAAACCTAGACAACATTAAATAATGCCGTTATCGAAGTGAACCTTCCCAACATTTTATGAACCTGTTGTATTCGACGACGTAGTAACTATTTTATTCAACTGTGGCTTGGGTCGAACGTAAAAAACTTTATAGTCAATTTCATAAAACAATGAATGGCATCGTTCTGTTTAAAAAAACGAAATAACCAGAACGATGAAAGCTCGAAGAATAATTAAGATAGTTTATATATATTATGTATAGAAAACAAAAACAACCGACTTCCATGCCCCGCGAGTCAATTTCAGTAGCAAGTTTGAGCCGTCTATCGTCATATCTCTAAAGATACTTATTCAGATCTCGATGAAATTACAATGGGAAACCTCGGAAACGTACCCTACCGATTAAAAAAAGAATCATTGAAATCGGTTCACAATTGACGGAGTAATCGCGTAACATACATAAAAAAAAACATACACACGAATTGAGAACCTCCTTCTTTTTGGGAAGTCGGTTGAAAATATAGGCTACTCAAATTTAAGCAGACGAAGTCGCAGACCAAAGCTAGTAAGTTACTAATAATGGTCGCGACTCACGACAGCCATTAATCATAATTGAAACCTTTACAATTCCAAACCAAAACAAGTTCATGAATGATATAACACTTGGTTTTACTATTATACACATTCAGTAGCATTGTGCGCTACAAACTGTTTAAGATTTACCATTGTTTAATATTATTTGTGTAATTTTGTTTGCAATAAAGAGCTGTTGTTATACTGTTAGACAAAAGGTATTGGTAATAACTTACTGTATTCATATTCTTATGGATTCTTATTTTAAGTACATGAGTTTCGTACGTCGCTGTAAGAATAATAATACATTGAAAACATCCTTCAAATAATGTTTTCTTAGTATTTTTATATGTTTTATTTTACCCGTTGTTTTATGTGTTTATAATAATACAATTGCGAATAAAAGTTCCGTATAAAAAGTTTGTTCACACCAATATATTAGGACGTATGGACGCTGCGGCGTAAACTGCCTCCCGAGAGATTTTCTCATGCGTGTTGACTTTTGCTCTATATTAAAAAATATATTGTTCATAATTAAATGTATTTGGTGCCTCCTCTTTTGATGCCGCATGTATCTGTTTCGAATAAAAATAATTATACAAATGGCGCAACTATGTTGATATATTTATACTTAACGTATATAATAACATGGATTAAAAATTTTAAATTAATTTAAATTATATTTGAAGTCAATCACAAAAGCTTTACCTTACTACCTTTAGGATGATGATGAATTGTATTGTATATTAATACAACGACCTGAATTAATTTACATTTCATCCTAAACATGCCAATCACACTTTTCATTTTATTACAGATGCGTGGAGCTAGACTTCTGGAACGGCCGAACCGAGGAGCCAGTGATCGTCCACGGCTACACGTTCGTCCCAGAAATAAGCGCTAAAGAAGTCCTCGAAGCGATAGCTGAAAGCGCTTTCAAAACATCTGACTTTCCCGTCATACTCAGCTTTGAGAATCATTGCAATCCGCGCCAACAAGCGAAGATAGCGAACTATTGCCGGGATATATTTGGTGATATGCTGCTGGATAAAGCGCTTGATTCACATCCGTTGGAGCCTGGTAAGTACTAGCTACGATTAATTATTATTATAACACAGTGTGACCTAAACCCGCACGTGACATAAATAGTCGATTATTGCACGACGTTTAGCAACTAGTTTACCAACTTCACGCCGTGCAATATATCTTCTATTTGACGAAAAAGCGTAGCAAGCGTAAAGCGCGGGTTGATGTCACTGACAGCTATAAAATAATATACGATACTCGTGACTAAAGTTGTCTATAATTGCACAGCGTAGCACAACTTCACGCCGTGCAATAATAGACTACTTAAGTCACACCTATCGTAATATTATACTATTCTGTATTGAAAATATTTTATTTTATAAAGATTGACGAAACAGATTGATGAGACGAGTGTGAATGGACCAGCCGGTAGAGGTCGACCTAGGCGAACGTATCACGACCAGATCGGAGACGTTTTAAAAAAAAGCCAATTCAAATGTTAGCCGGCGATGTATGAAGACGCTCATGAAAGTGGAAAAATAGAAATGTCCAGGATCGTAGCATGTGGAAAGAAGTAGTCTATGCTTACCCCAACGAGAAAAAAACGTTATGGTGTGTATTATTTTATTGTTTTTTCCCGCGAATTTCCGCAATTCAACAGTGGGTGGTTGTACTATTATTTATTTTGTGCAGTGGGGTGAAGTCCTTCTCATAGCAAAAGGCAGGCAACGTACTAGCTAATACGTACGTACTAACTATATATGATCTGTGACACTTTCTACCAGTTTGAGCTTCCAGATTTTTGTCAATTTTCGATTTTGAAAAATGCTTGAAGCTACTAGTTTGGTTCTCCTTTACCGTAGAATACCGTCAAAATGTTGATCATTAAACATCAATAGTGATAATTTGATTATACAGCGGCCGAGCCACGCGCCTTTTCATCTTTCGATGTGAACAATAATGTAAGGCAAAAATAATGGCGCGTATTGATAACATAGTCATTTCCCGAATGGTTTCCGTTTTATTTCTCGGTATTTGCGTACCAACTGATCGTTTGGATTTTACACGAAACAAATGTACTTATGCCAAAATTATCGAGAAATCTGCACGGAAATTATAACGTTTTATTATGCCTAGTCGTTTGATCTCGTCTCACTTACTGTTAACGATCGTTGTGTGTTAGTAGAGATCGATTCACACTTTGATTTGGGTAATTTTAACCATCGACGCAGAGCGGGTTGTCAGCAGTTTGAGACTGAGGGCCCGGCGGCGTAATCTGAGTGCGGGAGAACGGTCGGCTTTGATGCCAGAGGTACCGAGTTCAAACCCCACCGTGCACCAATGGATTTCTCTACCGAAAAATGTATGTGCGCTTTTCACAGTGACCCTCCGGTGAAGGAAAAACGTAGATAAGAAACCAACAACCCCCGCATGTTGGTAGGACACTATCTAGTGTCAGCCTGGCCAGTTACCACCCTCAAGTCATAGAAAAGATAATAATACTACGTACTCAAGTTAAAAAATCTGTCGCCAAAACATCTAATGTATTCCGGCAGCTATCCTTGAGAGCCAGTACCCATTCTAGGCCTAGCGTGGTTACCATCTTCGACCGCATAATCACTTACCAACGGGTGAGATAGTGGTCAAACGCTAGCCTATAAGATATATATTTAATTTAAAAAACTTTAGAATTCAGCCTCTTGAAGAAGCTCTGGACAGCACCTACGGTACTCTTTTGTTGTCAACCTGCTTTGTCCCACGGCTGGGCAAGGCCTCTATCCCTGCCTTCCACACATCAAGGTCCATTCCTTGTTGGGTCCAGATGTGTGAATAGTTATCCAGCCGATTCTTTCCCCGGTTCACAATCATTCAAAAATCTAGTCGGATTCGGAAGCTTCATTTTTAATGTTGAATATTGATTAATCCGTGAGCTATTTTGTCGTGGAAACCTTTCCAGTTAGAATCACTGATTTTTTTTAATTGAAATATCTAAGAAGGATAGAAAAATAATAATAAAGAGAATACATATATCTAGAGAGAATGGATGAAGAAAGACTGACGAAACAGATTTATGAGACGAGTGAGAATGGGGCAGCCGGTATAGGCCGACCTAGGCGAACGTATCACGACCAGATCGAAGACGTTTTAAAAAAAGGCCAAGTCAAATTACTTTTAACCGGCGAGCATGTATGACGGCGCTCATGAAAGTGGAAGAAGCGAAAGAGGTATGTCAGGATCGTAGCATGTGAAAGGGGTGGTCTCTGCCTACCCCAACGGTAGAAAGCCGTGATTGTATGTATGTATGTATGTATGAAATATCAAAAGTAACCGATTGGAGCACTGTGATTTATAAAGATCCAAGTGGACGTAAAGACAGTTTCAGAATCAGAATTTGCTTTCGAATTTTTAAGAAAAACCCTGCAGTTCATCCTGCCATTTCCGTCTGGGTTTTACCGCGTCGTCGTGTAACATTACTTAATTTATTTTTCATAAAATTAAAAATAAAATTTCTTACTGTCCAGTGATTTCACAGGGCATGTGAGACTCAACATCTTTGTCTCACTCTCAAGGTAACAGGCGCAGTGCAGTGACATGCAACATTCTGGCAGTCCAGAAATTTGCATACCGCTGTAATAGGTAGACGTCATCGCTTACCATCAGGCGTGCGTCCTGTTACCTTATATAATAAAAAATAAACTTACTGATTATATCAGCCATTAAAATCTCGCAAAGAATTTCGGGTTTACTACTTACCTATGTTTTGTTAAAATGTTTACAAAATAATTTTACAAGGAAAATTTGTATAATAATGTGTTTGTTTTTAGGGTTCCGTACCTCAAAAGGTAAAAAAAGGAACCCTTATAAGATCACTTTCTTGTCCGTCTGTCTGTCTGTCCGTCAGTCTGTCCGTGTGTCACCACTGATTTTCTCAGGAACGGGTGGACCTAGCAAGTTGAAATTTATACTTGATACTGAGGTCTATAGTCCCTATTAGGTGTATAAAAATCAAGGTCTTGAGTCAACACAATAAAAAGGTATGGGCAAATTTAGATTTTCGCGAGAACTTGTTAGTACCAAAATGTACCTTAATTTGCAACTTTTTTATTTTTCGGAATTTTTCCTTTACCTTGCTTATAACCAAAATTGACAATTCTAGATAAACCGGAAGTGCTTTATAGGTTTTGGGTCGAAAACCTATAGGTTACTTCCCGTTGACCTAGAATCACGAAATTTGGCAAGAAGCAAGGTCTTACAGCACAAATTAAGGAAAAATTCCAAAAAAAAAAAAAAAAAAGAAAATTAAAGGGTGTCCCCATACATACACAGTTTGCACCAATTAAGGTAGACCTCTAAATTGTGTGAGCGCTGATACAATTTAGAGGTCTAGCTTAATTGGTTGGTACGGAAGCCTCCGTGGGCGAGTTCAACTCGACTTAGCCGGTTTTATTTCCTTTTAATGTTATTAAGTTGAAATTAATTATGTAAGTGATGTTTTCTGTTAATGGAACCTTGAATGAAGCACACGTGTATTATTTGCCTAAAAGGAATGGATTTTTATATATATGTATGGAATGGATATATATGTTATTTCTTTAATATATGTGTCATCACGGCTGGACCGATTTTGATTTGCAAGGTATGTCTTAAGGTTAGCACCACACAGCACACAGCAAGTGTCAATGATGAAAAACCTCTTTTAAAAAAAAGAAAGGAGGTTCTCAATTCGTCTGTATGTTGTTTTCCCCATTCCCTCTTAAATTTTATCAAGATCTGAATAGTACCTCCTAAGATATGACGATAACCTCGTTATTGAAACTGATTCGCGCAGTATCAAAGTTGTTTTTTTTATTTTCAAACTATCTTAATTATTATAAGGCCCTTTGTCATTGCTAAATCAACTTGTAGAGTCTGTGCAAAAAGAGAACCGTCGTAGAAATTGAGGGCGCGTGTTGATGGTTCTAATTTACTGTTTTTGTTGCGTTGACATCATTGCTCTGTCATTGTCAATAAGATCAAAAATGTTTGATACCTTGGTGGCCTACCAAGGTATCTTACTACCTAATCATTATCGGGTGGTACTAGCTAGGTGTACCTTCCTTCCTTACCTTTGAACGTTTGTTCGTCGTAAAGCCACGACGGTTCTATTTTTTCACAGACTTTAATATATTCGTATATCTAAACACGTTTCATAAGGGTAGCTAAACTAAAACTATACAATAACTCAATCCAAACTAAGCGCTGAGGCCTTAGCGAAATCAAAGTTTCACGGCCGCGGCTGTTTGGCTCACGATAACTACTAAATTTGATTTAGCTACAATATGTTGCTTATGGCCTTTAATCTGATCGCTCAAGTTGCCGTCAAATATTTGGTAAATGATTTTAACTAACTGAGCCCCTTTGTTCAACACACGTGTTGAAAATGGAGAAGACGCATCGATACTGGCGTATATCTCCATCTCACTCTATCCGCTTTCGCTGTCGTTCGTTCGGCAGGTGTGTAAACTAAATTTTAAAACAATGTTTTGTTTTAATTTCCTTGCTAAATGAGACATTTTCAGAAAAACAAAACAAACTTCTGTCAATGTCATTTTTGACAGCAGCAAGAATTTGAGGGTGAAGGAGCCAATTATCGGGACTCGGCCAGTCATCATCATCTTCCTACCCTTATCTCACCCCTCTTAAGTGAGGTCGGTGGAACATGTCATGCTCGTCCATTTGTGTCTATCCACCAGTCATTACCGCATCCATTCCTTTTACATCCATATCCTTTATCAAACAGTCCATTCATTTTAAAAGCGGCAATAGTACAATGGATAAGGTGTCGGACTGGCGATCGAGAGGTCGTGAGTTCGATCCCCCTCCCATTGCACTATTCCAGAGAGAGGGTTCACGTCTGTGTGTCTGCACAAGCATATTTAGCTTATTTTAATTTTAAAATTATCGTGAATTTGTAACATTATTATTGTTATATACCGGCTGTAATTCACGTACCTTTAGTCAAATTTTCTCGACCTAGGTTTCGAGCGAGTCCGTCGCGCTTCCTCGGGAGTGAGGTCACGCGGTGAGATCGCGATGTTCACTGAACATCGCGATCCCACCGCGAGAAAATTCGACTAAAGGTACGTGAATTACAGCCGGTATATAACAATAATAATATTTAGCTTAGTTAGAGGGGTTAACAAGAATACTAGTAATGTGCAAACCACATTGCTAGTAAGCTTTTTAAAAAAAATAACTTTCTTCCGTCTTCCTCCTTCCTCTTCCTCTATAGCCATCCACTTTCATGTCCATTGCCGCGGTATATATGTTCATTATAGGTACTCGGTCAGTAATTAGTAGTCTAAATTATAAATTATCGTGCTTGATTGTTACATTACCAACTTAGTGTATTTCCACCAATATGCGTTTGTCAAAATCTTCTTGAATATGGGAGATAACGGGTGTATGAATCTGATAAATAAACTCTGTAAAGAATCAATTGCCTTAATTGGAACTGCTTTCACATGAGAAAAATAAAAGCGTGGGCATTGGTCTGCGACCTTATAAAACTACATTATCATACGCACAGTAAAGGAATGGGATTCCATGCCAGAGTCTGTGTTTCCATTTAAGTACAATCCGAGGGTCTTTAAATTGCGAGTGTACAGGTCGATCTTCTAGGCAAGCGTGCTTATATCGTCGATCACATCTTCACTTATCATCACGTGAGATAGTGGTCAAATGCTTGCTTACCTTCTATAAAAAAAATATGTGTACGTCCAATGTATATAAATATAATTATTACGCATTGCCAAGATAACATTATCAGCGTCCGTGTCATGACTAATAATAAATATAGGCCACATTTTAATGATTTGGGAATCCAGTGATTACTTTTACTCTCCACTATGGATAATTTAGTGCAAAAAATAACTTCGTTTAATTTTTTTCTGGTCTGTGCTGTCGACCGATAAGAAGTTCCCTCCTCTGGAGCTATCCCAAAGTGTGTGAAATCAAATCATGCTTATCACAAAAGTGCACTGTCGTCAACCACATCGTAACTTAACATCAGGTGAGATAAAGGTGAAATGCTTGTCTATCTGGAGTTAAAAAGCACTGATCTACATCTAAAATTTCATCTCCCAGGCAGGTGGTGAATCAGCTAACAAAAGATAAATTATGAAAGTGAAAACTTTTTTAAACATAAGCTTTTTGTAAAGACAATAATACATACTAACCATTATGCCATATTCCATTACGGATTTCCAGTACCTAAAGTCCAGCGCCATCATCGGGTCAGCTCGACGCTACCAAATTATTGCACTGTCACACAAGATACGCTACTAAACCTAATTTGAGTCCAATCAAACGTTAGGAAGGGTTTCTATTCTAATTAGCTTTCAAGAATTGACCTACACAAACATACATAGGTAGGTACTAACACGGTAAGTATATACATTAATATATTTTTAATACTACCTAACTATCAAACAAATAAACCTAATCGAAAACAATAAAAACTAAAATTTAGTCTACCAAGCCACCACTAGTAGGTAAAGTTCCCATAAAGCTGGCTGTATTCCCCGTTGAATGGCGATGCTTAGTCTCTAAGCTAAATACATGCCCGTAATTAAACACTGTAAGTTAAATAAAAGCTTGCATAAAGCTTGCAAGATTTAACCTAAACGTACATAAATTGCAAAATAAATATAGCTTATAATTGACCTTTCATGCCAACTAAGTGATTTTTAAAAGTAGTTTCGCTCATCTCCAGAGAATGTATTAGGATCTTGATTAAATATTAAAACAGACTATTTGATCTCTCCAAAAATGTTAGACATACAATTTCTTTAAATCTTCTCCATCTTCTCTATCTAATTCTGACAGTAATTTCCTTTTCAGTCATATAATTTAATAGATACTTGCCACGACTGAGCCGGTTAAAAATACGTTAATTTAAAATTAAACACTTTGAAGCATACAATGGGTACCTTTATTTAATTTCGCAAGGTGTGCGGACTAATGTTGACATAACACGGTGTCTATGAATAAATTACACAATGTAAGCGCTCCCCTAGCTTCCCTTCGTCCCTTGAGGGCTCACTAGACTATGTGAAACAGTACTTTAACTATTTTGTGATAAATGTGACCAGGACATGCCACGCCCTTATAGTGAATATTTATTCTAATTAGTGATGGGGGCGATATGACCTGCACTGACGTGACGTAGGGTTTCCAGATGAACAATTTTAAAGTCCGGAAAATCCTGCAAATTTATGGTAACTTCAGATTTTTTCTTAAATGTTGTTCACAATTTAAAATGTCACATTATTATTAATTTGAGGGCCCGGTGGCGTTATCGGAAGAACGGTCGGCTTTGATGCCAGAGGTACCGAGCTCAGTCCCCGCCGTGCACCAATGGATTTTTCGATCGAAAAATGTATGTGCGCTTCACAGTGGCCCTCCGGTGCAGGAAAAACATCGTCAAGAAACCAACAACCCCCGCATAGTGGTAGGACACTATTTAGTTCCGCCTGGCCAGCTACCCAAGTAAAAAAATCAAGTAAAACCTCAAGTAAAAAAATCTGTCGCCAATACATCTTATGTGTTCCGACAGCTATCCTTGAGAGCCAGTTCCCATTCTAGGCCTAGCGTGTTTACCATCTTCGACCGCATCATCACTTACCAACAGGTGAGATAGTGGTCAAACGCTAGCCTATAAGATATTTAAAAAAAAATATTTGCACTGGGGATCCCGATTCTCGAGCGGAAAACATGCCCACGCGTTGGCGCGGGTGGCATGCATGCACCGCTATGCCACCCGCTATACTTCAATATATATAATATGTATAGGAGAACCACGAGTTTATAATATGAGGGTAAGCCCTCTCACATATACGCAAGTTCCTATGGTAAAATTGAGAGGGTGATATCCACAGAACTAGGATTCACTTACGTAGTAAATCCTAGGTCTTTGGTGGGATCACTTAATGAGCTCATCAGAGCATTCCCCATGATAATACCTATAAATAAAATAGGCTAAGCGAACCAACATCGCGACGAAGACTCAACCGTTCAAGTGTATTATATATGTAGTCAGCATCGCGTCATCGACTACTCTAATGGCTCTTCTCTGAAGGGAGTCAAGTGGTTGCAGTTGATACTTTAGTGCACCATTCGAGAGATGCGAGCAGTACTCCATATAAATTTATCTACGTACAATATCTACTAGATCTGCTAATTACTTAGATTTTTCTATGCACGCTTTTAGTTTTTTTTAAACCATCCTAATCTCATCCTAGAGATCATATTAGTTTAGTTTTACGGAGAACTTCGTCCTTTATGTTTTGTTTGGGATATTGACAGTTTTTATATTCAATTGAGAGGGAGCTCTACGCTACTACGCTTGTAATATTTGTTTCTGTAAAATGTTAAAATTTGTTAAAATTGTAAAAATATGCAATTCTTCCAGAAGCTAGTATAAAATACATAGGTGTACAAAGGCTGAATAGAAAACTTTTTAATACGGCCATAAGTCATGGGACAAAACTACTTGAATATTAAGCTTAAAACAATAGTACCAGGTTAAAAAAAAACAATTCTTTGTTCCGTCTATAACATGGAGACAAAAACATCTTCAGTTTCATATGCTTTGTAGTTCCAGAACATCGATTTCAAAATATCTTGAAACAACGTTGCAGAAGATTAATCTTAAATACTGCAATACTAAGATTTCAGCTAAACCCTCGCCAAAGTCTTGCTCAAATATCATATGTTACGGGCTCCGGCGGCATGCCAAGAAATATTGGACTTCCGATACCTGATATCTGAGCTACGATATACCCGAGCGGTCTTATACCCTGTATTTTAGAAATAGCTTTGAATTTCAGAAAGCTACGATAGTTTATTCGATCTTTTATCTCCTTTCACTGCAGATACTGTAGGTTGCCTATTTTTATTTCAATCAAATATTCGATTTACTGTCGCATCGTAAATTATTAGCTTTGGTTACTCAAAGTTCATAGCAAGGTTTTTTAAACTGTTGTGTTTATAATATGAATGTTGCTGTCATACTCGAAAACGACTGAAACTTATACCCATATCCAAAAATAATTGTAGTTTAAAGAATTTCGACAGCATCTAAAATCAATATGTTGTCCTAAGTGGAGAGTATCGCACGGTGAATCGTCGCTTTGAAGTCGCGCCACCTGCTCGCATTGTTTGTATTGGCATGTTGCTCAAAATCCCATACGTAGGGCTGTCACGCTCGTTCTTAATGATGGCTCGGACGACTTTATGAATGTATAGAGAAAAGTTAAAAGTAAATACATGTTAAGAAAATGTATCCGAAGAACATTTTCGGTAATATAGCCTGCAAAGCAACTAAGCGCTTTTAGGTTTCCGTGCTCAGAGGGGTAACGTTGTTACGTTACCTGACACTCCGTTGTGCGTAAGTCCGTCTGTCATAGCGCTGTATCTTTTGAATCGTAATATGTGAATACTTGCATTTTTAATTAGTGTTTAATACTCTGGCCGCTATAGTATTAAATACCATTCAAGAAATGTGTTTTACGCCATTTTTTTTGCTCGATTTTAGTTAATACTAGCTGTGCCAGGCGGAATCGCCCGCGTTTAAAAATTGTTTCATTTAATATGAAAATGTATGTGCCAGAGGATAAATAAAGCATATTACATCCCTACATACCTTAACACGTATATCTGTCTCTATTCAATAAACAACCATTTCGATGTTCACTCTGCTGCCGTCTAGGATGATTAAACCTCCATTAATTATGTGCTTTAATCGTCCCAGGCTGCAGTGCATCATAGATCGCGATGTGTCTGTCTAAACGTATATGTTTACTCATTATAGTATTCTGTGTTGGCAAGACACATAAATGTATTAAATATAATTAATATCGTAAGACCAAGGAGAACGTATTACGACTAGATCGGAGACGTTTTAAAGAAAGGCCAAGTCAAAAGTACCTATAACTGGTAAGCATGTGTCAAGGAGTTCATTAAAGTGGAAGAAGCGAGAGAGGTATGTCGGGATCGTAGTATGTGGAAAGAAGTAGTCTCAGTATGTATGTAATGTAATATATCGTACAGCTCGACTTTCTACAGAAATAGTGAATCATTCACTAAGTCACCAAATAATTCATGTAATGAACATGGGATTATTGTCAGCCATGGAAAAACATCGTTAATAAACCCCCAACCCCGCATGGTGGTAGGACACTATCTACTGTCCGCCTGGCTAGCTACAACCCTCAAGTTAGAAACTCTGTCGCCAAATATCGAATTTCTTCAGGCAGCTATCCTTGAGCGCCAGATCCCATTCTTGGCCTAGCGTGCTAACATCCTCACCTGCGTCATCACCTACCAACAGGTGAGATAGTGGTCAAATGCGGTGGCTATGAAATTAAAAAAATAATTATCGTTACCCACCTGTGTCTGTATACTCGTACTTAGTTCGACTAACCCTGCAACACCACACATACCCTATTTAATACCTGGGTGGTACCAAATGGGGTTCTGGGGACCTACTGCACCTAGTCTTATTGATAGGATTATAGCTCAAACCACCCCGCGCAAACAAACGCCCAATCGGTTCACAGAGTTTCAACACGTTTGGTGCTGGCTAGTTTGGAAAATGTGTCGCGATAGGATAATATTTTTTAATAATTTTATTATTTCTATACGTGATAAGCAACGTTTGACCTCTATCTCACTTGATATTAAGTGACTATGCGGTCGACGATGTAGCACGCTTACCTAGAAGATACCTGTTCACTCGCGATTTAAAAGACGTGTGTAATTAAGGAGTGATTAACTAAAAAGAGTTATATCTCCTTAAACCAAAGATTATTTTCGTATATCTTACATTTCTCAACCATCTCTTTAAGTCTTTTATATCGTCAACGCAACGACTCATTTCGCGGAGTTAGAGTAAGCGGGATATAATCATACATACCATGCGTTAAAAAGAGAGCGTCACGGAGTTAGAGTAAGGGAGATGTAAACATACAACAATCAATGTGATAGAAAGGGAGCGAGCGTAACGTCACAGAGTTATTAGGGATATAGAGATATAAAAGAGATATATATCTTTTGTACAAAATGATACGTATCTATCTTTTCTCTTTAATCTATGGTTTGCACATGGCGAGCCCCCGGATCTCGGTACTTAGGAAATATAACATGATGAAACCTACTTTGGCAGAGAATTCCATTCCTTTGCCGTACCACAAAATAAATAACAGTACAAGCTGTACGTATGATGTACCTCTGTGCATGCAAACTAAACAGCAAACAACATGTACATACAAACAAGTATCATTGATTGTATTAGGCCGCAAAGTCACTTAAATATCAGGTGAAATAATGCTCAAGTACTTATTTGTGTGGTATGTAAAAAAAGCAAAATAATAATTTTATTTAGTTAATTTTCTTCTAACTTACAACGACGAGCAATTAAATTATACTCAACTCATACATAGTACAAACATTGAACTTTTACGAGTTTCTATTTCTTCGTGAAAAGTTTAAAATATTCTTGAAGCTGTTCTACTGGCGCTATACTGCGTTCCCCAGTGATAAACGATGTTTACGTCTGTAAAAGAAATGAAAACAAACTAATTTTCATTGTGTAAACGAGCGCTAATGCGATTCTTACATTATACAAGTGGAATGTAAGCTTTACATATAATTTGTAACTTGCATTCCTCTTTTAATGGTCGCATATTTCACATTTTGAAACCATTTTGAAATAATACGTACGTTTATGTTTTTAAATAGTACTAGCTGTATTACTGCGGCTTACTAAGATCAAAGGCTACGTGTAAGTCAGGGCATAAGCTATAAGGGCTGCATATATAAGCGGGTCGGCACTTTCGATTTGGCAGTATTTGTTGAACTACTAGGCCGGCCCCAAGCAATTACTACACATATTGGGCTTTATTCGTCTAGTGCCCATCAGGTCTATTCGGGCTATAAAGGTCGGAAAATTCAGTTCGATAGTATTTTTTGAACGAAAAAGCTGCGGAGCCGAGAGCTGAAAGTAATTAACTCGTATTGGGTTTTATGCGGCCACATACATATGTTACTATTTTGAAGCCTACGTTGCACCCAAAATCTTCGGAGCTTTCGTAATAAAGAGCAACCGGCAATAACCACAAAATCTGCGGCAATTAACAACACCTTGTCTTCATCCCACATTCTTAGCTTTGAATCTTTAAACTTTACATAGTATAAAACAAAGAAGCTACCGCTGTCTGTACGCTTAGATCTTTTAAACTACGCAACGGGTCTTAATGCAGTTTTCGCCAATAGATAGTGATTTAAGAGGAATATTTATATGGGCAAAGCCGCGGGGTGCAGTTAGTTTAATATCATAGATAGGTAATGCTTCCATTAGTCGCTACTATTAACAGCATTATTTAAATAGTATTACTCACATTTTATTGTATCCTTCGCAGGAGGAGAACTTCCCCCGCCGTCGCTGCTCCGCAACAAGATCATAATAAAGAACAAGAAGAAACACCATCATCACCACAACAAGGCTGAGGAGTCAGTGGTGTCGGAAGAAAGCGAGCAACGGTCCGAACCGGCGCCGCAAGGAAATGGAGAGATTCCACACGCTACGGTTTGTACAAGATAATGGACTCCTACCTAAAACTCAATGCATTTATTGTGTATACAGGCAGTATGTATGTAGTGCTGCTGACTCCGTCACAATTAGGATACCCACTGTCTATTATTCAGTCATTAATTAGGTAGTAATATATTTTTGGTTTAAGGGACAAAAAACAGTATTGTACAATACTCAAGAATAAAATCAGGCGATTTGATTTGCAGTTTTGTCGAGCATAGTTATCCAATTTAATGGCTACATTCTGTTTTATGTTATGTTATGACTGAGTGTGTATACGCGCGTCTGGATAGTTCTATAATACCGGCAAAAGTGTGTAGTGAAGCATAAATATATGATTCACAACATCTGTTATGGAGTTTTGGCAGAAACGAAAAAAGTCGTCTGCTTGCATTTTATTTTTTTCACAGACCTGCTACATATTGATTGCGTACACCAGCCCCCATGAGACCGACCTTGAACGGAGTTTGTCCCTTTCTTTTGTATGGACAACTTATATATACCATACATATAGTATAGAAAATATATAGGACTAGCAGGTTGTTAGACAAGGATACACTCCCATCCTGGTGTCTCTCAATTGGGCCGTTTTGTTCTACAAAGCAATTACAACCATGGAACCTAGGAGATGAAGATCGAGCTCAGTGGCGTGCCATAGGAGAGGCCCTATGTCCAGCAGTCGACGAATGCGGGCTGTTAATGATGATGATGAAATATGGATTACTAACCTCAAGTACCGGTAAATGTGATCGAGTTTAAGGAAACAACAATACATTTATTCAATGCTGAATGCTTGCCCATTTGCGTTATCATTAAAATTCTACTAAAAGCCTTCCGTAGCATGATCATCAACAGCCAGTATTTGTCCACTGTTGGATATAGGCCTATCTCCTATGGCACGCCATTGAGCTCGATCTTCAGCTATTTGTTTCCAACTGTGCCAGCCAGCTTGCGTATATCATCGCTCCACCTAGCTGGAGGGCATCCTACGCTTCATTTACCGAGCCGTGGTCACCACTCTAGAAAACGTATACCCCAACGGCTATCGGTTCTACGACAGACCTGCAGTCCACTGCCACTTCAGTCTGCTAATCGTTCGAGCTATGTCGATGACCTTGGTTCTCTGTAGGATTACTTCATTTCGAATTCGATCTTTCAAGAGATACTCCGAGCATAGTCCTTCCGTATAGTCTACAGCTTTAGTGAGAGTATGACTCTGATTCGACTTTGACTTCAACTTGCATCGGTGTTTGTAAACTTCAAACTTTCGCGAGCGTAACACACTCGACGTTTCGACCAAGTTGCATTGATCGTTGTCACGAGAAGACTCGGAGAACAAGAAGGTCGGAACGTCGAGGAAATCTATAGGAATTCATGTTATAGCGCGATAAGCTCCGTATTTTAATATATATGACCTAAACGGTTGAATCGATTAATGCTAGTAAATGCATAAACACTTTGACACTGGCTTAATACACTAATCGTGAGGAGCCATAAAAAACAAAAAAAATGTCTGTACCCCAATCATGTTCCACAGGTGGTTCGCCGAGGCTCCAAGGAATCAATGGAATCGTCATCATCCGACAGTTCCTCCGGGGAGGAGGAGGCGGGCGGGGAGGGGGGAGACGGGCCCGAGGGTGAGGGAGCAGGGGACGAGCCCAGAGAGACGCACGCCGCCGCTGAGATATCCGCGCTGGTCAACTATGTGCAGCCTGTGCACTTCTCCTCCTTTGAGAGTGCTGAAAGTGAGTTTTAACCTTTTTAACCACCGACGCAAAAATAAGTAGTGTTTTAAGTTTGACGTGTGTATGTGTGTGTCTGTTTGTGGCATCGTAGCGCCCAAACGGATAACCCGATTCTGATTTCGTTTTTTTATTTGATAGTTTTCTTAATGAGAGAGAATGTTCATAGCTTTGATTCATGAAAATCCGTTTGGCCGTTTGAAGACTATGCGCAATTTTCTAGATGAAATAAAATAATGACGCTATGAAATAAACTTTTGTAGTTCTGATCAATTCGAAATTCAGTAAATCTTACTTCAACGATATTGTAAGAGCTTGGTAGCGTTGACATGATGCTAGGACATCTGAAATCTGCAGAATACTCAACTCCTCACCAACTTACAGCAGAGATGTCGAGTTTGGGCTCATCGGAATGGTATTAATGAACAGATTACGAATAAATCGGTCGGAGTGGTTTTAAATTTTGAATTTATTTTATTTTATTATCTTACGGAAAAATGGAACGATAGCCAATATTAAGAGACCCTTTTAATAATGGACAATTATATTAACTTGGGAGGCATGGATCAAGTAAACTAGGTAGCTATTACATAAATGTTACAAAAATATTGGCTATAGTCTACCAACAAATAATAATTCCCATTCTAGGCCTAGCGTGCTTACCATCTTTGACCACATAATCACTTACCCTCAGGTGAAATAGTGGTCAAACGCTAGCTTATAAGATATTTAAATAATATCGTTTAAAAACTAAAAAAGAGCCGACTTCAATGCCACGCTATTCATTTTCAGTACCAATTTTGAGATGTTTATCTCAATATCTCTGGAGATACTTATCAGACCTCGATAAAATTCCCATGGTACCACACTTTGGATATCTTCTTTCGAACAAAAAAAGAATAATCAAAATCGGTTCATAAACGACGAAGTTATCCGCGAACAAACATTTAAAAAAAAAATAAATATATATATATATATATACGGTCGAATTGAGAAACCTCCTCCTTTTTTTGAAGTCGGTTAAAAAAGCATTTATTAGTAGGTTATAGTTTTAATTGTCAATAATTTTGTTATTTGTATTATACCTTTATTACTAACAGAGATAGTAGAGGAGGTCATTGTCACCCACACCCACAAGAAGGTCATTAATACCTTCCTGCGTCTGTAAACCTTAATCCTTCTCATGATCATAGGGTGAATTTTCGGTGCTGGCCGACTCGACATACTAAAAGTATTTTTGATTTAAAATTATCGTGAATTTGTAATATTATTAATGTTATATACCGGCTCTAATTCACGTAACTTTAGTCGAATTTTCTCGACCTAGGTTTCGAGCGAATCCGTCGCTCTTCATCGGGAGTGAGGTCACGCGGTGAGATCGCGATGTTCACACACTATTAGTTGTTGTGATACTGTCCACTAAGAGTATTTGACTACAGTATGTAATTTAGTTACTTAGTAGACGATGCCCAGGGCAACTGTTGTCCTGCGTCTGACTGCTGCCTTTCATTATGAGATATGCAAGATTCCAGAAATAGGTCGTATTGTCACTTAACATCAGGTGATATTGTGGTCTAGTGCATGTCAGCCAGGTATTAATAATATTATTTGTTACCCTTATCTACTTACGACAAACCTCCCAATATTGTCAATTTTAAATCAAGATTCAAAGCATTTATTCAGTATATAGGCGGATTAAAAATCTGCACATAAAGACACGTATAATTCATATAAATAGATCATATCCATACTTACTCTTAATATAAAAAGCAATTTATCGCTTTCAATTAAAAAACAACAGACGTAATGATCTATTCAGCTCTCATACAATAGGGAATATGCATGTGGTATAAATTTACTTGAAAGCATTTATTTTCGAATCATTATTGTTCTGGTGTTGTATGTTAAACATTTTTTTATAAATAAAATACTCTTACATGTGTTAAAATATTATATGAAAATAGCAAAAAAAGCGTGGGAAATTTAAATTTGCTAAACACATCACAACTTGTCAATTAGAAAGTGACGTCACAGTGCACCACACGGTCTCAACAGATTAAATCTTTTTCATAGAAATAGTATGCACTGTAGTACGAATACGTAATATTTCTATTATAAATATTGAATCTGTGGAGACACTGTCGTGCACTGTGACGTCACAAAGGCGCGCGAAAATTTGGCAGCGTTTTAGATACCTCATATTTTTTTAATGCTAAAACTATATTTTGTAGCTTAATTTGAACACTATCAGTATTATTTAATTTTTTTACTGTGTTCATTGGATGTATTCAGTGAAATAAACATATAAAAAAAATCATGCATATTCCCTATTGTCGACGTCAGACTAGTAAAAAATGAATTCCCCTGATTAATGTAGGGTTGCCAAGCGTACTATTATTACAGTGCATTACACGCACCCCCATCGTATGTTTCAATATTATAGACAATTTTTGTCCAAAAAAATTGTATAATAATGAGTTGAACTAGTAAGAAAAATATTCCCATTAGTTCTACCCGTTGAACTAGTGGGAACTAGCCTGATTTTTAACTTCCCGACGCAAAAAGAAGGGATGTTATAAGTTTGACGTGCGTATCTGTGTGTCTGTCTGTGGCATCGTAGCGCCCAAACGGATGACCCGATTTTCATTTAGTTTTTTTTTGTTTGATAGGTGTTTTCATCGAGAGTGTTCTTAGCTTTGTTTCATTAAAATCCGTTCAGTTGTTTAAATATTATCAGCTCTTTTTTGGATGAAAAGACTACGATGGCAAATTTCGTAAACTCGTAGGCCTTAGACCGCGGACGTCAAAAAAATCAAAATGGCGCTTCTGCGCACTACTTACCTGTCACACTGCTGCCGTCTGTTTAGCGTAGTTTACACGAGCAACTCAAATGTATTAAATTTAAATTCAGTATCCTGTTACTTCAATGATATTGCAAGAATATAATATGGTAAACTTGATCTAATGCTGAGACAAGACATCTTCTTGAATTTGCAGAATACTCTCAACTCCTCGTCTGAGATGTCGTATTTAAGCTCATTGGAATGGTCTCAATGAAATACAAATCAGTCAGGGGTGGTTTTAAATTTTGAATTTAAGTATTATCTACGAAATAACTTTCTATTATTGTATATGACAGAAAAGAACCGCTTCTACGAGATGTCATCGTTCGACGAGAAACAAGCGACCACGTTGCTCAAAGAACGCCCCATAGAGTTCGTCAACTACAACAAGCACCAACTGTCTCGCGTCTACCCGGCCGGTACTAGGTTCGACTCTTCAAATTTTATGCCGCAGGTGAGACGATTGCCTACGTGCAATATAAAAATTTGCAAAGATCATTGGGTTATTATTACATATTAGCCATCACTGGTGCCGATCTGCCTATATACTTACATTCTTGACGTCTCTATTTTACATGGGAGGTGTGACAAGGATAACACGATTTATAGAGCACAAGAAGACGTTCCTGGCACCGGAGTTCTGGCCTTCAGAAGTTATACAGAGTCACAAGACCAGGAAAACTCTCTGATAGTCTTATTGCTCCTATAGTTAAATAGTTAAGTCAAATTAAGTTAAGATTAATTAAAGCCACTCCAGAATCAGCATAATTGTCTCACAAAGGCAACAAAGTACTAATTAATATTCTAAAAGGAATTATTTGATTGTGAATTGTTGATGTTACTGTTTTCCAACGTATCGGTCAAATAAACTACAACTGATATTGTTTTGTAACTACATCTGAAACATTCTAAGTGTCCGGTGAAACTGACCCTAATTCGTGTAAATGTTTTCCAGGTGTTCTGGAACGCAGGTTGCCAGCTAGTGGCTCTAAACTACCAGACCTTAGACCTAGCGATGCAGCTTAACCTCGGCACCTTCGAGTATAACCGACGCTGCGGGTACCTGCTCAAACCTGAGTTTATGAGAAGGAAGGTAGGTGGAAATATTTGGAGAGACTTTATACTGTTCTACGCAAAGACAATTCATATTAGGACGGTGCACTACCGGCCCGAAAGAGACTGACCGTGAACGTAGTTTGTCTCTTTCTTTTGTATGGCCCACATCTAGACACGCGGTAGCGTATCAAGCCAAGTTCAAGCTAACAAAACTGGCAAGCAGCACCGTGTGTATATGTAGCACTGGCAGGTTGTTAGACAAGAACACACACGCAGAGGCTATATTGTATCCCCGTATTATCACGGGTACGGGAACTACGCGGGTTAAACCGTGAGGGGTTGCTAGTATTATATAATTCATTACAATTTTTCCCCAGGACCGTCGCCTGGACCCGTTCGCGGAGAGCACAGTAGATGGTATAATAGCCGGAGCGATTACCATCACTGTCCTGTCAGCTCAGCTGTTAACAGACAAGCGTACTGGCACCTACGTGGAAGTGGACATGTTTGGTCTACCCGCAGACACTGTGCGGAAGAAGTTTAGAACGAGGGTAGCTCCAAATAACGGGATTAATCCGGTTTATGGAGAGGAGCAGTTTGTTTTTAAGAAGGTAATTATTGAAGCTGTTAGGCAAGCGTGCTACATCGTCGATCACATCTTCACTTAACATCAGATGAGATAGTGGTCAAACGCTTGCTTATCGTCGTTTTTAATTAAAAAAAAATAAAAAAACTTTTTTGTATGTGAACTTATTTGGATCTCTTTTGAAAAAATAGCGCTGAATTCAAAAACTCAGCCTAAACATGAAATTAGTTACTAGACTACTTTGATTTTTGGAAATACATTTTTTTTCGAACTCACACGAGTTTGTCCTCAAGGTTTCTGAAAATATGAATAAGTGATGCCTGTTTGTCAAGACACTTAATTTACAACAACAAAATACAAGAGAATTGAGGATATCCTCCTCTTCTGAAGTTGGTTCTTTAGTTTTTTTTTGTTCTAATATGGCTCCACACGATTAGTGTATTTAGCCAATGTCAAGTATTAAAACTTTTAAGTTTATGTTAAATTAAGTCATAATGATGGGTCAAAGGCACATTTCAGCTCAAGTTGAAGTCATAGTCTAGTCCAAGTAATACCATCGATAAAGATGTGGACTTCACTGAAGATTTTCAGTGGAATTTTGGTTTGAACGCAAGTAGCATGTTTTTCGACATTGTGCTGTTTCCCTACATTCGCACACATTAATGGTTAATAATTTACATTTATTACTCATTAACTGCGGGAGAACACAAGTTTTAGGGAAAAAAAACATACAGACGAATTGAGAACCTCCTCCTTTTTTGTGAAGTCGGTTAAAAATACAATGCGAGCACACACACTTTTTCACGTTGCCGCCAAAAACCTACAGTATTTTATGTTTCCCTTACAGGTGGTGTTGCCAGAGTTAGCCATGATTCGCATAGCGGCTCATGAGGAAAGCGGCCGTCTACTCGGCCACAGAGTGTTGCCAGTCGTAGGTCTGTGTCCCGGATATCGACACGTCAACTTACGCACGGAGCTGGGACAACCGCTGCCGGCTAGCGTGCTATTGCAAGTCGTTGTTAAGGTAACATACATACATAAATACATACATCATGATAAAGCCTCGTTTATTCCTTAATAAAACATTACAATTCATTTAAATATAAACGAGTTCGAATTCTTATATGAATTAAATTGACTTTCACTTCTTCTTGTTTCTATTCTGTTCGTTTCTTGAAAATTAAAAGTAGAGATGGCTACCATAGACGTAATATTAATTGACTGCAACGGACTTGCAAAACGGCCCTGATGAGACCGACTTAGAACGGAGTTGGTCCCTTTCTTTAGTATGGACAACTTATATATATACGATACATATAGTATAGAACATATATAGCACTAACAGGTTGTTAGAAAAGGACACACTCCCACCCGGGTGCCTTTCGATTGGGCCGTTTTGATCTGCAAAGCAATTACAACCTTATTGTTTGAGCATACGGATTAAATTGAATTTGTCAAAACATCTGCAGTGCACCATCCTTTTATATTACGTCTATGGTTGCAAAAAAAAAATTTAATACACTTACAAAGTAAACCATAATGTCATATGAATAAAGCATATTTCTCTTTACAGGACTATGTACCCGACGACCTGTCCCGCTGGGCGGAAGCTCTGGCCAACCCGATCAAATATCAAAGCGAGCTTGACAAGCGAGAGCATCAACTGTCAGTTCTAACTGACGACACGGACGTGCCCGCGCATCCCGCGCCTCACCCCCCGCATCCCCCGCACCCTACTGATCCCGCGCCCAAGGTATTTAAAGTATTTTTTATTTCTTATTTATTTATTACACACACATCAAATATAACACCATTATAGCACGTAGCCAAATCTATGCTGCAGAAAAAAAAGAACAAATCCTAAGGTTTATACATAAATAGTTAAAGATAAATAGAATAATACAATACAAAAAGAAAATAACATAACAAATAATGATTAAGTACATAACAAAATTAGCAATTATAATAATCAACAAACATCTTAAAAACAAATAAATTAGTTATGAAAGATTTTCAACATATTTCTGCACCGCTCCTGAATGTCGGCATGGTACAAAAAAATATGTCTAAAATCAAACAAAGTAAACCGAAGGACAACTAAATGCGTTTATAAAATGTTTTGATAGAAAAACCATGAATGCACGCCGGGTTTGAACCCGGCTTTAGATCAGTTAATTAAGAAAAAACCGACTTCACATGCCGCGTGAGTCAGTTTCAGTTCCAAGGGATGTTTATCGCTACATCTCCGGAGAAACTTAACAGATCTTGATAAAATTTTAAGGGGACCAGCTCGGAGATGAGCTCTACTCATGACAAAAAGAAACATTCAAATCGGTTCACAATTGTCGCAGTAATCGGGTAAGAAACATACAATATAACATACAGACTAATTGAGAACGTCATCCGTTTTGGAGGTCTGTTAAAAATCGAGCATTCTTCCAAATACACCTTCGTGTTATTGTATATTTTGATGTGAAAGTATTAGGCTGAGTTGCACCATCTTACTTTAACCGTAACTATAACTATTAACCGGTGTTTTTATATGGATTTTGACAGATTTTTGACATTTGCTATAGTTAAAGTAAGATGGTGCAACTCAGCCTTAGTGTCTATGAACTGATGAGTGACATGTTAATAATTATAGGAATATCATGTAATAAGCTTTAAAAAGTGTCTAGCTTGTAAAGCGTTTTAATTTGTTATATTGTTTTATCGCTTCTAGGATTTACTTACACCAGAAATGTACAATTGTTATTAATGAATGAAAATAAAGAATTTTGAAATTGAATTGATTGATGAGTGATAAACACCTCAAAACTTGTATTGTATGTTTAATGTAATATTACAGCCGCCAGTGTGTGTGGAAGCCCCGGCACCGCCGCCCCCCGCGACCGACGCCGGGTCGGAGCCGCCGGCCGCACCACCAGTTATCACCAAACAGGCTACCGGTAAATAAACATTCTATAACTCAAAATCTATAGGGTACTCCTCCCGTGGACCTAGAATCATGGAATTTGGCAAGAAGCTTGCTTCTTGCCAAATTCTTGCAGTAAGTCTTGCAGCACTTATATAAGAAAAATCTGAAAACCATATATATGTAGTATGATTATAAATAAACTGACCAAGTGCAAGTCGGACTCGCACTAGTAGGGTTCCGTACCACACTACAGTATTTTATAAAATCGAGCAAAAAATATCACTATTATTTTTCGCCAGCAAAAAATAATAATTAATAAACATTTAATTTCTTATAACGCCATCTAACGTCTAACAAAGATGTTAGGGATCGACATTTCAATATAACGCCATCTATGGGACGTTTACATAACTAAGCGTTCATAGATGGCGTGAAATGCCGAAAAAAACACGTTACTTGTATGGGGACCCTCTATTATTTTTAACTTTATTCTGTTTTTAGTATTTGTTGTTATAGCGGCAACAGAAATACATCATCTGTGAAAATTTCAACTGTCTAACTATCACGGTCCATGAGATACAGCCTGGTGACAGACGGACAGACAGATAGACAGACGGACAGCGGAGTCTTAGTAATAGGGTCCCGTTTTACCCTTTGGGTACGGGACCCTAAAAACAGCGAATTTACTTTTACAAATTTATTATTTGCGGTTGATGCATTAGCAGTGTCTGGGTATCGGGATCGGGATCTAGGGATCGAACTACAAAGTTAAGTTTGTCTTAAAAGTTGGTACGGAAACCTCAGTGTCGAATCCGATTCTCACCTGGTCGGTTTTTAGGGTTCCGTACCTAAAAAGGTAAAAAAGGAACCCTTATAAGATCACTTTCTTGTCCGTCCGTCCGTCTGTCCGTCTGTGTGTCCATCTGTCTGTCCGTGTGTCACCACCGATTTTCTCAGGAACGATAGTCCCTATTTGGTGTATAAAAATCGACAACACGATAAAAAGATATGGGCAAATTTAAATTTTCGCGAAAACATGTAAGTACCAAAATTTACCTTAATTTTCAACATTTTGTATTTTTCGGAATGTTTCCTTTACTTGTGCTATAATACCTTAAATAATATCTATCTAGCCTTAAATAATAATACTATACATAATAATATATATAATAATATATTATAATCTAATATATAAAATTCTCGTGTCACAGTTTTCGTTGCCATACTCCTCCGAAACGGCTTGACCGATTTTGATGAATTTTTTTGTGCCTATCCGGTATCTATGAGAATCGGCCAACATCTATTTTTCATCCCCCTAAATGTTAGGGGTAGTCCACCCCTAAATTTTATTTTTTATTTTTTAGACAAAATTTTTAATTTCTATTTTTTTATGATACAAGATACAAAAATACGTACAATCCTCAATTTTCACCCTTCTACGATCAACCCTTATTTTTTAATAGCCATTTTAGTAATTTAATCATTTTTCCTCTCCGGTCGAAAACTGATCAATCGTCATTTAATTAGTTATCCCCGCCAGATGTCTACAGGTGTCACTTCTGACACAGTAAACAGCACGGAGTAGGGATGAGAACGAAGCCGGTCTCCTTTCTTTCTCACTCCCTATTATTTATATGGCAAAACAACGTTTGCCGGGTCAGCTAGTATTATATATATATATATATATATATATATATATATATATAATAATACCTTTAATAATATGACCAAAAATAAATAAAAATTAAAGGGTGTCCCCCCATACATGCATAGTTAACTCCAATTAAGACAGGCGTCTGAGTTATACGAGCGCTCATACAATTTAGAGGTCTAGCTTAATTGGTACCTACCAACGTTGGTACGGAAGCCTCGGTGGGCGAGTCCAACTAGACTTGGCCGGTTTTATTATGCTTTACATGACTTATAGAAACGTAATTTTTACTTACATTATTATACATTTAGCAGAAGCACCAGACGGCACAGCCAACGGCGGTTCAGATGAGTCCTTACAAGAGACCCTGGACTCTCTACTCTCACTCAAAGTGGTCAAGGAGAAGAGAACAGAGCTTGCGAGGAAATTAGACGCTCTTCGACGGAAATACGACAAGGAACGACGGCCCACTTCCGCTAAATTCTACGTCAGCAACCGGCTCGTGAAGAAATTGTCCTCCAAGAATATGTAAGTATAAGATTTTTTTCTATGGTAAAAAGTAACAGGACAAGCACAACGCTCGCCTGGTGGTAAGCGATAACGTCTACCTATAACAGATACAGCAGCATGCAAAATTCTGAACTGTCAGTTTTTTTTTTTTTTTTTTTTTTAATACGTTATAGGCTAGCGTTTGACCACTATCTCACCTGTTGGTAAGTGATGATGCGGTCGAAGATGGTAAGCACGCTAGGCCTAGAATGGGAACTGGCTCTCAAGGATGGCTGCCGGAACACATTAGATGTTTGGTGACAGATTTTCTAACTTGAGGGTGGTAGCTGGCCAGGCGGACACTAGATAGTGTCCTACCACCATGCAAAAATTTTGCATGTCACTGCACTGTGCCTGTTACCTTGAGACATAAAGATGTTGAGTCTCACATGCCCTGTAATTTAACTGGACACCTTGCCATTTCAACAGAAAAACATTCCTATTTCACGGCTGAAAATTATTTGGCAATGTGGTGGTACCGCCCCAGACCGACTAGCAGAAGTACAGTCTTACCACTACAGTGTGTAAAGCTAGTGTCGTATTTTTTTTTTTAGGGTACCGTACCTCAAAAGGAAAAAAAGAACTCTTATATGATCACTTTGTTGTCTGTCTGTCTGTGCGCCTGTCAAGACCCCTTTTTCTCAGGACGCGTATAGATATCAAGTTAACTTATATCAAATACTCGGGTCCACGCGTCTCTTTTGGCTGTGAAAAATCTAACTTATAAGTCAACGCAATCAAAAGATATGACCGTTTTGTCGCATATTTTCACATATTTAGCGATTTCACAAGGGAATCAAAACCTATTGGGTACTTCCCGTTGACCTAGAATCATGAAATTTGGCATGTAACAAGGTCTTTAACCACTTATATAGGGATTACTCAAAACCGTAAATTTGTAGTTAAATAAAAAAAAAAAGGGAATTTACTATTACAAACATACTATTTGCGGTTGGTGCAATACATTTTCTATTGATCGAACTGCAAAGTTAAGTTTGTCCTTTAACCTAGTTTGACAAACTTGTACGGGAGCCTCGGTGCGCGAGTCTAACTCGCACTTGACCACTATCTCGCCTGGTGGTAAGTGACGATGTGGTCGAGGATGCTGAACACGCTAGGCCTAGAAGAGTCATGACTGTTAAAGGCTACGTGCTGCCAGGTAACCGTAAGATCATCGAGGCTGATTTTCTTCTTGTTTTCTAGATAAAGTCCTCGCATTCATTACTATATAGCTGTGACCGAGGTTTCGCCTGCGGTTCAAAGAACATATAACAAAAAACAAACAAAATTATCCTATGTGTTTATCCGGGTTATATACTATGTGTGCCTTCGAGCATTTATCAATGGAGATGTTAACGCAAGGCGTACCCCTCGGCTGGCCATATAGCCATTATTAGCCATATGAGCGTGCGTAACTACGCTGTATTTTTAATACTGTGTGCGTGTTTCAAGCTAGTGTGCGGGGTCGTTAAAGTGAGTGATTTGTTTGTGTGCAATGCGTGTTTACCTCGTCCTCCGTAAGTATCGGCAGAAAAAAATGTTTGCGGATTACAACGTTAACATCTCCATTGGTAAAATTCTCGAAGATGTGTGCCGAATTTCATCAATTAGATATCAAGCTAAATCATCATCATTATCATCATAATCAGTCGGTATCAGTCCACTGTTAGACATAGGCCTGACTCAAGACACTCCACTGACCCATTAAAGCTAAATAATAGGCTAGATTCCTAAAACGATTTATTTTAGTCTCTCATTTACATTATCAAAAAATATTGGATACGTCAATTAAACAGAAAATGACGTAGATATAGAGCGTTGAAATTCCGCGTGATATCACGAACCGCCTAAAAATGTACTAGTTTTTAGCAGTTTGTGACGTTACGAGACATTCTTTGCCAATTTCTGTGGATTTGTAAAATAAAAAAAAATATGTGTCCAATATATTTCGATAATCCAACTGACGGGCTAATTGTAATTATTATTTTTGAAGTGTAAACTTCTTTAGCGGCGTTGTGAACTTTTTTGGGATGGGTAAAAAATGTTAAACTCGCGTCAGGATACGTGACCTGATCGAAAATTCGTAAGACCGAGGGAGAGTCAGTCAGTCATTATCAGCCAATTTCCGTCCACTGCTGGACATAGGCCTCTCCCATGGCACGCCACTGAGCTCGATCTTCAGCCATTCGTTTCCAACCGCTGCCAGCCAGCTTGCGTATATCATCGCTCCACCTAGCTGGAGGGCGTCCTACACTACATTTTCCGAGCCGTGGTCTCCACTCTAGAACTCGTCTACCCCAACGGTTATCGGTTCTACGACAGATGTGACCAGCCCACTGCCATTTCAGCTTGCTAATCCTTTGAGCTATTTTGATTCTCTGACGGATGACTTCGTTTCGGATTCGATCCTTCAGAGAGACTCCGAGCATAGCCCTCTCCATAGCTCGCTGAGCGACTTTGAATTAGTGAACTAGTCGCACCGTCACTGTCCACGTCTCAGCTCCGTAAGTAATAACAGGTAGGACGCACTCGTTAAAGACTTTCGTCTTTAGGCTTTGTGGTATGGGTGACGAAAAGACTCGACGAAGATTTCCGAATGCTGCCCATCCCAACTGTATTCTTCTGCGAGCTTCCTTCTCAAAGTTGTTTCTATCCAATTGCAAAATTTGCCCAAGGTAGACGTATTTGTGAACAACTTCGAGAGGAACTCCGTTTAGGGCAATCGGTTCCGGAATAACATGTTCGTTGAACATGATCTTGGTCTTATCCAAGTTCATCCGGAGACCGATGCGTGCAGAAGAATCAGCAAGGGTGGTCAGCATGTATTGCAAGTCCTCCACGGTTTCAGCCATGATGACGATATCATCTGCAAATCTCAAGTGTGAGAGGTAATTGCCATTGACATTTATGCCCCGTCCTTTCCAGTTCAGCGTTTTGAACATATCCTCTAGAGCGTTTGTGAACAATTTGGGGGAAATAACGTCCCCTTGTCTTACACCTCTATGTAAGTGGATATGTTCAGTCTGCTGATTTTGTACTTGGACGGTCATAGTCGCGGCGTCATACAGACCTCTCATCACTTAGGCTGAGCGCAGACTATAGACAAAACAGTCTTAAGTCTGTCTCAAGACTGTCTCAAGACAGTTTTGTCTATCACCCTGCGCACACTGCGAACAAAACTTTTTTGTCTGCGAGGATGCGACACAGAACAAAATATAGAATGGACACTTTGATCACTCCACCAATACATGTATTATGTACCTACCTACAATTTGTCTTCTTCAGTTATACAGTAACTATATATCTACTTTATCATTTTTAGGGTTCCGTTTCTCAAAAGGTAAAAAAAGGAACTGAGCGCTCATACAATTTAGAGGTCTAACTTAATTGGAACCAACCTTAAAATATGATAATAAATAAAATAGTGCTATTGAGTGATTTATTTACGTCGCGTCGTTCGCGTATGGCGCGTCCTTGCTCAAGTTAGTTCCTCGACAGCTCAAAATCGGTAGGGAGGTGAGTAAGCCTCGATTGTTGGGGCGAACAGAGTGTCCATTCTATACGTAGTATCTGTTCTGTGTTGCATCGGTTTTGTTTGTCGGCACCGAGAACAAATAATAATAATACGTATAGAATAGACACACTGTCCCACCCACCAATCGAGGCTTCCTCACCTCGCCACTGATTCTGGAGCTGCTGAGGAGCTAGTTTAAGCAAGGTACCACACGTGGACGAACACAGAACAGAACAATAATACTACTCACGTGAAAATTAACGTCAACTTCATATATATATGTTGGGACCAGTACACACAGGAGGTTCAAATTTACGTAGGTACTATAATAATATAAAAACCAGCAAAATCGAGTTGAACTCGCCCACCGAGGCTTCCGTACCTACTTCTCAGACTAGTTTAAGGAACAAATTTATCTTTGTAGTTCGATCCATATAGGAAATGTATTGCCACAACTACAATTAATCATAAGTGAAATATTATGTTTCTTTGAAGTGTTTCACACTTTATATTCTTGTAAATTGTTAAGCAATTATTTGTTTAACAATTAATCATAAGTTTGTAAAAGTGAATTAATCGTTTTTAGGGTTCCGTATCTCAAAAGGTAAAAAAGGAATCCTTATAAGATCACTTTCTTATCCGTCTGTCCGTCTGTATGTCCGTGTGTCACCACCGATTTTCTCAGGAACGGGTGGACCTAGCAAGTTAAAATTTATACCAGATACTGATGTTTATGGTCCTAATTAGATATATAAAAATCAAGATCCAGAATCAACACGATAATAAGATATAAACATATTAAGATTTTCGCCGAAATTTGTAAGTACCTAAATTTACCTTTATTTTCAACTTTTTTATTTTTCGGATTTTTTCCATTACTTGTGCTGTAATACCTTGATTTTGACCATAGTTGACAATTCTAGGTCAACCGGAAGTACCATATAGGTTTTGGGTCGAAAACCTGTAGGGTACTTCCCGTTGACCTAGAACCATGAAATTCGACAAAGAGCAAGGTCTTACAGCACAAAAAAAGGGGAAATTTCAAAAACGAAAAAATTATTAAAGTAAATGGTGTCCCATACATACACAATTAACGCCAGTTAAGATATGCCTCTGAGTTATATGAGCGCTCATACAATTTAGGGGTCTAGCTCAATTGCACCAAACTTAAGTTTGGTGCCATAAGGTAAATATGTAACTAAAATTGTGCCTCTGTGTAATTTATTTTATTCATAGTTGACGCTAATTAAGATAGGCCTCTGAGTTATATGAGCGCTCATACAATTTAGGGGTCTAGCTCACAAAACTTAAGTTTGGTGCCAAAAGGTAAATATGTAACTAAAATTGTGCCTCTGTGTAATTAATTTTATTCATAGCTGACGCTAATTAAGATAGGCTTCTGAGTTATATGAGCGCTCATACAATTTAGATGTCTTGCTAACCAAAATCAGCTGTCAGAAAAATCAGTTATACAGTAACTATATATCTACTTTATCATTTTTAGGGTTCCGTTTCTCAAAAGGTAAAAAAAGGAACTGAGCGCTCATACAATTTAGAGGTCTAACTTAATTGGAACCAACCTTAAAATATGATAATAAATAAAATAGTGCTATTGAGTGATTTATTTTCGTCGCGTCATTCGCGTGTGGCGCGTCCTTGCTCAAGTTAGTTCCTCGACAGCTCAAAATCGGTAGGGAGGTGAGTAAGCCTCGATTGTTGGGGCGAACAGAGTGTTTATTCTATACGTAGTATCTGTTCTGTGTTGCATCGGTTTTGTTTGTCGGCACCGAGAACAAATAATAATACTACGTATAGATTAGACACTCTGTCCCACCCACCAATCGAGGCTTCCTCACCTCGCCTCTGATTCTGGAGCTGCTGAGGAGCTAGTTTAAGCAAGGTACCACACGTGGACGAACACAGAACAATAATACTACTCACGTGAAGATTAACGTCAACTTCATACATATATGTTGGGACCAGTACACACAGGAGGTTCAAATTTACGTAGGTTCTATATTATATATAAAAACCAGCTAAATCGAGTTGAACTCGCCCGCCGAGGCTTCCGTACCAACTGCTCAGACTAGTTTAAGGGACAAACTTAACTTTGTAGTTCGAACCATAGGAAATGTATAGCAACAACTACAAATCATAAGTTTGTAAAAGTAAATTAACGGTTTTTAGGGTTCCGTGTCTCAAAAGGTAGAAAAGGAATCCTTATAAGATCACATTCTTGTCCGTCTGTCTCTCTGTCTGTGTGTCTGTCTGTCCGTCTGTCTGTCCGTCTGTCCGTGTGTCACCACTGATTTTCTCAGGAACGGGTGGACCTAGCAAGTTGAAATTTATACCTGATACTGAAGTCTATAGTCCCTATTGGGTGTATAAAAATCAAGGTCTTGAATCAACACAATAAAAAAATATGGGCAAATTTAGATTTTCGCGAAAACTTGTTAGTGCCAAAATGTATCTTAATTTTCAACATTTTTTATTTTTCGGAATTTTTCCTATACTTGTGCTCTAAGACTTTGCTTATAACCAAAATTGACAATGCTAGGTAAATCGGAAGTACCCTATAGGTTTTGGGTCGAAAACCTATAGGGTACTTCCCGTTGACCTAGAATCATGAAATTTGGCAAGCAGCAAGGTACAGCATAAATTATGGAAAAATTCCAAAAAATAAAAAAGTTGAAAATTAAAAGGTGTACATACATACATAGTTTACGCCAATTAATGTAGACCTCTGTTATATGAGCGCTGATACAATTTAGAGATCTAGCTGAATTGGTTCGTACGGAACCCTCGGTGGGCGAGTTCAACTCGACTTAGCCAGTTTTATTTTTAACTTTATTTTAGTTTTTAGTATTTGTTCTTAAATCCCATAATAATACATACTTAGTGAAAATGTCAAGCTGTATCTCCTTTACAGTAATAGGTAGATAACCTATTACTGTAAAGGAGATACAGCTTTGAGAAAGGCGGATAGACAGACGGACGGATGGACAGCGAAGTCTCAGTAGTCCCTAGGGTCCCTTTGGTTTCGGGACCCTAAAAAATGTCTGATTTGATAAAGGTGCGTACAGACTATGTAACATGTTATTTAACTTGTGTTATATAACACGTCCACACCATGTAACCTTGTTATTCATCATTGCAACCCAAAACATTACTGTACACATTAGAATAACAATGTTATTTAACAATTATCGTTTGTCGTTCTCGGTTAGTAGGCTTGGATAACTCCGGACACATCTATATCTTCGGATATATATCCCTAAGCGAATATATACCCATCATTCTACTTCCCGAAACCTTAATACTAGTATATCCCCTATATCCGGTATACCTTTATGAAACACAAAAAAAAATGTGAAATCGGTTAAAAAGTAAAGCCGTAAGTGAATAGGTATTTTCTAGGCAACCTTGCCATATTATTTTGGATCACATCATCACTAACAACGGGTACAAAAACAATGCAAAAACACAACAGGTACGGTCTTATAATGTTACATAATATCGGTTATGAAATGCGGCTATTTTTTATTTTGGATATGGGATATACTAACCATTGAAGTATTATTTATCTATTTATCTGCAAAGTCTGAAACACATTTCACATGGATATACCGAACATACTAAGCAGTTATACTAAGCGGATAATATATTAAGCGGACATACTAAGCGGATATATATCCTTACATGGAATTATATACGATGTACTCACTCCTCTGTTGGATATAGTTAGCCCAAGCCTATTCAGTAGTGTACACGTGTTCCGTCGATGGACGCGGCCTCTTTGAACTTTGCCGCAAAAGGCGAAGCGGCGCTTTGACGACTGTTTCGCGAATATTAGGCGCGGTTTATACAGAAGAGACTTGGCGAGGGCTTGTGGCGTGGCGCCAACTTTTATCAGGTAGTTTCGTAAATTATACTGAAGTGGCGGAGACACTTGGCGCGATACGGCTAGTGTGACCATATGTGGCAGGTTCCTACCTACCATTTTGGCAGTATTGGCTTCTTATTTTAGCCTCTGACACGATCGGCTAACGTTTTAAAGAACCGGGCGCAATTCTCTTTAAGCCAAAAATTACTTTATGTTACGCAATATAAGGTTTATATTGCGTTACTTTGACTATCTACCTCCGCCATCCGTCCCCGCCCTCTAGCTAACGACCCAATACCACGAGGCGCCCCCACAGTGTACCGTAGGGGAGGAATAGGAGGGAGAAGAAGGAAGAGAACGCGAAGGGAGGGTAGACCAGTAAATACGTGTTTCAGGTTTTTTTGAAATTTCACCCCTAAGAGGGTGAAATGGGGTAATAAAGTGTGAAAATCAATATTGTTTCAGATCGCGCTGAAATTTGGCATGCAAGTAGTTATTACGACGTTAGTTCCCTCTGAGAAAGGATTTTCCAAAATTAACCCTCGGAGGGGATGAAACGGAGCTCAAAGTTTGTATGGGGAAACAAGATTAAATCGTCTTTTCTATCCGAAACTTCACACAAGTGCTTCAGTAAAAAAATAAGTAAATACGCGTTTCAGGTTTTTTTGAAATTCTACCCCTAAGAGGGTGAAATGGGATGGAATGTGATACAGACAAAAAAAAACTGGCCAAGTGCAAGTCGGACTAGCACTCTTGGGGTCCGTAACACAGTAGAGTATTCTATAACCATGATTTTTTGCAACTACAAAAATAACTTTGTTTTTCATAGTGTTTGTATGAAAAACAAAGTGATACTTGCGGTCGCTATATCTCAACAACTACTGACTGTATCTGGTTCAAACCAAAGTTTTTGTTGAGATCTACAGATATATATATTATATTTTTTCTAGATTTTTCACTCCCTTACTTTAGAAGTTAGGGGGGGGACACATTTTACCACTTTAGACGCGCCTATCTTTTAAATGATTTACTTTGATATAAACTGGCCAAGTGCAAGTCGGACTCGCACTCGTAGGGTTCCGTAACACAGTAGAATATTCTATAACTTTTATTTTTCGCAACTACAAAAATAACTTTGTTAGGGTTCCGTAGCCAAATGGCATAAAACGGAACCATTATAGATTCGCCATGTCTGTCTGTCTGCCCCCCTTAAGCTTTTATATTTTTTATTTTTGTACAAAAATCGGAAAGCGGTTTATACATCTACCTACCAAGTTTCAAGTCTGTAGTCGTAATAGTTTCGGAATAAAATGGCTGTGACATACGGACGGACAGACAGACAGAAATGGCGAATCTATAAGGGTTCCGTTTTTTGCCATTCGGCTACGGAACCCTAAAAAAGACGATTTGAGAACCTCCTTTTTTTTGGAAGTCGGTTGCAAATAAATTCGTTCACAAAAGGAATAATACAGACTTCAAATGCCGCGCTAGTCATTTTCAGTACTAGGTTTATGGTGTTTATCTTCATATCTCTGCAGAACTAAACATATCTCGATGAAATTTAAATGGGATCATCTGTTATACTCATTCAAATAAAAAAATGATTTTCCAAATCGGTTCAAGCGTCTTCGAGTAATCGGTCAACATTCATAAAACAAACAAAAAATCTGACGAATTGAGAACCTTCTCCTTTTTTGTGAAGTTGGGTTCTCAAATAAATACAAGTTTACAAAAACAACGCAAGGAGTGTTGTACGAAAAATAAGACTATACTATTTTTAACCGACTTCACAAAAATGGAGGAGGTTCTCAATTAGTCAGAATATAAATATATATCTTTTCTATGTATGTTCGATTTGGAAAATCCTTTTTAAGCCGTAATACGTAATTTTAAACCTTAAATGTACGTATTTATGTATAGTATAGCTCTATAGGTAGTAAGTAACTTCGGCTGCCGCGCCACGGGCCACGCGGTCATTACCGTCCCGCTCGGCTCGCCGTGTCCGCTAGCAAACGAGGTCGCAAGTCGAGTGTGGAGCGCGCATGCGCAAAATTACAGCGCGTTCCCTCGCGCCTGTATCGTTACCGGGGGTGCCGCGGCGTGAGTAGGCGGAGCAAGCGTGGGAAAAAAAATCTCAAGCGGGCTCTTAACAAATGCAATAAACGCATCCTGTTTGACGGGTACGAACAACTCGTATGGAAAAAGAAAAACTATTTATTTTATTTTAATCGACTTCAGATAAGATCGTTTAAAAACTAAATAATTTAAGATCGTTTAAAAAAACTAAAAGAAACGACTTCAAACGTCGCGCTAGTCAAAGTAGCCAGTAGACGTAGTAACTATTATATAATCTGTGCCAGTAGGTAAAGTGCCAGCCAAGTAGTAAGTTGTCGAGATAAGTAAATGCGTCATAATACAAATGTTGATATATTAAAAAAGGTTCGGCCGATTTCGTTAAAATTTAAATGGAACCACCTGGAAAGGGTATGTTTTGAAACAAAAAAATAATTTTCCAAATCGGTTCAGCTAGGCTATTCTGTAAGCAATCTCGACAGCGGAATCCGCGGTGAGATTCGAATTTCGTACCACGAAATTCAATCGTATCACGTTCGTAATACGGTTGAATTTTGTAGTACGAAATTCGAATCTCACCGCGGATTCCGCTGTCGAGGTAGCTTACAGCATAGCCTAGCAGGCATCTTCGAGTAATCGGTGAACTAAAATAAAAAAGAAAAAAGATTCTTACGAATTGAGAACCTCCTCCTTTTTTGTGAAGTCGGTTAAAAAGAACCGACTTCAATGCCGCGCTATTAATTTTCAGTCCCAATTTTTAGGTGTTTATCTTCATATCTCTAGAGATACTTATCAGACCTCTTTTATATATCTCCTTTCCAACAAAAAAAAAATAATCAAAATCGGTTCATAAACGACGCGGTTATCCGCTAACAAACCTTAAAAATGTATATATATGTATATATTTATATATAATAAATACTAGCTGTGCCCGCGACTTCGTTCGCGTGGAATAGTGTCTTTGGGTAGTATTAACTAATAAGACACATACGTATCCCAACTACACCATGACGTACCACGCCACGCTACTCCCCCTTTCCCTCCGTCCCTCACATGCTCTCCCCTCCCCCTACCCCCTCACTTCCACCTAAGCCCCCCAACCTCCCCCTCGCTTACCTACCCTCCCCCTTTGCTCCCCTACCCTCCCCCTTCCCCTCACTTCCACATCCAATCCCCTCCAGCTATCCTTCCCTCCATGTATCTCCAGAGATATGGAGATAAACACCTCAAACTTTGTACTGAAAATATAGCGCGGCATTTGAAGTCGAATGTTTTAGTTTTTTAAACGATGTTATTCGTTTATTTTGTCTTCTCTACAAACTTTGTCTTGGCAATAACAAGTGACTACGACTCACCGCTAGGCTATAATATCGTTTAAAAACTAAATACTAGCAAAATAAGATCGTTTAAAAAACTAAAAAAGAACCGACTTCAATGTCGCGCTATTAATTTTCAGTACCAATTACGAGGTGCTTATCTCCATATCTCTGGAGATACTTATCAGACCTCGATAAAATTACCATGGTACTACACTTGGGATATTTCCTTTCCAACAAAAAAACAATAATTAAAATCGTTCTATAAACGACGAAGTTATCCGCGAACAAACATAAAAAAAAAACATATATACGGTCGAATTGAGAAACCTCCTCCTTTTTTTGAAGTCGGTTAAAAAGAACCGACTTCGATGTCGCACTATTAATTTTCAGTACCAATTTTGAGGTGTTTATCTCCATATCTCTGGAGATACTAATCAGACCTCGATAAAATTACCATGGTACCACACTTGAGATATCTCCTATCCAAAAAAAAAAGAATAATCAAAATCAGTTCATAAACGACGAAGTTATCCGCGAACAAACATAAAAAAAAAACATATATACGGTCGAATTGAGAAACCATTGAAGTCGGTTAAAACTGAAGCGAAAAAACGAAAATAATAACACAAACATGTTTCACCGGTCGCCGCCGACGGACGCGGCCCCTTTGATTTTTGCCGAAAGGCAATGCGGCGCCTGTGGCGGTGCTTTGACTGAGTGCGTGTAGTTCGCCAAGAGCGAGTCGATTTAAGAAGGTTTGATTTCAAGTACCTAGTTAATTATATATATTTTTTTATATATATTTTTTTACTGATTTCTTTACATGGAGTATACATACCCCTGCAAATATGGTGGGAATTCAAAACTTTGTATATACAGATCTGATAGTATTCTCGTCTGGAATTGACGAAGCTTTTTGAAAACAAGAATTATCTTTTTAATACTTGCTGTTGACACCACTAACATAAAAATACGATAAGCCATTCAGGCTCTAGGGCGTGCCAAAGAAATATACATACATTCATACATATATATGTATATACATATATATATATATTTGTTTATATATATATACATACACTCGAAACAAAATTAACCCTCCTTTCGCAGTCACCCGACTGCGGAAGAAGGAGGGTTATGTTTTAAAAACAATCGTCTCGTAGCGTCGTCCGCGTGTTGCACGTTCTTGCTCAAGTTAGCTCCTCGACAGCTCAGAATTGATAGGGAGGTGAGAAAGCCCCGATTGGTGGGTGGTACAGGGTGTCTATTCTATACGTAGTATTATTATCTGTTCTCGGTGCCGACAAAGAAAACCGATGCAACACAGAACAGATACTACGTATAGAATGGACACTCTGTTCGCTCCAACAATCGAGGCTTCCTCACTTCCTTACCGATTCTGAGCTGTCGAGGAACAAACTTGAGCAAGGACGCGCCACACGCGAACGACGCGACGAAAATAAATCACTCAATAGCACTATTTTATTTATTTACATTTTTTAAGGTTGGTTAGCAAGACATCTAAATTGTATGAGCGCTCATATAACTCAGAAGCCTATCTTTATTAGTGTCAGCTATGAATAAAATTAATTACACAGAGGCACAATTTTAGTTACATATTTACCTTTTGGCACCAAACTTAAGTTTGGTGAGCTAGACCCTTAAATTGTATGAGCGCTCATATAACTCAGAGGCATATCTTAACGGCATAAATTATGTATTTATTGTAGGTATACACCATTTACTTTAATATTTTTTTCGTTTTTGAAATTTCCCCTTTTTTTGTGCTGTAAGACCTTGCTCTTTGTCGAATTTCATGGTTCTAGGTCAACGGGAAGTACCCTACAGGTTTTCGACCCGAAACCTATATGGTACTTCCGGTTGAACTAGAATTGTCAACTATGGTCAAAATCAAGGTAAAGCTATACAGCACAAGTAAAGGAAAAATTCCGAAAAATAAAAAAGTTGAAAATAAAGGTAAATTTAGGTACTTACAAATTTCGGCGAAAATCTTAATATGTTTATATTTTATTATCGTGTTGATTCTGGATCTTGATTTTTATATATCTAATTAGGACCATAAACATCAGTATCTGGTATAAATTTTATCTTGCTAGGTCCACCCGTTCCTGAGAATATCGGTGGTGACACACGGACATACAGACGGACAGACGGATAAGAAAGTGATCTTATAAGGATTCCTTTTTTACCTTTTGAGATACGGAACCCTAAAAACGATTAATTCACTTTTACAAACTTATGATTAATTGTTAAACAAATAATTGCTTAACAATTTACAAGAATATAAAGTGTGAAACACTTCAAAGAAACATAATATTTCACTTATGATTAATTGTAGTTGTTGCAATACATTTCCTATATGGATCGAACTACAAAGATAAATTTGTTCCTTAAACTAGTCTGAGAAGTTGGTACGGAAGCCTCGGTGGGCGAGTTCAACTCGATTTTGCTGGTTTGTATATTATTATAGTACCTACGTAAATTTGAACCTCCTGTGTGTACTGGTCCCAACATAAATGTATGAAGTTGACGTTAATTTTCACGTGAGTAGTATTATTGTTCTGTTGTCGTCCGCGTGTGGTGCCTTGCTTAAACTAGCTCCTCAGCAGCTCCAGAATCAGAGGCGAGGTGAGGAAGCCTCGATTGGTGGGTGGGACAGAGTGTCTATTCTATACGTAGTATTATTATTTGTTCTCGGTGCCGACAAAGAAAACCGATGCAACACAGAACAGATACTACGTATAGAATGGACACTCTGTTCGTCCCAACAATCGAGGCTTACTTACCTCCCTACCGATTTTGAGCTATCGAGGAACTAACTTGAGCAAGGACGCGCCACACGCGAACGCCGCGACGTAAAAAAATCACTCAATAGCACTATTTTATTTATTATCATATTTTAAGGTTGGTTCCAATTAAGTTAGACCTCTAAATTGTATGAGCGCTCAGTTCCTTTTTTTACCTTTTGAGAAACGGAACCCTAAAAATGATAAAGTAGATATATAGTTACTGTATAACTGAAGAAGACAAATTGTAGGTAGGTACATAATACATGTATTGGTGGAGTGATCAAAGTGTCCATTCTATATTTTGTTCTGTGTCGCATCCTCGCAGACAAAAAAGTTTTGTTCGCAGTGTGCGCAGGGTGATAGACAAAACTGTCTTGAGACAGTCTTGAGACAGTCTTAAGACTGTTTTGTCTATAGTCTGCGCTCAGCCTTACACGTATCGCCAATCAACTTGGCACCGTTGCAGAGACGAGGGAGAGTAGAAACTTTTAATGTTAAACTCGCGTCAGGACACGTGACCTGATCGAAAATTCACTAGACGGAGGAAGAGTAGACCAAATGCACAACGTTAATGTTCAAGTTTTCATTTCTGCCGACACTCTCGGAGTGCACCGCGTTGTTTTTTTTACTCAGGCATCATACCTTTGGCTGCCTAATATTATCGGCCTGACACAGAATATACAGTTACAGTGGCGGGTCACACAGCGAGAGCACGGCTGAGGAGGCGGGGGCGGAGGCCGCAGCGTTAGAACGAGAGCTGAGACTGCGCTACCATCACGCTATATACGCTGCGTTGGAGAAACACGTCCGGAACGAACAACAACACCAGATGAAACATCTCACTGTGAGTACTAAGCTCGCTACCAAAAACATCATGTTATTCTAATTTGCTATGTGAGTTTTGCCACATCAGAGATTTTCTTTCTTTCTTTGTTTTTTATTTCTTTCTCTCTTAATTTCTTTCTATCTCTCTTTCTTTGTTTCTTTCTTACTTTCTTTTTTTAGGTGTAGGAAATCACCGTGAGGACACATTTTTTGAAGTGAAACTACTTTAAGCGCACTGGGGTAAAAATGCAACGGAAGTGACGTAGCGTCACGGTCCGAATGCAACGGAAGTGACCTACGCGTCATTATATATTTTATATTCATGAAAGTCCTCTATTGTAGAACGGCGAAGACTAACAACGAAGGCGTATCTATATATCTATACTAATATTATAAAGAGAGAACATTTGTATTTTTGTATTTTTGTAATGAGTAAGCTCAAAAAGTACTGAACCGATTTAAAAAATTCTTTCACTAATACATAGAATGGACTTTCGGAATGAAAATAGGCTATATATTATCTCGTTTAAATCAAAGGTACATTCGTGGAGACCTAATTTGCAACCTAAGTCGGCAAATAAACGGTCGAAAAAACACGTTTCTTACGAACGCTGCTTAATTGAAAATAGATAGTCAAGTCAAAGTCAAAGTCAAAGCATTTCTTCAGTATATGGGCAAATTAAAAATTAGCACTTACACACGTCAAATAACATTAAATAGATCATATTCAACAAAAAATATAGATATAACAGAAACATAACGCTATATAATAGAAGAATATTTTCTATGCAAGAGTTGTACAAATTAATAAGACCTACAAAAATGTCCGCGACAGCATATGTCTATCTCTTAAGGTTGACTCACAGTTACCATTTTAATCTTAAAATTTTTGTTAAAAAATATTACATATCTTCCAAGGCTATTTTCAAGTATATAGTATTAATCCTTATCCAAATAATTACGTTAATTAGCTTGGCCACATATTATAGATTAAAATTGTCCTTTACAGTATATAATTCAAATGAAAACTCTAGAAGATATCACGAATTTCACAAACACGCATCGCAAAATTGATAAAATATTTGCAGTGAAACCACAGATTAGGTCATAGTTACTACGAAAATATTATTATAAGCTTAGCTATGCTGTAGATCCCCACCGATCACAATCAATTTGAAGTCAATTTAGTATAATAATATGATCTATTGTATAAAATAATATTCATCTATATATATATAATAATATAATATAATATTTTAAACCACCCCGACTGATCTATATATAATAGCGTTTTCCAATGACTAAACACGACATTTAAAATCTGAGCTGTAAGTTGGTGAGGATTTGAGTATTCTGTAGAGTCCAGGAGGCTTCCATGTTCTTACAATATCGTTGAAGAAGAAGATTTTCGAATTGATCAGACCTATGAAAGTTGATTTCATAGCGCAATTAACTAGAAAAAAGCTCATAATTTTATAACGATTGAACGAATTTTCATGAATCAAAGCTAAGAAAACTCTCGATGAAGACATCTATCAAACAAAAAAAAACTATCAATAATAAAAACAAAATCGGTTCATCCGGTTAGGTGCTAAGATGCTACAGACAGACACACAGATACACACGTTAAACGTATATTACCCCTACATTTTGCGTCTGGGAACGCCGTAAGGTTACGGCGGGAGATGTACTTCTTGGTGGTAAGCTACTTTTTGGTAGATTTAATGATTCCACTACCACTGTACGAAAAATCATGATTCATGAATGCACATAAAACTTTCATTGGTAGGTATATAGCTAGGATTAGAACCAACGACCGTCGGGTCAGAATCAGGGTAACTATCCTTTACGCCAAAGGGCCGTCCAATATCAATACGTAAGTATTATAAAACAAAGTTCATCACTGCGTCTGTCTGTCTGTTCGCAATAATCTCAATAGCCACTGAACGGATTATCATGCGGTTATCACCAATAGCCAGAGTGTTTTTGAGGAAGGTTTAGGTGCATAATTCGTTAAGGTTTTGTGTAAATTGGATGAAATATGACGATGGTTGTTAAATATGTTCATATTTTATATTCGATGCAACAAACTGATGCAAATGTTGTAGGCATATATGTTCTACCCGTGCGAAGCCGGGGCGGGCTGCTAGTCTATAGATATTATTCGTACATTCAACAGATGGAGTTGTACAAAAGAATTCCCACTTTGTGAAGGAAATTTCATTTCTAACGCGTAGCTTTCTACGTACCCTCTTTTTATATCTTATTGACTAGGCATTTGACCAATGTCTCACTAATGTGGAGGCGCCATTGATTTGATCACCTATAGAACCGGGACAGACAAACATAATAATATTTTATATTTTTTTTTTTTTTTGTATTATAGAGCATATTCGTTGTTAGTAATACGTCCCTATTGTAACTACAATCTAGCCTTTTCGGCTAATAAGCAATTTTACTTTAGCCTAAACTGTATACATAAACTATACTAAGAATGTGTCCATTGACACTTTTCTTATTGTCTCTGTTCGAACGGTTTTGTCCGCTTAAGTCTTTTTACTATGTTTGTATGGCCAAGGAGCTGGATTGCCTCGACATTCACATGATGGTGAAGTCTTTTTTCGTGAGCTTCTGCATACTTTTGGACAATTTTGACGACGGTCTCAATTTTCAGGTCCCGATGTACGAGTAGATCGTCATTTCTAATGTACCAAGGGACCATTGCGATTTCTCTCAATACTTTATTCTGGAACCGCTGTATAATTGATATATTGCTGTTTTTGGTACAGCCCCATAACTGTATACCATAGGTCCATATTGGCATTAGGACTTGCTTGTATAATAATAATTTGTTTTGTATTGACAACTTAGACTGTTTGCCAAGTAGCCAATACATTCTTTTGTACCGTAGCTCTAATTCTTCCCTTTTCTTCTTGACGTGTGCTTTCCAGCGCAGCTTGACGTCAAGGGTCATGCCAAGGTATTTGGCCGTATTATGGTAGGGGATTTGGTTCCCGTTGATAATGACTGGGCAATAATTATGTTTTTTGTTACTAAAATCTATATGTATTGATTTAGATTCGTTCAGTTTGATCTTCCAGTGTCTTGTCCAATCGTAGATTAGATCAACAGCTTTCTGGACTTTTTCTGATGCCGCTGCACGGGTACTTCCTACAGCCATTATCGCAGTATCATCAGCAAACGTCGCTATGGTGTTATTTTCTAGCTCTGGAATATCGCAAATGTAGAGAAGGTACAGGACCGGACCAAGAACACTTCCTTGCGGTACTCCAGCTTTTATTTCCTTGACGTCAGAGTATGAATCTTCATGCCTTATTCTGAATACTCTATTAGAGATGTAGGATTCAAGAATATCTGCAAATAATCTTGGTAGACTCTTTCGTAGCTTATATATAAGGCCCTCGTGCCAAACTTTATCGAAAGCTTGTGCTTTATTATTATATTTTATAATGATTGGATTGAAAACTCAGTGCGTGAATTTCGTATATGCTGGTGACTACAGCCCTGTAGACCCTGTAGTCAGAGTTTGTTGGCCGCCTGAAGCCTCTGATATGGCCTACGATTGTTGTTTTAGAATACACAACCGGGATCTACATTTTAACGTGTCATCCGAACCACGAATACTTAAATTTACATATACTCATAAGTACTATTCTAATGTCACATTTAATTGATTCTAGGACTTATTGGAAGTGGAAAAGAAGGATATCCTAAATAGACTGGCACACTCACGGAAAGAAGACTTCAAGGCCCTCGCCAAGAAAACCAATCGAGATAAGGATGAGATACTGAGGATAAAGCGGGAGATCAATTCGCAGGTGAGCATTACCAATATGTTTATTGAATGAGTCGAAGGAGGGGGTGGGGGGGTTACGCTGCAGTAGGTAGGTAGGTTACCAGTAGCTATCTCCTTGGGTTACTTACTTTTGGTTATTACCACTTTTTAAACAAAACCTTACAAAAATTTGAAAGCAGGTTACATATCAAAATTCATGTTATGTTAATGTCAGTTTGGAATAAATCCATAACTAAAAATGACATTTCGCAGAACTTGTAGCATACTAGCGCCTCTAGCGGATAATTCACACGCGATAGCTTGAAAGTACTCATTATAACAAAACAAGCCCAAATTCAACTGTCTGTAAAATATACAATTGTTGTTTTATGAAACAGTTTGGTATACACCTCGGCACGGATCTAAAGGCGTGAGATAAATTGTTGCACATAGATACTGTCACGTGATCTAAGCGCGGGATACACGAGTGGCTGTGATATTGGCCCGTCAGAGCGCGGGAACTCTGACTGACGGACCAATCACAGCCGTGCGCAAGAACCCGCGCTTTCTCATCCCGCGTACTGCCAATCAGACCTAAAACTTACGTCTGCGCATCTAAAGATCAGACGTATACAGTGTGGAAATTAAACTCAGGCCCTGGAGGGAAACTACTTTAAATCCTTAAGCTAGCTCATTTTACTTAAAGGAGACATTCCTTTATTTTTGAAAAGAAACAAATCTGCATTAAAAGATTTTTTAAAACTTGCTTGCTTCGCCCGGGACTCGAACCAACTAAAATTAAAAAAAATAAACACTCTTTATTTTAATATACTAATCGGTAGTATTAATATTCAGGATAAAGTTTCTCTAACAAACATTAGGTCTTAAAAATAAAAATAATCGTTAAATCTAACATCAACTTTATTTTACTATCAATTTTGTAACACTTAAATTATTTAACTGATAAATTGTTCGAAATGAGCCCCGTCGTTCCGGCTACACAACATTAGTCGCCGTTGAAATTCATTTCTTGTAGCCTTCAGCAAAGTGTTGTGGTGTATGCCCCTAATAACATTTTCTATCGCAATCCTTATCCGTACTTCATACGAAGTCTTTGAGTGTTGGAGAGATAACAGAACTGTTACGTGTCTTTTACTTGTTAAAAGTGAACAGTAACCAAACATTTTTTAGAGAAACTTTATCCTGAATATTAATACTACCGATTAGTATAATAAAATAAAGAGTGTTTATTTTTTTAAATTTTAGTTGGTTCGAGTCCCGGGCGAAGCAAGCGAGTTTTAAAAAATCTTTTAATGCAGATTTGTTTCTTTTCAAATATAAAGGAATGTCTCCTTTAAGTAAAATGAGCTAGCTTAAGGATTTAAAGTAGTTTCCCTCCAGGGCCTGAGTTTAATTTCCGCACTGTATATCGGTGCCGGGAGTTATATGTACCTAATAGTAAGTTTATTTTCCCACAGTCTGTGGAGCGCGGCGTATTAGAACGCTGTCGACTAGAAGACGCATACACTCGACGTCGAGAACATCTCGCGCGGACACACGAACGGCTGCTACAGCTACTGCAGAAACATCGCGACCAGGTCAGTGTCCAATGCACTATCATCATCATTAACAGCCAGTATTCGTCCACTATTGGACACAGGCCTCTTATATGGCACGCCACTGAGTTCGATCTTCAGCTCTTTGTTTACTACCGCTGCCAGCCAGCTTGCTTGATCATCGCTCCACCTAGCTGGAGAGCATCCTACACTACGTCTTCACTCTAAAACTCGTCTTACCCAACGGTTATCGGTTCTACGACAGATGTGACCAGCCCACTGCCACTTCAGCTTGCTAATCCTGTGAGCTATGTCGATAACTTTGGTTCTTTGTGGGATCATTTCGTTTTGAATTCGACCCACTGCACTATAGCCAGGATAAATATGACAAGTGTAAGTAGACAGATCCACTGGAACAAGCAGAAACATTGTGACCTGGTCACAACCGAGCTTTTCTAGAAATGGAACACGACTTATTTCACAATTTTTTGGATAAAAATTGTCTGAAGTACTGAAACATGCACTGGGTTGCGGGTGCACGTAATGGTACGGTTGGCAACCCTACATTAATAAGGGGAATTAAACATGTGTTTTAAGTGTGACGTTCGACGTCTAGATGAAAGCTGAATGGCTCAATACCTTTGTTTTTTTTTTTGTAAATTCAAAGCGTTATGTTTCTGTTATATCTATATTTTTTGTTGAATATGATCTATTTAATGTTATTTGACGTGTGTAAGTGCTAATTTTTAATTTGCCCATATACTGAATAAATGCTTTGACTTTTTGACTTTGACTGAGACGAGGCGCAGTACAACTAATGTTACTTCAATCCATATAGGGCAACTTTTTTAACACTTCTTCTAAGCTGGCTCGCCTTCATCATCATCATCATCATTATCAGCCCGTGTCCGTCCACTGCTGGACGCCTGTAGGCCTCTCCCAAGGTGCGCCACTGAGCCCGATTTCCGCTCTTCTTTTCCAGTCACTGCCCACCGATTTGCGTATGTCGTCGCTCCACCTGGTCACAGGACGTCCTACGCTACGTTTGCTGATATATTATATATTTTTATTTTTGCTGGCTCGCCTTAAGCGAACATATTCGATGAATAAATTGGTGAAATTTTTGGTGGGTGATTCGAGTTTCGGCCGAAACCTACTAACAGTGGTCACCATGTGACACCACCCCGGGGCTCACGTGTAGCCGATTAAGGTCATAAGCCCGTAAGCTTAGGTAGTCAGGAAAGTTACAATATTCCTCCTGTGGGTTACACAGGACAGTCTAAAATATTCAATCTTACTACGGCTTAGAAGCGGCGGTGCTACTATCATAGAAGAGCTACTGTCAACTTAGTACGATTAAAATAAAAGAGTTGTGAATATTATAGTTGAAAATGTGAAACCCTGAAATGTGTGATTTGCAATGACGTTGTACTATAAACATGACTGCACAGCAGATTTTTTACAAATTAAATTTAATCCGTATGAACATAAATATAAAGTTATAATTACTATATAACATTAAAACCAGTGCAAAATATGTTCTATATTATATGTGTAGTATAAATATATATTTTTCCTTTAGTGGTCCCCACAAAAGAAAGGGACACACACCGTGCAAGTGTCGGTCTCTTTCGGTCCGGTTTTTGCGGCTAGTGCGCAGTCAAGTTTATAGTAAAACGTCATTGGTAATTTGTGATTTCAGGAGCTCCTAGACTTGGACCGGATGTGTGGCGGCGCACCGGAAGGTTAAGCCCGCGCCGTGAGATGGCGCCACTTCCCTTCGACCGGTCGGTACGCGGCTACGTGTTATTATTTTCTTTAGGAATCTGTGATATTATCGGCTAAGGAACGGAGCGCACCGACCCGCGGCTATCTACGCACTGCTCGCTCCCGGAGAGAAACGGCCGAAGTACGATATCCGAAAGCCCATTCGGGACGCGAAGTCGTAACTGCATTTACATTAGTCGATAGAACGCATAGTTTTACGCTTCGACGGTACGCTAGTCACCGCGCAATCGTATCGACGGTGAACTAATCGAGACTAGACTCTCGATATATCGATATATCGACATAGAGACTCTCGATCGACTTAACCCCGTATCTACATATCGCACGATCAACTTCCGCACAATATCGTCTGTACGATCCGACTCGTTCTTCCTTTTATCGTACGTGTTCATAGCACTAATTTTAATTTCATTGAAAATTGTTCTTATGATGGCTATTCCAAATTTTCTGGTTAGTGAAAGCATTCGATGCGATAAGAGAATATCAGTAAAATAGTATAGGATAATCTTCTCGAGTATTTGCTGCTGTTGAATAGACACGTTCGAAGTACGACTTTACGTATTTACGTAATTTAAGTAAGTACGTATAGGCCCTAGGATTTGTGTGTTAAATATTTATTATAGTATATTAATTGTATATATTTATGCGTTTGCATTATTAATTGTACTAATGGTCAGTAACATAGGTTGTAGATTAACATTCCAAAATTTCGTTACATTTTTGCCCAATCGTGTGAGGCTAAAAGGATTTCAGTAGCACAAATTTAAATAAGCGTCTATTTTGGCACAGTTTTCAGTTTGTCAAAAGTAAGTTATTATCACACACAATTTTTATTTAACAGTAAACTTACATAATAAAATGTAGGGCATTTACATTTTATCACACAAAATTGTTGCTTCACAAAATATTTTAATAGAACACTTGTTTGTCTACAGATATGGATTATTGTCTATTTAAAAAAACATTTTAGTCGCTTTTTATTTATTTAATGGCGAAGCTAGTTTTAGAAATAACCATAACGAATCCATAACTTTGTGATATTATAATTTTATCGCACAATTTATTGATATTTGAATTTTTATTATTTACAAACTATCACTGCCTACAGTATCACAATACTAAGTAATTTTTTTTAATGGAATTTTAGTAATTCATACTCCATATGAAACTCTCCATAGTTTTATTTGAATTTTGAAAATACGAAAAAAATAATTATAATTGTAATACATCAGCTCTTTTATCGTATCTTAACTTGAATTTAAAGAATCATTCTATATTTTTATTTATAATAAAACTACAAAACAAGTAAATAAAATAACGTAAAAGTTTTCTATTAGTGCATTCAAACTATAAAACCAACTGGTTTCTCATACGTCCGCTAGAGCCGCTTATCGTTTCACGTTATAATGGAATGTTTCGTCGTAAAGATTAGACGTACATGTAGTTATTATAGTGTGCAAGCCAATATACACCGTAAGAGTTAGTGAATAGTTACGGGTTTTAATTTAAACAATGCTTTAAATACGGCTGTAAATATCATCTCTTTCATGGTGCTTCTTATATATTGTACGTTAAAAAGTACTTAACTATTAACATTGTTTTTCATTCATTCTTTTTGCATTGAGTTAACTCTAAATTACCGTGTATATTCTCACTCTAGAGGAATTTTAAATTAAAATCATGGAATAATAATTTCATAGACCAGTCATGTATTTTTATTCTTATGCATGATATTAAACCTTTTTCTTATAAATTTAGAGCAATAAATATATAAATTCCGTCGTCATATTTGAATCGAAATTTGCAATAATAACTAGTTTCTAAACCTGTCCACTCTTCATAGGTGTACTTTATAAGAATGCGTTCATTTTGGATTATTAAAAAACTAACAAAAGTAAATAAATTTCAAAGTAGTAAATTTTGTATATAAAAGATTAAAATGCGCACAAGTCCAAAGAATTTAACATTTCCATCACTACCACAGGCTGGCAGTCATTGGATGCGAAAGAGCCGAAGATCGGGCTCAGTGGCGAGCATTGGGAGAGGCCTATGTCCAGCAGTGGACTAACACGCCTGTGTTAGTCCACTGCTGGACATATGCTGATGATGATCACTACCGCAATGGGGGCTACCGTTTTTTCTGCTCACCAGCCACTCAGTAAAATGGTCCTGATTGACAGTTGTCAAGCTATACAATTGAGATATACAAATGGAGATAACACTTGGTCTGAAAATGACTAGCGCCGCATTTGAAGTAGTTTTTTTTAAACGACCTTAAATTATCTGTAATTTTCTTAGTATTTTTAAACGATCTCAAATTATCACTATAATTGTTTTCTGTGTTAGACACTAATCATACTATAAAATTGTAAACAATTTCAAAATGAACGCATTTGCAATTGATAGTGCAATAGTATAAATTATGACTTTGCTATAAAAATATTAATAATAATTTTACGTATGCACTTTCCGTACCGAGACGTAGTTTAAGTGTTTCTTTGTAGATGCCAAATGAGTAGATTTTGAAATATTTAGATCGTTGATTAATAGATAGTTAAAGAATCGTGTGTTAAAATCTAGATATTAATTGTATAAATATTTCGAGTCCTGTCCTATGATTGCCTTGAAATCATTTTCAAAACTGGTTTTTAAAATAAATTAGATAATATCTTCTAGATTGAAAAAATATGTAATATATAGTATTTCGAATAGAGAGTTAACGTAAAAACCTATAACTCGACGCGGCGAAAACTGTGTCTTATTAAATTCTTTTTCGAAACGCGAAATGTGTAAAAGAAAACAGGGAAAATTCTTATCTATAACCTCTTCTACTATGTATATTTATTGATCTATCTATAGCGTATAGTATATCGATATCGTTAGGTATATCTATCTATCTATGGGTATGTGTAAATGAATATCACCTAAGATACGTTTCAAATGAGCCTTGAAATGACTTGAACGTTAATAATATATTCGATGTGCGATTGAAGTATTTTGAACTTTAATGTTTAATAAATAAAATACATAGTGTTTAATTAATTAATAAATGGAGAGCTTCTGTGTAATAATTACGATGCAATGTTTGTAGATTTGAGAGTGGTGTAATGATCGCTGATGCTAGTTTGGTTTGAATGACAGGACGTTTCTCTAAGTCCCTCGCTGATTGTAACACTATTTTTTATTACAGTGAATGTCACTTCTTAGTTATCGTTTTTGAGGTTGAAATGTCCTCTAATTTAAAGAGAACATATAAAAATATACATTTTCGATTTCAATATTCAAATACTCGATTCGGATTGAAACATTTACCTATAACAGACATACATTTCGGCACGGATGTAAAGGCGCAGCCATATTGGTTGTGAATCAGTATTGTTAACTGTCACGTGACGGCCCAATCATAGCCGCGCGCGGGCTCCCGCACTTCCGCCCGTAGTATACTTCCGCTGCGAAACACGAGTAGCGAAACCACTGTATGAATCAGCCCAGGGGTGGTCTCTACATGAATAGCGATAAATTTCGACCGATAATCGTCGATACGAAAAGAGAAAAAGATAATAAATTAATTGGCAAAGCACCGGAACATGTCATTCCGGAGGTTGCGGGTTCAAGTCCCGTCGGTACGATGACATTTTGGATTGTGTTTAACAATTTACAAAGATAATAACTGTCTAGCTGCATCTCGTTCTAGCAGACGTTTGCGATGACAAGACGCATCGTTATAAATGTAGAGACTTCCATTCCAGGTCCAGGCGATTAGTCGATTTTGACAAATATGCGCGAAATCAACGCGGCACCGCATTGCTATGGCGGAGGTATGGCTGGCGTCGGAGTAGTACGACAAAACCGCGCGGAAAACGAGATGGAGTTATCGTCAAATCTATGCGTTAGAACAGTCAGTTTCGCTAGTATTTCGCGTTTCCTACAACTGACAAAACATGGCGAAATTACTGCGGTTCCGCTGTTACGGTTTCGCAGTGGAGGTGTGCTATGCTACCGGCGTAAAGACCTTCTGGGCTTCTAAAGGTCAGAGTGGTCATACGTTTAGATCGGTGCCGGTAGTTATACGCATCAGTCTAAAATATAGACTCAATGACAGGAACAGACAAAATAACAAACAGAAAGTTACCCTATATGGTTCTCTAATAATGAATATCCATGAGCAAAATCTTATACTCGATTCGATAATGCTAGTCCTTGGTGTCTTTTAAAATGTTATAATCTAAAACATTTTGAAATCTCAATTACGATACCGTTTTTTAATAACCTCCTCCGTTTTTTTTTATCGGTAAAAAAAACCATTCAAACTAGCATGTGTGCGTGTAGTAAAGTAAAAAAATTTAATATTTAAGAAAGTTTGTGTATTTAGAGCTATTCTATCGTCCCATATCTAACGTAATTCTTCGTGGATACCCGTTTTTGGCATTGTTATATAATCTACAGTTGACACCAAATTAGTATAGATAGTGTAATGTCGTGTTGCCGAGTAGCTTGTGTGGAAGCACGACTGGTTCTTGCCTTGTGTACCTTGATAGTATAGAAATAAGGCCCATTATTGAACCACTACAGGATTTTATTTTGATCTGGCCTATAGTTTGTAGGAAGTAAGTTGTAGAACAGAGGGGTTTTCGTCAACTGGTCAGTAGATACAGACACGTATGTCAACAAAATGGATCCTGAATAATCTTTTAAATTGAATTGTCAGTGCATCAGGTGTGCCACTGATCACAGATTTCATGTTTTAATTGTTATAACGGCACATTTATAAACCGTGTGGCAATAGGGATGTTGCTTGGGTCGAAAAATTGTATTTCTAATTAGTCCGTCACTTAAATTATCATAAAATTTTGGACACGTATTTTTTAGGGTTCCGTAGCCGAATGGCAAAAAACGGAACCCTTATAAATTCGTCATGTCTGTCTGTCTGTCCGTCTGTCCCTCCGTATGTCACAGCCATTTTATTCCGAAACTGTTAAGACTACAGAATTGAAACTTTGTAGGTAGATGTATTCTGTGAACCGCTTTCCGATTTTTATACAAAATAAAAAATATAAAAGTTTAAGGGGGGATCATCCCATACATGGAAATGAAACAAAAAAAAATTCTTCACACCTATACGTATCTATGGATAGGTCTTTAAAAATGACATTGAGGTTCCTAAAATAATTTTTTCTCAAAGTCAATCATTTGAAAGTAAAATGTGTGTCCCCCCTCTCTAACTTTTAAAGTAAGGGAGTGAAAAATCTAAAAAAATATATGCTGTAGATCTTAATAAAAACTAACAACGAAAATTGGTTTGAACGAGAACAGTCAGCAGTTTTTGAGATATGGCGACCGCAAAGATAACAGTTTTTTTATTTTACAAATCAATAGAAATTGACAAAGAAAAAGAGCATCACAGTTCGGGAGTGGGGGCTCGTGACGTCATTAACCGCTAGAAAGTAGTAAGATTTGTAACGTGTAACGGAATTTCAACGCTCCATATCTTCGTCATTTTCTGTTTAATTGAAAAAATAAAAATATACGTATCCAATATTTTTTTGAAAAGTGTATGACGGACTATACAATTTTTTTAGTCTATTGGTGTGAATTTAAACCAACTAAACTGTTGCGTTAAAATGCGAGTTAAAAACGATGGCCTTTTCTTTTTTACTTCAACGGTTAGAAAAGGACAGCACTACTTTTAGTACCAAGCGTGATAGGCCATATAAAAACAGTAAAGCTGTCAGATATAGGTGAAGTTTACATCAGTTTGTTGTACATCACAATAGGCACCAGTCGGAAGCAAGTTTCAGAAGTCAAAAATATTTTTTTTCAAACTCTGATATTTATATTGAAGCCCACTGTTGTTGTAGAAGTATTAGAAATACCTATGCTTCTATGTATATTGTTTTGTTATATTGCATTGCTCCCTCTATGTGCCATGAAATTGCCCCAATATTTCTAAATATGCCTTGTTAATGCCTTTCAGTTTTAATAAATAATAGTTAATAATCTCAATGTTTCTATATGTATTGTGGGATTCTGGTGTGCATTTAAAATTAATAATTGATAGGTATAGGCTTGCTATGTCTCTTACTTCTAGTATCTTTTTTTTTATTAAAAAACACTTAATAAAATTGATACAGTTTTTATCACTTGCGCATAGGGCATACGAAAAATTGTAATTTTGCTTTATTTAATCAAAGAGTAAGTGAAAAATGCGTCATTACCAAGGAGCGTAGGCAAAGGTCCATTTACATTTTAGTATCTACCTACTGTCATACTGAATATATAAAATACATGTTTTTGTGTGTTCTTCAAGTATTCACGTTGGTATGATGTTTGACAGAAGTGTACAGACTATTCGTACGTTAAGTGGGAGTGGGATAGAAAGTATACCGAGGTCACTGAACTTATCTCCAGAACATTGTTCGACGGGAAATCTTCACGTAGTATTTAGAAGAAAAAAAATTGAACTAATCGTCAAAATAAATTAGTACCATGTTCATGACGATATTTAAAAAAAAATAACTTGCTGTGTCTAATCTTCTTGTTTGCCACCAAAAAGACTTGTCAAGATATTTTTTAATTAACGCTAAAATGTGCGCCAGAATATACCCATCATAGAGCACAGAGGTCCCTTCTTGTGATGTAAAATTGGATGAATATTGGAATGTTCGTGTGAGTCTGCCAACTAAATAATAAGAGTTAGTAGTTAATGTGATAGTACCACTGCAGCTTCGGTAACGATCGACGCACGAAGTTACACGAACATGTTCGGGTCTTGTTAAAAAGTACCTAGTCTATAAGTGTACTTGTATGTCACCTATATGTCACATACTATTTTTTGAAAAACTTATTAGTTTTTGTCACAATTTTGTCTCAAAACGACATTTATAAATTCTACTTTTTCTATCATCTACAAAATGTATTTCATAGTTCGATAAATGTCTTAGCTCATTTGTTTTATAGACGAAGCCTTCCTATATTTATGCTTCTTTCTTTTCTTTTTTAAAGGATTTTTGTATGTTGTTTGCGAACAGATTTTTACATAAGTTTTAAATCTTATATGTACAGTAGGGACTTTGTCATGAGTTCCCTTTAAATCACAATACATACAACCGAATACAACCGAAGATATAGGATTTCACACGTCAAGTTCTTGGGGAAAAAAAAATTATTGTGGGTCACTACATAGAGAAACAAAAAGTTAGTAGAATTGCCGAAGATCATAGATATACAAATTTGTATGCATGAATTGTCCTTACTGTTTATTATAATTGCTACTTATATTCTTATATCTAAGAGCATTTTGAAAGTAATATATTGAATTTATATTTTACCTGTAACATTATTGTTAACTTTAGCTTTTGCCATATTTTTATTTATTTACTTACTATAATTAATATATTATTTATTGATATTTACCAATATATTTTTGATGTAGGTATGTAATACCTTACCCATCCATTAACCATCTGTGTAAACCTTTGAGATTGGTTTAACTTAGGTCTATATTTATCTTCTAAAATACTGGACTAGATCTAAGCTATAATAGATACTAAAGACTCCGCTTGTAACGAGGTCTTAGTTTACTCTAAATGCAGTTGACAGTTGGTTGGTTGAGAAAATAGTTCCCGATTGAAAATAAAATATTCCAGCTAGTACATATACTAGCTACTAGTTATATCAATAAATAGACTCGTTTAGGGCAGGGTTACCTAACCTAAGAGCTGAATCAAAATTACACAAAAGTATGTGCACTATCGACTATAACATTAATCTGTTGGATTACACACGTTCGAAATAACTACGGATCTTTTCTTAAAGCAAAGTCAACTGTATATAACCTAAGTAAGAGTTAATTTCAACTGAATCAAGCGGGGTGCAACAAGTGATTGGCACATTTCTTATGATGTAATGTAAGCGCCGCGCGTCGGGTTGTGAATATCGAGGGTAGTTAAAAAAAGAATGCGAAGCTGCAGTCGGCTTCTAGTAGGAACCGTCGCTTGGTGCCTTGCGATCTTCTCTATTTTGTAATACCAGGTTCACACCAGGCTATTTTTGTTGTTTAACTTTCTAGGGTTGTACTTTTCTTAAGATTCCAGTCCCCTGATTCGTAATCATTCGTATTCGGATTCGGAAGCTTAATTTTTAATTTTGAATATTGATAAATCCGTGAGCCATTTTGTCGCGGAAACCTTTCCAATTAGAATCACTGATTTTTTTTGTATTGAAATATCAAAAGTAACCGATCGGAGCATTGTGAATTGCAAAGATCCAAGTCGAAATAATGGCAGTTTCCGAATCCGAACTTGCTTTCGAATAATTGAGAATAACCATGCAGGTACTTTTAGTATCAATACTTTGAAATCGATACTCAGAAGGTACCGATTAAAAGTACTCGTCGCTTTACACACTTTTTTGTCTCGGAAGAACATTTAGGCTGGCATTATAGAGCGATAATAAAGTTTAGGATTAAGCTATTTGATTGGCTAATCAAGCGCGATTTAATCGATAAAAAAGTATCGATTGAGTATTATTGTAACTCGTATCGTACATCCCTAGGAAGTTGAACAACAAAAATCGCCTGGAGAAAATTTCTTGTAACCAGGTTAAGAAACCTAGTTAGTATAAACATGAAAACTTCTTTATTTATAATCTGCTATGGAAATGTTTAATGAAATTTAGTAGGTTAATTATACATCTTGATTGAATAAATGCATTTTAAGGTATACCCCGTGGGTATACCTAATATTCCTTTTGGGATAGAGGCAAATAAAGTGACATTGTCGTTATTATTAAGTTGTAGTGTAGCGTTTCCAGCATAGATGGCGTTACTACTACTGATAATAGTAAAGCTGCCATGTCATAGAAGATTGTCTCTAGCATAAAATATTGTTTGTATGTTTTGTGTTGTAGAGTAACAGTCGTAATGTAATGGCTGCTATGGAAATCAGTATAAACGAATAGATGCAGACTAAAGATGGGTTATACTAGGTAAATTTGGGACTAGGTGCACCTATTCTGAGTCCTTAGAAATACGTTATCTAAATATCTGTTCCACCTAGTATTGATCGCGTATAGTAGTCAACAGTATGTATTGCATCATTTCGCTCTCACATACTACAGTGCGAGTGAGAGAGGGAGTAGTATTGTGTCATACTGCCCTCCCACTCGCACTTGCATTGCACCGCGTCTTCGTTGTACGGCGGTACTATGTCAGTGAAAATACGGCATAGATTTGCGTGAAACATCGCTTCTAGTCTCGAGGTCAAATACTAGGTGGAATAGGTAGTGCATATAGTGTGCGAGTGACAGGATAGTATAGTATTATGCTACCCTCTCCCTCGCACTGTGATTGCACCGCGTCTACAGCGTACGGCGGTACAATGCCAGAATGTGAAAATACGGCATAGATACGGCATAGAGTGAAACATCGTTTCGCGTCTTAGTTAGCAGTCCGAAATCGAATACTAGGTGGAATAGGTGTTTGTCAAAAGTAGGAATAGGTGCCACCTAGTCTCGTAAAATACCTATTCTTCGGATCTGTTCTAGTAAATACGCCTCACCTCTAATGTAGACTATTTCATTGAAAGATTCAAGTAAACAAAATGGAGTCGATCGCGGGCACCTTGTTGTAAAGTAGAGGAGAGCCGTCTGGTAGACACAATGATTATTTGCTAAATTATTTTGTCTTACTGAAAGAACATATAAAACGAGGTTTAGTTTCGTTTGGCTTTTATGATAATGAGCGCGACTTTTATCGTATGTATTTTATGTCAATGGCGTAAGGTTGATAATTGCATGATTTATACATAAGTATAATAAAGCTTCGTAAAAAGATAACTATTGCTTCCGCTATGTACCGAGCAGACGGAGCGAGACCGAAATATGTTTCATCCAGCTCGGTACTTATTCTTCCATTTACAATTTATTTTCTTTAGCATATAAAAAAATCCGTGCATTTTGAGAGAGAAAATAGGCATTTTATGGAAGTATTTTAACTTTAGGTAATTATAAATAAATTGGATATGAGATCTGGAATTAGTTGTTTATTTTATACAAAATTTAGATTTGTATAATTATTCGTACAAGGTTGTGTTGCACTGCTACAAATTGATTTGTTTACAGAAAGTAAACAATAAATACAAATAAGTAGGAAATACAAATTGTTTTCGACGTTAAATCCACAACGTTATGTTTAATTAGTAGTTGTGGAAATATTCGATAATTTGTTTGTCCCAGTGTAACTCGGCACTAATACAATCAGAAGTTGTAGCTAAGAACATTAATTGTATACAATGCCACGCCCTTAGTCTGTGTTTGTATAGGCCACCATACGACAGTTACGATACGACTTGCGATCACGATGTCTCCCATATATCTACGACCATGTAATAGTGCTACAAATAGGCAATGCCCTACGCTACGTGGCCCTGCATTGCGCATCTATAGTTTGTCCTTCGAGTACTATTATCTCAATGGTTGTGGATGCCGCAAATCGTGTCGTGCAAGTGGCTTGTTGAAGGAGGAGTAAAAGTAGGCCTTCACAATGCTAACAGTTTGATTTACTATAAATCGATCGCAGACACTTAATGACGGCTCTACACACTGATACTGAAGAAGTAGCGTGAATAAACGACGCGATTTGATGCTACGAGAAAATAGCTGTTTCTCTGTAAAAGTGAGGTTACAAGATTGCGTTGTGCTGCGTTGTGACGACTGAGCGCGACGAAATTGTATGAAATGCGACGCGTATTTCATGCAATTATCCTGGGCATACACGGTTGTTGCATGTTAACGTCTTAGGTCTATACATTGATAAATTATAGCGTTGCGTTGCGACGACGCATCGCATTGAAACTAACGGTGTAGCCTAAGCCGCCATAAAATGTTAGCGACTGATTTACAGTAAGTAGGTAATGCAAATTGTTCCCGAATCCCGAAATGTGAACATTGGGCATTTAGTTATTTAAGTAAGCAAAATGTATATTTTAGATTTTATTTTTGAACATGTGTGATCATAAAGTTAGTAGTTGTTGAATTTCTGTTGTTTAAATTGTATATTTTAGTAGCACCTATTGAATCTGAGCAAGATCTGTTTATTTTAAGTTATTTTATTAAGACGTGCCAGGATCTTATACAATTGTAATTAAATTAAATTCACAATCGGCAAAGCGCCGGAAAAACTAATTACGTTGTTTGTTAGTAATTAAAATTGGCTCTTAAGTAATGTCGATGTTCCATTTATTAAATTGTATTATTTACACATGTGTATATAGCACATTTCATGACAGATATAGTTTATTATTTTAATTGAATTTGTTCAGTATATGTAATTTCCGTTGACACTTATATTACCTCTGACTACGTTTGACAGTCGATTGTGGCATAAACAAAATGTGGACATTCTACATATTTCACAGGTGGTAGGGTAGCACATTATATAGATGTTTCGCCTGACTTGCTACCTAAAAGTAGCTTACCACCATCAAGGAGAAAATCTGCCGCCATTACCTTACGGTGTTCCGGCAGCACATAGCCCTTGAGAAACAGAGTATTCTAGGCCTACCCTTAGTACGAGTTGTCATACCAAACTCGATATCGTATATCGAACAAATGTTCTATGAAAATCAGTACAGCGCCTCTAGTGGTTTCCACACTTCACTAAATTTAGACCAATCAGGGAGCCAGAATAAGTCAAAAACTATGTGAGATCTGTCGAAAGCGTTTACGATAAAAACTCGTACTAAGGGTACGTGGCATGTTCACCATCTTCAACTACATCACTTACCACCAGGCGAGATAGAGGTCTAACGCTAGCCTGTAAAATATAAAAAGTAGTGCAACTTAATTGTAACAAATAGTTTCAAACTGTCAGATTGAGAGGTAATATAACTTACGGAAAACAACGGATAATAGTAGTAATATTATGTTTCTTTGAAGTGTCTCACACTTTATATTTTTGTAAATTGTTAAACACAATCCAAAATTTCATCGTACCGACGGGACTCGAACCCGCACCCCCCGCATATTGGCGCCACCAATGCATAATTGGGTTAACAAATGCAATCCACTAATTTCGTCGTATCGATGTATCGAACCGTGGCTTAATTGGTTGAGCACCTGGACGTGTAATCCGGGGGGTGCGGGTTCGAGTCCCGTCGGTACGATGAAATTTTGGATTGTGTTTAACAATTTACAATAGTAGTAATTTCGTCACAATGATCCGATGTATGAAATAGTGCAGGCGGCTTTCCTTCTCAAATGTACTAGTCATGTCCTCCGTATGATGAGTGTAAGCAAGGATGCCTGTATTAAAGGTAGACAATATATAATAATCCATATAAATGTTAATAAATATAGGTGAAACTTATATCTATTAAATTTGATGTCTGTTCTATATCTTTGTTTTATTTATGTAGATTGATTTGGTATTTACGGCATACGTGTCGGTGACTACAAATTTCTTGTGATGGTATGTGGCCATGTTGAGATGGGCGGAGTGTTATGTCATATATATATATATACATATATATATATGACATAACACTCCATATACATATATATATATATATATACGATACCATGAGTATCGTCGCACTGAGTAATATAACCAACGCCTCTTTATTTTTGGTGAATACTGCCCATTATTCTACGCGCTTTATGAAATAGATATTTAAATAATTTAAGATCGTTAAACACAATCCAAAATTTCATCGCACCGACGGGACGTGAACCCGCAACCTCCGGAATAACATGTTCCGGTGCTTTGCCAATTAAGCCACAGTGCGATTTATCGTTACGACGAAATTAGTGGATTGCATTTGTTAACCCAGTTATGCATTGGTGGCGCCATCTATGACTACTTATTACGTAAGTTAATCATTCGGAAGAAATCATTACAGTTTTCTAATCCGACGAGAGATGTTGCACTGCGTAAATCAAATATTATGTTTCTTTGAAGTGTTACACACTTTATATTTATGTAAATTGTTAAACACAATCCAAAATTTCATCGTACCGACGGGACGTGAACCCGCAACCTCCGGAATAACATGTTCCGGTGCTTTGCCAATTAAGCCACAGTGTGATGTATCGTTACGACGAAATTAGTGGATTGCATTTGTTAACCCAGTTATGCATTGGTGGCGCCATCTATGACTACTTATTACGTAAGTTAATCATTCGAGAGAAATCATTACAGTTTTCAAATCCGTAAATTGTTAAACACAATCCAAATTTTGGATTGTGTTTAACAATAAATATAAAGTTATTACACACTTGAAAGAAAGATAATATTTAATTTAAAATCGTTTCAAAAACTGGTCTAAAGTAGCCAGCAGCCAGTATCATGTCATCGAGATATACAAATGCATCGTAATACAAATGTTGATATATTAAAAATGGCCCAACCAATTTCGTTAAAATTTATATGGGACCACCTGGGAAGGGTACCCTTTTAAACAAAAAGAATTTGCCAAATCGGTTCAGGCATCTTCGAGTAAATTAGCATCTATCTTTGAGGTGTACATACATTAAAATAAGATTCCGACGAATTGCGAGACTCCTCCTTTTTTGCGGAGTCGGTTAATTAAATAAACGAATAATCCTCGATTACACTTCGCTAAAAGGAAAGACGTCATTTGATAATAAGAAGGTACATTATAATAAAAACGTGTTTGTGTGTGTACTTATGTACACGCACGTAAGATGTTATACTTCATCCTTGGCTGTCGGTGTGCGTGCGTATCGTAAATAAACTGGCCAAGTGCAAGTCGGACTCGCACTCGTAGGGTTCCGTAACACAGTTAGGTATTCCATAACTATGATTTTTGGCAACTACAAAATTAACTTTGTTTTTCATAGTGTTTGTATGAAACCCCACACGTATAGGTTTGAAACAAAAAAAAATTTTTTTGTTTCAGTTTCATGTATGCGATGCCCCCCCTTAAACTTTAATTTTTTTTACTTTTGTATAAAAATCGAAAAGCGGTTCATAGAATACATCTACCTATCAAGTTTCAATTCTGTAGTCCTAACAGTTTCGGAATAAAACGGACGGACAGACAGACAGACAGACAGACATGACGAATCTAAGAATCTAATTTGCTAAGTTTATCGATAGAAAATAAAAGTATAAATAATTGCGTAACTTTTCTTTTTTGTCTGCCATTTCAATCAGGCTTTGTAGATTTTTACATACTCTATGCATTGTCCCTAGCACGGATGATAGTTAGATCTACTATTTTTTTTTTCTTATAGGCTAGCGTTTGACCACTATCTCACCTGTTGGTAAGTGATGATGCGGTCGAAGATGGTAATCACGCTAGGCCTAGAATGGGAACTGGCTCTCAAGGATAGCTGCCGGAACACATTAGATGTTTTGGTGACAGATTTTCTAACTTGAGGGTGGTAGCTGGACACTAGAGAGTGTCCTACCACCGTGCGGGGGTTGTTGGTTTCTTAACGATGTTTTCCTTCACCGGAGGGCCACTGTGAGAAGCGCACATACATTTTTCTATAGAAAAATCCATTGGTGCACGGCGGTTTGAACTCGGTACCACGGCATCAAAGCCGACCGTTATCCCGATTACGCCACCGAGCCACAGATTATATAATAGTTAAACCGAGCCCTCAACCTCCTATTCTATCCTCCGTGGTCCCTAGCATGGTCCTATATAGTATATATTCTATGATATTAACTCTTCTTATTCTTCTTCTTATGCTGCTTTTCGTGGCTTTAAAACCATGTTTTAAACCACAGCCACGGAATAATGAATAGTACAAACGGAGTAGAGTCTATTCTCCGTGCCTCGTTTGAAACGCTACTTGGCGTACTCTGCACTTACTGCTTTCAAAATAGACTGAGTCATACATTTGTCATTTTAGTGACAAAATGTAGCTCCGGTAGCTCCACGTAAAATACAAAAATAAATTAAGATTTAAGTAACTCCAAATACTTATTGGTGTACAAAATTCAACTGAAACCAAAATACTCGTGCATAAAAATTACAAGTTTTAATTTTATCTTCCTCGCTTGATTCAGAATGCTGAATATCTTCCACCAGTTACTAAACCATCAGCCGATTAGGAATCTTCTACGGATAAGACCGCAGATGTGTCAGCAAAAGGCTGAACATAAGAATTTCGTGGTGTCTGATGCATTAGCCTCAATTGAGAAAGATTGTGAGAAGTACTGTTTAGTGCCCAGGAAACCACCGCAAAAGGTATGCTGTGATCATGGACTGCATAGATATTCTATACGCTATTAAAATACTATTAAAAGAATTTGCAACGGAATATTTTACCTCAGAATACAGAAACCGCGTCTAACCGTAATTTCAAGCGACGCTTTGTCCAAAAACCAATCTGCTAGGCTATTCTGTAAGCTATCTCGACAGCGGAATCCGCGGTGAGATTCGAATTTCGTACTACGAAATTCAACCGTATTACGAACGCGCCTCCCCTCTAACCCGTGAAAAGTTGCTAGCTAGCATTTTTACTGGTGGGAACGGAACAAGATGCGAGTATAGTTTAATTAGAAATGTCTATAAATCACGTGATTTACGCAACGATCACCTTCGAGAATTTTTTTTTATGCGAAAATGGGTAGCGCTTGACCACTATCTCACCTGCAGGGTTATTCTCAATCATTCGAAAGCAAATTAGGATTCGGAAACTGCTTTTACTTCGACTTGGATCTTTGCAATTCACAATGCTCTGATCGGTTCCATTTGATATTTCAGTTAAAAAAAACAGTGATTATAATTAGAATGGTTTTCGCGACAAAATATCTTACGGATTTATAAATATTCAGAATTAAAAATGATGCTTCCGAAACTGAATTTGTTTCCGAATGATTGAGAATCAGGTGGAGATATTAAGTGATGATGCGATTAGACTTATCGAATGACCGGCGCGTGAACACACATCATCATCATAATCAGCCTGTGTTATTCCACTGATGGACGTAGGCCTCTCCCAAGATACGCAACTGAGCCAGATCTTCGGCTCATTGGGAGGGATATGCCCTTATCGCCACGCTGGGTAGGTGGGTTGGCGATCGCAGGACGTAGCTCCTCGCACCGGTGACGCTGCTGCGTATCACCAGCCTGTATTATTTAGTTACGCCATAATTTGAAATGGTTATACCGCCATTTGTCGGTCGGCAGAGCCTCGTTTGCTGGTCAACCTGGCCAACTTCACCTGTCCGTGGTGCATCCTGCTGGGATGCACAACGGGCAGGTGAGGTTGGCTGACAGCACTGAGGAGGTATTTGTCCTCCCTTACATCCCTGTGAACGTGAACACACAGGCATACACTATGAAAGAGTTGTATTAGTAGCTTAACTTTTGGGTGAGTTGACGCCTTCTGGTTTATTTTCAATTCTGAGTATTTTACATGTTTTTTAGATTATTATGTTTCTTTGAAGTGTTACACACTTTATATTTTTGTAAATTGTTTAACAAAATCCAAAATTCCATCGTACCGACGGGACTTGAACCCGCAACCTCCTGAATAACATGTTCAGGTGCTTTGCCAATTAAGCCACAGTTCGATGTATCGTTATGACGAAATTAGTGGATTGCATTTTTTAACCCAATTATTATAATATGTTTTTCAGTATTCAGCGGATCAAATCATATCATAATTATATCAGAGATTTTTAAATTTTGAAAGAGCATGGAAATATCCCGTTGCAAATTCTACTTCTAGACGCTTTTATACACATTGCGTTGTGTAGCAATCCTTGTGGTTATATTTGCAGCACACGGCCTGTGGCTTTGGGATTTAATTACAGTGTAGGTACACACCACTAAGGGATAAAATTGTAATCGTACATTCATTGCCGATACAATATGCTCGTTTATGGCTGCAGACACCTCACTACTGTGGCATCACTTGTAATCGAGTAAGAAAAAAAGTTCTTAAGAAATAAGAGGGCTAAATACAAATGAGTAGGCAATCAAAACTTTTGTAGCTATGGTTATTTGTACCCAATGGTCAAAATGTAATAATTCCAAGGCTCAGATTATATTATTCTCAGATGATAAAACAGAAAGTAGGAACCAGTTACCAGACTGTGTTCCTACTTCGTTGACACACCTCTAAATCCCCGCGATTCATAAATGTGAGAGTCTATACGTGTGATACCTCTTTAAGGCACGATCAATTTGAATGAAATATGTGCATAGCGTTAGCCACCGCGTTGTATAGGTACCTAGGTATCTAATACATAAATATAACACTGATATAGCCTAGCCAGATAGAATCTTATAGCTATTTCGTGGCATGTCGTAGGTATGCATTTGTGGTGCAGGCAGCGATGTGGGAAGAATTGCGTCGCTGTTCCTAAAGCAGCAGAAGGTTGTCAAAGTCCTCGCGATGTATGACGAAAACCCTGATCACTATGTGCTGGGAATAGCCAACGATATCGCCCACATTGACACCAGCACAGCTGTGGAGGCTTATCAGGGCAAGATGTTCCTGAAAGCTGCTATGTATGTAAGTTGTGGCGAAATCTGTATTCTGTATTATTATAGCACCTAATTGCTAAGAATATACAAACTAAGGCTAAGTTGCACCATCTTACTTTAACTATAACAAACGCCAAAAGTCAGTCAAACTCCATACAAAAATACCGGTTATAGTTATAGTTACGGTCAAAGTACGTAGTACTATTGAGTTGAACCATCTTACTTTAACTATAACAAAAGTCAAAAATCTGTCAAACTCCATAAAAAAATAGTTACGGTTAAAGTAAGATAGTGCAACTCAGCCTTAGTAATGAAACTAACTACTAAACAAACGAATTCTTATTTTGATCCCTATTATTTCATATTTATCCTCTCTCATTTGACAAAGGCATACAAATCTTTAACAGTTCGTTTCTGGCGCTTCGCCGGCCACTGCCGCGGCACGCTCGCTTCGTTCGCTCGGCTCGCGCGCTGTTGGGGTCGCAGTTCTATCCTAACCTATCCTACTTTTCTCTTAGTCTAACCTTACTTCTGTTTTCCTGTATCAGTAAAAATAAATTAACATGTGCCAAACTTACGCTAAAGTTCAGTCTTAGGCTATAAATAGAGAACGAGAAAACAGCTTCTATGCTCAATGTTCTGACTGGCTTCCCTTCAGAACTCCGATGTGGTGCTAATCTGCGGCGGGTGCTATGTCCAGCCTCCGTGCTGCAACGTGCTGGATCGGGATCTGTTTTTCCAAAACTTGCAGTACGTGCGAAGTTTGACGCTGGCTTGTTCCGAGTTCGCACCACAAGCCATCTTAGCTGTGCAGACTCCGCCAGTTGATTGTAACTTTATGTTAGCTAAGCATGTAAGACATTTTATACATAATTTTATTTAGTTATATAATCACGTGTACTACCAAACAACAAGCATTTCAGGCTCAATACAATCTTATTATCTTCTGGTGAAATATTAGCGTGTCAGTGGGCAAGTGAATGCTGCTGGCATTATATTTTTACAGTACTTGCAATATACTCGTAGTTTTTCTTTACGGAAGATCTGTCTAGTTACTTCACTCGACGTAACTTCTATTCAGTAATAGATATACTAACGTACTCGTATGTATATTAAGGTTATTCTAGACCCAGCGTTAAGGCGTAGGTTCGCTTCCGAAAGATTTTTTTATAATATTGTTTGATCGGTCTAATAGAGAATGATGAACAAACGACTTATCATAAAACATAATGTTCGATGACCTGTAGACGATGGCACTGAACCGCGTGTACGACAAACGTCGAGTGTTGGGAGTGAACGCTATCAACGCGATGCGAGCCAACCAGCTGTTCGGCTCCATCACCGGATCAGATCCTAAGAAATCCAACATCCCTGTTGTTTGTGGCACGGGGCGGTGTACTAGGGTGCCGGTGTTTTCTGCGGGGAAGGCCAGCAATGTTCCTCAGGTATTTACTACGCAATAAGAGCCAATCAACTGTTCAGCTCCATCAAGGGTTCAGATCCCGAGGGTTCAATATCCCCGTCATTTGCCGCATGCGGCGGTGCATGAGGATACCGTGCTCTCTGTAGGGAAGGCTACCAAATTTCCCTAGGTATTTACAACGTTATAAGAGCCAAGTAGCTGTTCGCATCCATCACCAGGTCAACAAACCCTCTACGGTTCCACTATCTATATCTATACTAATATTATAAAGAGAGAACATTTGTATTTTTGTATTTTTGTATGTTTGTAATGATTTGGGTCAAAAACTACTGGACCGATTTAAAAAATTCTTTCATTTATATATAGAATAGACTTTCGAAATGAAAATAGGCTATATATTATCCCGTTTAAATCAAAGGTACATTCGTGGAGACCTAATTTGCAACCTAAGTCGACTAAAAAACGGTCGAAAAAACACGTTTCTTACGAACGCTGCTCAATTGAAAACAGATGGAAGAATATTTTCTATGCAAGAGTTGTACAACTTTATAAGACCTACAAAAAAGTCCGCGACAGCATATGTCTATCTCTTAAGGTTGACTCACAGTAACCATTTTAATCTTTAAGTTTTTGTTAAAAAATATTACATAACTTCCAGGGCTATTTTCAAGTATATAGTATTAATCCTTATCCAAATAATTACGTTAATTAGCTTGGCCACATATTATAGATTAAAATTGTCCTTTACAGTATATAATTCAAATGAAAACTCTAGAAGATATCACGGATTTCACATACACGCATCGCAAAATTAATAAAATATCTGCAGTGAAACCACAGATTAGGTCATAGTTACTGCGAGAATATTATTAGATAGATAGATAGATAAACTCTTTATTGACCACTTATAAAAAACAGAAACACATTAAAAACTAAACAATTTAAATCTAATAGCGTCAATGGGCGGTCTTATCGCTTTAAGCGATCTCTTCCAGACAACCATGCAAGGAAAGAATTACAATCACGAAGGCGGTGGTTTATAAAACGTGTGAATAAAATAACAAACCTATCACTACCAAGTATAATAATAATAAATTGTAACAAATTGTAAACAAACTACACTATAATAAATACCCTAAAATAAATGCATAATATATACACATATAATACATACATACATACATACATATATATATATATATATATATATATATATATATACATATAAATTAATAAATACTTAAATATAACAAAATTTAAAACAATAATACCAAAGGAAACAGATAGTTTTAAAAGTAGTTATGACGATTAACGATTATAAGCTTAACGATGCTGTAGATCCCCACCGATCACAATCAATTTGAAGTCAATATAGTATAATAATATATTTTTACTGTATAAAATTCTATTGTATAATATAGTTATGATCTATATATAAACCACCCCAACTGATCTATGTATAATCTTTTCAATAAAAGCATTCCAATGACTCTAAACACGACATTTAAAATCTGAGCTGTAAGTTGGTGTGGATTTGAGTATTCTGTAGAGTACAGGAGATGTCCCAGCATCAGGTCAATGCTTCCATGTTCTTACAATATCGTTGAAGAAGAAGATTTTCGAATTGATCAGACCTATGAAAGGTGATTTCATAGCTAGTTAATTACTAGAAAAAAGCTCATAGTTTTATAACGATTGAACGAATTTTCATGAATCAAAGCTAAGAACACTCTCGATGAAGACATCTATCAAACAAAAAAAATCAATAATAAAATCAAAATCGGTTCATCCGGTTGGGTGCTAAGATGCTACAGACAGACACACGTTAAACGTATAATACCCCTTCTTTGATCCCATTATTTGATTGATTTTGATTCAATGATCCCACTACCTCTGTACGAAAACCCATGATTCATGAATGCACATAAAACTTTCATTGGTAGGTATATAGCTAGGATTAGAACCAACGACCGTGGGGTCAGAATCAGGGTAACTATTCTTTACGCCAAAGGGCCGTCCAATATCACTACGTAAGTATTATAAAACAAAGTCCATCACTGCGTTTGTCTGTCTGTTCGCAATAATCTCAATAGCTACTGAACGGATTATCATGCGGTTTTCACCAATAGCCAGAGTGTTTATGAGGAAGGTTTAGGTGCATAATTCGTTAAGGTTTTGTGTAAATTGGTTGAAATATGACGATGATTGTTAAATATGTTAATATTTTATATTTGATGCAACAAACTGATGCAAATTTTGTAGGCATGTTCTACCCGTGCGAAGCCGGGGCGGGCTGCTAGTCATTGATATCTGGAAGATGCACCGCAGTGCCGGTGTTTACTGCAGGGACGGCTGTGGAACGTCGCTAGAATGTATGTCGACTCATCCTTCACTACATTTTATGGACTCACTGTAGAGAAGAACGAGTCAAACATTTTCTTCAACATCTGTTACTATCTTTTACTCATTTACTTCTACTAATTTTACTAATCGATTTCACAAAGGAAGAAGGCATTTTTACGTGTAAATGTAGCTTTTTAGGGTTCCGTACCTCAAAAGGTAAAATAACTGGCTAAGTGCAAGTCGGACTCGCACTCGTAGGGTTCCGTAACACAGTTAAGTATTCCATAACTATGATTTTTCGCAACTACAAAATTAACTTTGTTTTTCATAGTGTTTGTATGAAAAGCAAAGTTATCTTTGCGGTCGCCATATCTCTAAAACTGCTGACTGTATCTCGTTCAAACCAATTTTCGTTGTTAGTTTTTATTGAGATCTACAGCATATATTTTTTTTAGATTTTTCACTCCCATACTTTAAAAGTTAGAGGGGGGGGGGGGGGGGGGACACACATTTTACTACTTTAGACGCGCCTATCTTTCAAATGATTGACTTTGAGAAAAAATGATTGTAGGAACCTCAATGTCATTTTTGAAGACCTATCCATAGGCACCACACATGTAAAGGTTTGAAGAAAAAATTTTTTTTTTGTTTCAGTTCCATGTATGGGATGCCCCCTCTTAAATTTTTATATTTTTGGTTTTTGTATGAAAATCGGATAGGGGTTCACAGAATACATCTACCTCCCAAGTTTCGATTCTGTAGTCCTAACAGTTTCGGAATAAAATGGCTGTGACATACGGACGGACAGACAGACAGACATGACGAATCTATAAGGGTTCCGTTTTTTGCCATTCGGCTACGGAACCCTAAAAAGGAACCCTTATAAAATCACTTTCTTGTCCGTCTGTCTGTCTGTCCGTGTGTCACCACCGATTTTTTATTTCATTTTTATGTATCTTACCTCAAACTCCCGTATCTGATATGATGATGATGCACACAGATTAATTAAAAGCGACTGAATGAGAGCTGAATGGTTCATTAATTTTATTTAAACAAAATTCAGAGCGTTAAATTATACTTTTCCCATATTGAGAATAATTATTGTTTGATCCATTAAGATAATCGACTTGTATAGATGCAATTTTTTAAACTGTTTTGAACTTAAAAACTTTAATAATTTTGTAGCACGATGCTCTCATGATAGGAAATTAAATGTGAGTTGGATAGAACACATACCGTGGTGAATAAACTTATTTTTAGAGCATTGTTCTTCAGGAAAACTACACGTAGAAAGTGTGACCGGAGTTCGTCTTGGCGTCGGTCGTTTCCTAATTTTATTGATTATCAGCAGGTTCTATGAAGTTGAAGTTGGATTTGTTGGAACAGAAAAAGGCCGGCGAGCGGCCATTGTTTTATTACCCAAAGGGTAAAACGGGACCCTATTACTAAGACTCCGCTGTCCGTCTGTCTGTCTGTCTGTCTGTCTGTCCGTCTGTCACCAGGCTGTATCTCATGAACCGTGATAGACAGCTGAAACTTTCACAGATGATGTATTTCTGATGCCGCTATAACAACAAATACTAATAACCGGCCAAGTGCGCGTCGGGCCACGCGCAGTGTAGGGTTCCGTTGTAGCTATTATTCAATGCAAGTCTTTACCCGTTATAAACAAGCAACTGGGTACTCCGTCTTTGTCACTTAAGGGTTTATTCTTAGGATTTTGTATTTGGTACAAAATTATCCAACACCCAAGTTCAACGACTATTACTGCTAAACTAATTAAGTTATCTTAACCGCTATAATTTTCCTTTTAAGTTCATGAAATGCGCTATTATCACGATTTTTTCCAGATTTTTCAAGCCAGCAGTTTAGCTTTTAGAGGGGGGGGGGGGGGATGCCCTACTGGAACAAAAGTTTGCACTTTAAAGTTTAATATTTCGTAAATGGAGCATTCAATTGAAGAATGGTATTAGCAACCCTTAAATCATTTTAAAAGACCTATTCAACGACACTCCACACGATGGGGTAGACGATGAAAAAAAAATTCATCCCCACTTATCATATAGGGTTATATATAACCTAAAAGAAAATATTTTTTAAAATTTTATTTCAGCTCTTTGTCGGCGTCTTAGTAAAACCTCATTAGGGTTCCTTGTCAGGACTACGGAACCCTAATACAAACAGAATAAGGTTAAAGATAATAGAGGGTCCCCATACAAGAAACGTGTTTTTTCGGCATTTCACGCCATCTATGAACGCTTAGTTAGGTAAACGTCCCATAGATGGCGTTATATTGAAATGTCATTCCCTAACACCTTTGTTAGACGTTAGACGGCGTTATAAGAAACAAAATTACAACCTTATTAATTATTATTTTTGCTGGCGAAAAATTATAGTGGTATTTTTTTCTCGATTTTATAAAATACTGTAGTGTGGTACGGAACCCTACGAGTGCGAGTCCGACTTGCACTTGGCCAGTTTATTTCAGTATTAACTTTTATTTTTACGTCCTCAGATAATTATAGGAAAAACTACAGACTACATTAGTGTTATTATTATTACAGACCAATCTATATTCTATACTAATATTATAAAGAAAGAACATTTGTATTTTTGTATGTTTGTAATGATTTGGCTCAAAAACTACTGAACCGATTTAAAAAATTCTTTCACTAATACATAGAATGGACTTTCGGAATGAAAATAGGCTATATATTATGCCGTTTAAATCAAAGGTACATTCGTGGAGACCTAATTTGCAACCTAAGTCGGCAAAAAAACGGTCGAAAAAACTTCTTACGAACGCTGCTTAATTGAAAATAGATAGAAGAATATTTTCTATGCAAGAGTTGTACAACTTACTAAGACCTACAAAAAAGTCCGCGACAGCATATGTCTATCTCTTAAGGTTGACTCACAGTAACCATTTTAATCTTAAAATTTTTGTTAAAAAATATTACTTAACTTCCAAGGCTATTTTCAAGTATATAGTATTAATCCTTATACAAATAATTAATAATATATATATATAATAATAATAGATTAAAATTGTCCTTTACAGTATATAATTCAAATGAAAACTCTAGAAGATATCACGAATTTCACATACACGCATCGCAAAATTAATAAAATATTTGCAGTGAAAGCACAGATTAGGTCATAGTTACTTCGAAAATATTATTATAAGCTTAGCTATGCTGTAGATCCCTCACCGATCACAATCAATTTAAGTCAATATAGTATAATAATATGATCTATTGTATAAAATAATATTCATCTATATACATAATAATATAATATTTTAAACCACCCCGACTGATCTATGTATAATCTTTTCATTAAAAGCATTCCAATTACTCTAAAAACGACATTTAAAATTTGAGCTGTAAGTTGGTGAGGATTTGAGTATTCTGTAGAGTCCAGAAGATGTCCCAGCATCAGCTTCCATGTTCTTACAATATCGTTGAAGAAGAAGATTTTCGAATTTATCAGACCTATGAAAGTTGATTTCATAGCGCAATTAACTAGAAAAAAGCTCATAGTTTTATAACGATTGAACGAATTTTCATGAATCAAAGCTAAGAAAACTCTCGATGAAGACATCTATCAAACAAAAAAAAACTATCAATAATAAAAACAAAATCTGTTCATCCGGTTAGATGCTAAGATGCTACAGACAGACACACAGATACACACGTTAAACGTATATTACCCCTACATTTTGCGTCGGGGAACGCGTAAGGTTACGGCGGCAGGTGTTCTCCTTGGTGGTAAGCTACTTTTTGGTAGATTTAATGATACTACCACTGTACGAAAACTCATGATTCATGAATGCACATAAAACTTTCATTGGTAGGTATATAGCTAGGATTAGAACCAACGACCGTCGGGTCAGAATCAGGGTAACTATCCTTTACGCCAAAGGGCCGTCCAATATCACTACGTAAGTATTATAAAACAAAGTCCATCACTGCGTCTGTCTGTCTGTTCGCAATAATCGCATAGCTACTGAACGGATTATCATGCGGTTTTCACCAATAGCCAGAGTGTTTATGAGGAAGGTTTAGGTGCATAATTCGTTAAGGTTTTGTGTAAATTGGATGAAATATGACGATGATTGTTAAATATGTTCATATTATATAATCGATGCAACAAACTGATGCAAATTTTGTAGGCATATATGTTCCACCCGTGCGAAGCCGGGGCGGGCTGCTAGTTACATAAAATAAAATTGTATGAATCCTAACTTATGCTAGTCAATTAAATAAAGGACGATTTACAACACCAAATAGGTGTCTAATCTTATAGTATATATTACTTATATTCTATAGAGTCAAGTGGCGTGCCTGACCAAGCTGGTCCGTGAAGCCGACGAAATAATCTGCAAAGTGAAGTCCAACAACGAGCAGGGTCACTTGTCCATCGGGTTCGCCACGGCCAGATTTGTGCTCAACCTGATGAAAGGTTTGTACAATTACTTCATCAAAAAACATCTCAAAACGTCTTATTCTAGTTTGTATTTGTGAGCGAGTTTTCTTGGCATAGCGTGCTACCATCCTTTATAACACCATTATTTACCAACAGTTGAGATAGTGGTTGAATGCTAGCATATTGAGAGGCCCGGTGGTGCATTGGGAGAAAGTTTGGCTTTGATGCCAGAGGCAGAAGTGAAGTGAAATTCCAATGTGCATTTCACATTGGCCTTCTAGTAAAGCAAAGCATCGCAAGGGCAAGCTTTTATCAATCTAGTAACGACCCTTGTATGGTGGTAGAACACTGTCGACTGTCCTCCTGGCTAGTTTTTTTTTTTGTAAAAAACTTTACTAGCAATGTGGTTTGCACATTACTTGATTACTTGTGGTTTTGTTAACCCCTCTAAGTAAACTGAATATATATATATTAAAAGATTACCCGCAATGTGGGTTGCACATTACTAAAGCTAAATATGTTTGTGTCTGGAGTGTGTTCATGTCAATAGTGCAATGGGTGGGGTGGGGATCGAACTCACGAACTCTGGATCGCCAGTCCGACACCCTATCCATTGGGCTATTGCCGCCTGTCTGTTGCAAATATGCTTGTGTCTTGTGTGGGTTCACGTCAATTATAGTGCAATGGGTGGGATCGAACTCACGACCTCCGATCGCCAGACTGACGCCTTCGCCTTTTGGGCTATTGCCGCTTAATTACCACTTTAATTACTACCCTCAAGTTAGAAATTATTTCGCATAACATCTATGTGTACCGGTAGCAATGTTCTCATTCCAGGCCTAGAGTGCAACCATCGTCGACCGCTTCTCACGGTAACCTTTACGACTTACATAAAAACTTTTTAGGTTCATCTAAGCATACGATACAAAATAGAAAAATAAAGAAAAAATATAGTCTCTTCCACTGATTCCATCTTAGAGCACATCGTCACTTAACATCATGTGAGATTTGCTTTAACGCTAGACCTCACTCAGTTGGTCCAGGGAGCAACAAGGATACCGGACGTTGATGGCCATACAGCCAATTGCCTGGACCTTCTGCTGACAACAGTACCAGACCGCTACTCGGTGTCGGTTTCATCACCCTTAGGTAGCTCCGACCACTGTCTGGTGAAGTCTGTATCCGTCTACTCCCCGCCCGATCCCAGCCAAAAAGGCACCCGGCGGGTGTGGCGATACAGGTCAGCAGATTGGGATGAGATGCGTTGTTTTTTCGCGTCTTATCCTTGGCGGCAGGTATGTTTTTCTTCGAGCAATCCCTCAGCTTGCGCGGATGCTGTGACAGAAGTGTTACGTCAGGGTATGGAATATTTCATACCATTTTCTGACGTTCCGGTGTCAAGCAAAGCTCGTCCATGGTTTAATGCCAAATGTAGAGATGCAGAAGCATCAAAACATAAAGCTTACTTAGCCTGGGCTGATGCTCGAACCCGCAAGACTAGAGATGTACGCGAAAAGAAGAAAGCCTTTAACTTAGCCGCCAAGTTCTGCAAAAAGGCTCTCAAGAAGGCTCGCTTCGATCACATACGCCGAACAGGGAACAAACTTGCTTCTTACCCCTCGGGTAGCAAAGCGTTCTGGTCCCTGGCGAAGTCGATCGAAGAGAACTTCTGCCGTCCCTCACTGCCTCCACTACTGAAACCCGATGGATCACTAGCACACTCGGCTGAAGAGAAAGCGAATTTATTTGCTACTCTGTTTGCGGAGTCTTCACGTTTAGATGCTGGCAATGCTGTACTTTCTAGTCTGCCGACTTGCGGGACGTTTATGTCGGAAATCCGCATTCGTCAGACTGAAGTACGCAAAGCGTTGCGCAATCTAGACGTGAACAAAGCTAGTGGTCCAGACGGTATACCAGCTGTAGTCTTGAGTTCGTGTGCGCCTGAGTTGGCTCCTATTTTGACACGCCTCTTTCGCTTGTCTATGACGACTGATCAAGTGCCTAAGTCCTGGAAGCAAGCAAACGTGCAACCCGTGCCGAAAAAGGGTAGTCGTGCAGACCCTGTCAATTACAGGCCTATCTCAGTCACTTCCATACTCTGTAAGACTATGGAACGTGTATTGAACCACAGGCTCCTGGCATACCTAGAAGTGAACGATCTCCTCAGTGACCGACAATACGGGTTTCGCCGAAACCGGTCTACTGGGGATCTTCTAGCGTATGCCACGCACATCTGGAGCGAAGCCATCGAGAACCACGGCGAGGCGCTGGCCGTCTCTCTTGACATCTCGAAGGCTTTCGACAGGGTTTGGCACGATAGCCTTATTAGCAAGCTTCCTTCATACGGCCTGCCCACTGGTTTATGTGTTTGGATAGCAGATTTCTTAAGGGATCGGTCGATTCGAGTGGTCATCGATGGCTGTTCTTCCGACCAATTGGCCATAAATGCCGGAGTCCCTCAAGGATCAGTACTCTCTGCAACACTTTTTCTGCTGCATATTAATGACCTGCTTAAACCCGGTATCTTTGGGTACGCAGATGACAGCACTGTTGTAGAGAGTTATACATCCAACGCACGAACCAGTGCATTACAAATCCAATCTCATAGAGAAGCGATGGTCGAACGCTTGAACTTTTCTTTGAAGGCAGTCTCTGATTGGGGCGATGCCAATCTGGTCAAGTTCAATGCTGCGAAAACCCAGGCGTGTCTTTTCTCCGCTAAACGGAGCCCATTTCTACTGGCTCCTACTTTCCGGGATGTGTCCGTTCCGATAAGTAACAATCTCGAGCTTCTTGGCATATCTTTGACACCAACTCTCAATTTCGGCTCTTATGTTGAGTCTAGAGCCCAGCTAGCCTCAAAAAAGCTTGGCATTTTGGCTAAGGTGAGACGGTACTTCACACCGGGACAGTTGCTTAATCTTTACCAAGCACAAGTCCGGTCGTGTATGGAGTACTGTTCTCACCTTTGGGATGGTTCTGCTAAATACCAGCTGGAGACACTGGAAGCTATTGAGAGGAGAGCCAAAAAACTCATCAGCGATGACCTATTAGTAAGCAAGAGACTCCAGAGTCTCGCGCATCGCCGCAAAGTCGCTTGTTTATCGGTTTTCTATCGGATACATTTCGGAGAGTGTGCAATGGAACTGCATGATTTGATTCCACCATCCCCATTTTATAATCGGACATCCAGAGTCACTAAAAGGCGCCACCGATTTATGGTGGATATACCATCTACCCGAACGAAGCGATTTGCTTCTTCGTTCATCATACGAACCGCTAAGGAATGGAATACCCTGCCTGAGTCCGTGTTTCCGATTAAGTACAATATGGGGGTCTTCAAATCGCGAGTGAATAGGTATCTTCTGGGTAAGCACGCTACATCATCGATCGCATCATCACTTAACATCAGGTGAGATAGTGATCAAGTGCTAACCAGTTCGGTATAAAAAAAAAAAAAAAAAAGATAATAGTAAAAAAAACAGGTTTATTTCAACTGATAGGCTAGCGTTTGTCGCCTGCCTGGTGGTAAACGATGATGTGTTCGAAGATGGTTAACACGCTAGCACTTTAATGGTTTGACTCTCAAGGGCTGTGTGCTGTCGGATCACCGTAAGGTTATCGCGGCTTTTCTCTTTGGTGGTGATAAGCTACTTTTTTGTAGCAAATCAGGTGGAACATCGTCAGTTGATGCTAAAATGTTAAAGACGAAACAACTACTTTAATACTCCCATTACTACAGGATTATTTGAAAGTCCAGCCTTCATAGACAGTGCGCTGGTTGAACAGAACGACCCAGCAAAGTGTTACGGTATGCCAATATGCTCCACTCCCGTGACCGTCGGTAAGGGTGGCATCGTGGAGTATGCTATACCGAACCTAAACGACTCGGAGAGACGGCTGCTCGAGGAATCCAAGTATGTCTATAATATTATTGTCATTATTCATTTCATAATTGATTTTGGGGTTATACATGTGGAAGAGATGAGTGAAGAATTTTTACTCTTTGCTGCACTTCACCAAGTTAAGAATTCAATAAAGAGGAATTTAGATAAGTCACCGACATTGTGAGATTACTTCGCAATTTTGAACGTACCGGTTTTTGTTTGCGTTGTATTTACTTCGGATATGCTCCGACCAGCCCCCTGATTCTCAATCATTCGAAAACCTATTCAGATTCGAATGCTTCATGTTAATTTTTAATATTTTTAAATTAGTGAGCTACATTGTCGCGGAAACCTTTTCAATTACAATCACAGATACAGATTTTATCAAATTGAAATATCAAAAGTAACCGATCGGAGCATTGTGAATTGCAAAAATCCAAGTCGAATGAAAGGCAGTTTCCGAATCCGAATTTGCTTTCGAATAATATTATTATTAAAAACGGTTGTACACTCGTTACGTTACGTGCCGAAGCTCGTTGCGCGAGGAGCTTGCGGTAGACGTGGCTCCCAGAAGAAGGACATCAAACATGTCCGAAACTAGTCGGAGCAATTCCGATAAAAAAACCCGTGAGTGTACAACCGTTTTTAATAATAATATTATGTGTGATCCTAACGATACATTTAATAATCAAATTGCTTTCGAATGATTGAGAATAACCCTACAGGTTTCGACCTAATACGTAGGTCATCGTCTGGGAGCGGCTAATATGGCGACGACGCACGTCGTATCGCCCGCGCTTCCGGGCGCAACTGATCTTTGCAATAGAGATGGGCGTTGATTAAACGAACTAGTTAAAATAACCGTCCATCGACTGTCAACGTTTCGAGCGTTAATCGTTTACCGATCAACTAGTTGAATCCATAGACGGCAAAATTCAAGAGTATAGAGAAACGTATCGGTTTACGTCAATGAACGGGGGCGCGCAATGCGATTAACTGTCAACTTGTACGGTAGCATTTGTTGTTAGACGGCTAAATTCTATAGTAGAAAAGGGAATTACAACTTTGTAGGTATTTTTTATAAAAAAAAGCAGTTAATAATGTATTTAATCTACGTATTTAGTAACATTAATAGCTCTATATGCAAAAATTTGGTATTTAAATTTCTTATAATTTACGTCATGATGTAAAACTGTAACAAACCTACTTAAAATATAAATATATTTACTGTTGAAAAAAAATTAAAATACAATTAACGTTCAGCGCTATTTTGATTTAAACGATTGAATAAACCAATACTACGATAACGGTTGAATTCAGACGAGCACTGCGAAATGGACTATGGTTAAAGTATTAACTGGTTAATCGACTAGTTGACGGAGGTTAATTCAACGGTCTAGTTGCGTTAACGAAAAATACGTCAACGACCCATCGCTACTTTGCAAAGGTATCTTGTAGGCCACCGTTTGACCACTATTCCGCCTGGTGGAAAGCGATGTTCCGGTGCAGCTGATCCGCTACGTTCCGTGGACGGTGATGTTCCGTTTCCTTTACGTGTAGTTTGCGATACTGCTTACAATTACTTTCCCGCGGGTGACAATGACACCCCAAGTAGGCGAATGCTTCCCATCAAATATACCTGTCGTACTTTGCTAGCATATAAGTGTTGTACCGCAGTAAAGCGTCGTGCTTTAAACCCTTCCTAGACGAAATTGCACCTTCTATATGATGAGACTGACATTTCAAATTGGTATCTTTAAAAAGTTTTAAAAATAAGTTACGGTCAAATCTGAGCTTTTTTTTGTGAAGACACTCATCAAAAGTTTTCTTCTGCAGGTGTGATTTTGAGGACATGCTGAACCTCGGCAAATGCTATGCTTTAGGCGATGAATATTTCATACCTTCGTGTAAAATGTATAAACCGCCACCACCATGCCCACCATTTTCCACGTGCGGACCTCAGAAGAAGAAATAATAACACATCCAATAAATCAGAATGTGCTATATTTTTGGATTAAAAGTTGGAAATATATTTTTAGAAAAATATTGCAAAGTTTCCTTAGTTAGGTACGTCACGTTCCTATTTATTTTGTGCGAATTAAACGCGTAAAATTTATCTATTAATGTTTTTATTTTTATTACCATGTAGCACTTCATGCCTTTTGGAAATTCTAGTACTAAATATTATAAATGTGAAAGTTTGTCAGAATGGATGGTTATGAGAATGGGTCCCTCTTATCTAAGTTTTAGGTTCAAAAATGTAAAAAAATATCTCTTGATAGACCCTGACAAAAAAATCATTGAAATTCTAAAGCCTAACTATTCATTACAATAATTAAGATAGTTTAAAAACTAAAACAACCGACTTCCATGCCCCGCGAGTCAGTTTCAGTAGCAAGTTCGAGACGTTTATCATCATATCTCTGGAGATACTTATCAGATCTCGATGAAATTACAATGGGATCGCCTCGGGAGTGTACCACAGTACACTCCCGAGGCGATCCCATTGTAATTGTGTTAATTATAATTGTGTGCCGATTAAAAAAATAATCATTAGAATCGGTTCTCAATTGAAGAAGTAATCGCGTAACATACATACAAAAAAAACACACACAGACGAATTGAGAACCTCCTCCTTTTTGGAAATCGGTTGAAAACAATAATTAAAATCGATTGACCATTGGCGGAGGAATAAAGTACAAACGAAAAAAAGAGGGTGCGTAGAAAGCTACGCGTTGGAAGTGAAACATCAAACCTTCACAGAGTGGGAATTATTTTAACTCCATCTGTTGAACTTAGCGGGATGTATGCCCGAATGATAGCGAATATGTCTTCGCAGTTACGCCTTTTTACAATAGAGGGCGTATATAAATTTAAAACCGTTGGTCAGATGAAGTCCAAAAAGATCTGAACCAACGCCAGGTGTCCGATTGGCACGAGGTCGCGCAATCCAGGGAGCAATGGCGTCTCTTATTGTCGGAGGCCCATACCCACTTTCGTGTCATCGCGCCAGTGCAGTAAGTAAGTATAAATATAAAATATACCGTGACGCTAGGTCACTTCCCTTGCATTTTTACCCCAGTGTAATCATCATCATTCATCATGTAAATCATCATCATCATACTCAGCCGGTATCAGTCCACTGCTGGACATAGGCCTCTCCCAAGTCACGCCACTGAGCCCGATCTTCGGCTCTTTGTCTACCGTAGCCCGGGGATTCTTAGCACCCCCTGCCCTGCCGCTACCGTGACCGCCGCCGTGGTCAGGAATAGCAGGGCGGCCGGGAACTGGGGGCCGCGGCATATTGGGACCTTCCATTTTTGTTGCATCCCTTGGGAGGGATATGCCCTAATCGCCACGCTGGGCAGGCGTGTTGGCGATCGCAGGACGTAGCTCCTCGCACCGGTGACGCTGCTGCCCGTCACCGGCCTGTAGTATTTATAGCTACGCTACGCCATAATTTGAAATGGTTATATCGCCATTTGTCGGTCGCCAGAGCCCCGTTCGTCGGTCATCAGGATGCACCACGGGCAGGTGAGGTTGGCTGGGAGCACTTAGATGGTATGTGTGCTGTGTATATTATAGTATAGTATTATAGTAATTTTACCCCAGTTAAGTCTAAAGAAGTTTCAAGTTTCACTCCAAAAAACTGTGATCGATGTAATGTGCTTGTTTGTGTGTCTACAATAGTGGAACGAGTGAATATTAAAACATTGATTGGTGTTAAAACTTTTGTTCCATGGGGTCCGGGGACCAAAACTTTCCTAAAAAATTGCTCCACGCCTTGTCGACGCCACTGGTGACAAAAGGGCTGGCTCATTCTTAGCACAAAGAATTTATTTAGCGATTCAACGCGGGAGTGCAGCCAGCGTTCTTGGTACTTTACTACACGGACATCCCTTAATTTTTGTTTAGTTTAATTTTTTATCTACACTAATATTATAAAGAGGAAAACTTTGTTTGTTTGGTTGTAATGAATACGCTTAAAAACTACTGGACCGTTTTTAAAAATTCTTTCACCATTCGAAAGCCACATTATCCACGAGTAACATAGGCTATTTGGAAAAAAATAGGGTTCCGTAAGATATTTGGGTTTTAGCAAAACAACGTTTGCCGGGTCAGCTAGTTTTAAATATTGTAACACGTACTAGTGTCTTATTGAATTTTGGTTAATGAATAAACTATGATTATAAACTATCGACTATTATACTCACTACTGTTTGTTGCCGACTGTCTCGAGCTAGGATTCTTGCATGCCCAATGCCTCAAATTCCTCGGGAGTGTAATAATGTGTACAATAGTCAATAGTTTATATATGATCATATTGAAACTCATGATAACTATACATCTAAAATACTAAAACTTTGGAGGATATAGACAACTAGGTAAGTACTCATACCTTTCATCGGTATGCTTAACTCTTGGTACAGTACGGAAACTTTTAAATTGTAGCCAATTTGATTCCGATGAAAAGTTTCCGTAGATCATCCACCCCTAGTTCACGTGAGGCAGAATCAGGGTGAAGTTGAAGGCGGCACGAGGCGCAAAACGCGGTGCTTCACGTGAAATAAGCACATGGCTTCCTTCGTTTTACAACGATCTTTTATCGGACCTACTGGATGTGTTAGGCTAGGCTTTGAGTATAGGTTGCTTTTTTATATCTTATAGGCATTTATAAACTTTATTTTACCAACTTAAAAATAAATACCTAATGACAATATCAAGATTATAGAAACTACAATAATAATATCTATACTATAAATAAAAGACAGAACCTAAGTCGCTACCTGCCGGTAATGTTCCCAAAAAGCTAGCGACGTTACCTCGTTGTATAGGCTAATACGTTGGCCGAGGTAAGCGCCAGCTCTTTGGTCACGGGTGATGTCAATTAGGCGTCTGGACAACTCCTTAACAAAACCTCGGGCATCTCGACCCCATGGGCCCATTGTTTCGACCGCAAACGGAAGAAATATGTATCCATCACCAATGGTAGCATATTTCCTCCGTTTGAGGTTTTCTGCAGCATCCGCTGCCGCGCCCGCTGACCGTGAGGTCCCGCATATATGGGACGCCGCTAATGTGTCAGCACATGTGGCGTCCCACACCAATGGTCTTCCTCGACACCATGGCACCAACGTCATACCGTCGGGCCTCTTACCATCGTCACGTGATATACCGTTCGGCTCTAATATTGCCAGCACGTTCACGGTGGCAAAGGCCCGACGGATGACGTCGTTTATTGTGGCGTGGCGTGAGAGACGCCCTGCACTGCGGCGGCATGACAGGCCGTGGTGGCCTAATCTGTCCACTTCACTGCCGCAGTGACAATTGTGAGGTTCCGTCCTAGAGATGCCCAGACGCAACCCTATGGCAATAGAAAAACTTTCATTGTCCATTAGGGTACCAATGTTGGATGAAGGTAGTGCTTGTAACCAATAACCAGATTCTCGTTCGCGCGTGGCAAGGAGACGAGCCCGGACTTTATTATCAACACTTTTGTCTAAAATTTGTTTTTGTACAATTTTACTATCAGAATTTTGTATGCCGCTGTACCAGTATTAGGTAGACGTCATCGCTTGCACATAGGCAAGCGTCGTGCTTGTTTATTTATTACCGTGCTTTTGTCTATTTATTACCATTTATCATAAAAAATGTGTTATTTTAAATTTCAGTTGAGATTTCTTCTACTTTTAGGGTTTCATACCCAAAACCCAAAGGGTAAAACGGGACCCTATTACTAAGCATCCGCTATCCGTCTGTCTGTCTGTCTGTCTCTCCGTCTGTCACCAGGCTGTATCACATGAACCGAGATAGTTAGACAGTTGAAATTTTTACAGATGATGTATTTCTGTTGCCGCTATAACAACAAATACTAAAAACATAATAAAATTAAAAATAATAGAGGGTCCTCATACAAGAAACGTTTTTTAGGCATTTCACGCCATTTATGAACGCTTAGTTAGGTAAACGTCCCATAGATGGCGTTATATTGAAATGTCGATCCCTAACACCTTTGTTAGACGTTAGATGGCGTTATAAGAAATAAAATTAATTAACATTTAAAATTTATTAATTATTATTTTTTGCTGGCGAAAAATGATAGTGGTATTTTTTGCTCGATCTTATAAAATACTGTAGTGTGGTACGGAAACCTACTAGTGCGAGTCCGACTTGCATTTGGCCAGTTTATTTATTTATCACCGTGCTTTTGTCTATTAATTACCCTTTATCATAAAAAAAAGTGTTGTTTTAAATTTCAGTTGAGATTTCTTCTACTTTTAGGGTTTATACCCAAAGGGTAAAACGGGACCCTATTACTAAGCCTCCACTATCCGTCCGTCTCTCTGTCTGTCTCTCCGTCTGTGACCAGGCTGTATCACATGAACCGCGATAGTTAAACAGTAGAAATATGATGTATTTCTGTTGCCGCTATAACAACAAATACTAAAAACATAATAAAGTTTCAAATTATAGGGGGTCCCCATACAAGAAACGTGTTTTTTTTCGATATTTATATATATAGGCAATATAATGCCATCTATGAACGCTTAGGTGAACGTCCATAGATGGCGTTATATTGAAATGCCGATCCCTAACACCTTTGCGTTAACTTTCACTTAGATAGCGTTAGACGGTAGATGGCGTTATAAGAAATAAGCACGCGCGCACAACTCTGTTTTGATAAAATGTTTATTAATTATTATTTTTTGCTGGCGAAAAATGGTAGTGGTATTTTTTGCTCGATCTTATAAAATACTGAAGTGTGGTACGGAACCCTACGAGTGCGAGTCTGACTTGTACTTGGCCAGTTTATTTTATTTAAGAGCTATGATACCTACTGTTAAAAACATTCGTTTTGGCTTTTTCGTCGTTGGGGAAAATATTATTTTTTGTCTGGTAGCGTTTGACGACTATCTCACCAGTTGGTAGGCAAATTGTGGTCTATGCCTAGAATGGTAACTGGCTCGCAAAATCGTTGGAACCGACCGTCAAGTGTTTGGCAACAGTTTTCCCAACTTAATGGCTTGAAGGTAGCTAGCCAGGTGGATACTGGACATTGGCTTGTTCCCTACTTCCATGCAACTCGTAATAAGATGTAAATATGAAGGTATAAGTAGACAGTACTTTACCAAGTAAACTCAGTACCCTTAGTACGAGTTTTTATCGTAAACGCTTTTGACAGATCTCACATAGTTTTCGACTTATTCTGGCTCCCTGATTGGTCTAAATTTAGTTCAGTGTAGTAACCACTAGAGGCGCTGTACTGTTCTTAATACAAAATTTGCTCGATATACGATATCGAGTTTGGTATGAAAACTCGTACTAAGGGTACAGATTTTTAACAGACTTCACAAAAAAGGAGGAGGTTCTCATTTCGACTGTTTTTATTATTATTATTTTTATGTTGTTACCTCAGAACTCCGTCAAATCTTAATCGATTTGTCTGATATCAATCTCCGGAGATATGGAGATAAACATCTGAAACTCGAAATCGATGTATACCTTGATGACATGATACTGACTATCGGCACATGAGTAAAGAAACTTTACTCATGTGCTACTGGCTAATTTGACTATCGCGGCACGTTAAGTCAGTATTTTCGTTTTGACGATTATAAATTATTGTTTTGTGGAGTCGTTCTCGACTTTACTTAACAACATGTAAATATAATAAGGTTTAATTTTATTAAACGCTCAGTATGTTACATTTAGTAAAATGATAATTTGTATGGATAACAACTTTTGTATGTTGTTGTTGCCGAATTGGTTGTATGCGTGGGGAAACTGTTAACCGAAGAACGATAAATAAATAAATAATTTTTCATACTAACATACAGAGGGTGTTGCATTAAAACGATACACAAATTAGCCATGTATGTCATTATCTTCAGGGCCCAGTGGGGTAAGTGGGAGAATGGTCGGCTTTGATGCCAGTACCCTGGCATCAAGTTCAATCCCCGCCGTGCACCAATGGATTTTTCTATCGAAAAATGAATGTGCGCTTTACACAGTGGCCCCACCGGTGAAAGAAAAACAACGCCAAGAAACCAACAACCACCGCATGGTGGTAGGACATCTAGTGTCCGCCTGGCTAGCTGCCACTCTAAAGTTAGAAAATCTGACGCCAAAACATCTAATGAGTACCGACAGCTATTCTTGAGAGCCAGTTCCCATTCTAGGCCTAGCGTGCTTACCATCTTTGACCGCATCATCACTTACCAACAGGTGACATAGTGGTTAAACGCTAGCCTATAAGATATAAAGCAAAACATATGCCACTTCCAGTTGCATTTAAACCCTTCCTTTGCAAAATTAAGGTTATTTTTGTTGATCACATTTCCGTAAGTGTGACTGTTAAAAACGTGTGTAGACGTGTGGTAAAGCTTAGTCACACAAAGTATTACACAATTAACAGGGAATTAACGTATTAAAATAAACAGGGGCCTTAACGTATTACAATTAACGTCGTGCGTCACTAAACAGTCAAAACAGATTTATGCTCAAGTCAGGAACGATAACGTTTTTTACTCGACTACGTACGAGGAGGGTTAGGTAACTATGGTTATGATTTTGACAGGTATTTTTTTTATATCTAATAGGCTAGCGTTTGACCGCTATATTATGATTGTAAAACTGTGCTATACTATATCGCCTGGTGGTAAGGTGGTGGTCGTGAAAACGCTAGGCCTAGAATATTCTCAAGGGTTGTGCTGTGTGCTGGGACACTGTAAGGTTTTTTTTTCAGTTTTTCTCCTTGATGGTAACCTACGTTTTTTGTAGTAAGTCGGGCAGAACATCGATATAAATGCTCTTACCACCCGTGGACAATACCTGGTGCTGGGACGTGAACCAACGACCTCTTTTGTGTCTTCCAATGCACGGCAACGCTCAGTTATCAGTTCAGGATCATTAGTAAACGAGGCATCGCTAGGTGGCGTATGCAATGATCATTGATAACAGCTAAGTAGGTACCTATATCCTTTCTTTCGCAAAATTAATTACAATGATGATTATGGAGGGGATGTCAGGTATGAATTAGGTCATGTAGCGTGAGGTCCGCGAGTTGACAAATTTCATTGCTAACTTTGGCTTAGCTATGATACCCCACAAAGACATAAGTTTGTTCTCACCAAAATTCCACTGAAAATCTTCAGTAAAATTCATTTACTGAGGGTATGACTGTATTTACTGAGGTATGACTTGGACTAGACTTTGACTTGAAACTATACCTGAAATGTGACTAACTCATTTTTAGGGTTCCGTAGCCGAATGGCAAAAAACGGAACCCTTATAGATTCGTCATGTCAGTCTGTCTGTCTGTCCGTCCGTATGTCACAGCCATTTTATTCCGAAACTGTAAGGACTATAGAATTGAAACTTGGTAGGTAGATGTATTCTGTGAACCGCTTTCCGACATGTATACAAAAATAAAAAATATAAAAGTTTAAGGGGGGGCATCCCATACATAGAACTGAAACAAAAAAAAAAATTTCTTCAAACCTATACGTGTAGGGTGTCTATGGATAGGTCTTCAAAAATGACGTTGAGGTTCCTAAAATCATTTTTTCTCAAAGTCAATCATTTGAAAGATAGGCGCGTCTAAAATGGTAAAATGTGTGTCCCCCCCCCCCCCTCTAACTTTTAAAGTATGGGAGTGAAAAATCTAAAAAAAATATATGCTGTAGATCTCAATAAAAACTAACAACAAAAAATGGTTTGAACGAGATACAGTAAGCAGTTATAGAGATATGGCGACCGCAAAGATAACTTTGTTTTTCATACAAACACTATGAATAACAAAGTTAATTTTGTAGTTGCGAAAAATCATAGTTATGGAATACTTAACTGTGTTACGGTACCCTACGAGTGCGAGTCCGACTTGCCAGTTTTTTTATTACGACTTGAATTTACAAAAACTTGAAGAATTTTGATAAGTACTTGACACTAGCTAAATACACTAATCGTGTGAAGCCACAATGAAACTAAAAGTAAAAAAAACCAAAGCAAAATGTATACCGAGGAAAGTGAGGGTTACATTCCTTTGGGTACGGACCCCTAAATACGACATATTCGCACATAAAACACGATACAAGCAACTACGTAGTTAGCCTCCTATGGGACAGTAATGGCCCCCGGTATTGAACTTGAGCTCAACCTTGTCCAGAAAAGGTCAGTTGGCGGGGGAGGAACACCCTGGGGATTATCCGCTCCTAGAACAAGTCATAAGAGACCGCTGACTAAATAATAAACAAGTGTTAGCGTTTTGCTGTTATAAAACCTGGGGCCTTATTCAGTATGACCATTTTAAAGTCTTACCGTGCCGTGTTACGTTATCTCCGTGTTATGGTATTCTCTATGCCAATTAAAACGCGGTAGGGTAAGGTTATGAGCGCGTTTTGAGCTGTCAAAATATCATGACATATGAGGACGTGTAACGCGCGCGTTTTGTATAATTTACCTATAGTGTGGCATACAGAATCCAATTTTTAATAACGTAACGTGGCGCGTTAAGGAACGCGTTATCTCATTGGTCATACTGAATAAGGCCCCTGTATGGTGTATGTACACGCGCGATTGGCGTATCTAGCGGTCAAAGAAAAGAATACAGATCTAACTAGGAACTTTGTGGTTATGAAGATAAGATCAGGAGATTATTATTCAAAAATAAAAAAAAATAAAAATCAAAATCATTTTTATTTGTAAGAATGTCATAACAGAGATACGAGTATGCCAAGATGTTAGAGCCAAAAAAGTTCCTTGTGCAGTTTTCGCCTTTAGGCAAACAAATATTAAAATACAATTGAAAAAATAAAAATTAACTGATACAATTAAATAAATACATTCATTTTAGTTTCTCAACTACCAAATCATAGATGGATAAGATGGATATCATCTTCAATAAATAAATAAATTTTACCACAATTCATAAGATATAAACATTGAAAGTTAGTGTTAGCAGAGTCTAGTCATGCTCTGGTCTGTGGTACAAGTCATATCAAAAAATCTTATTAGAAGCTTTTGTCATTAAGAAAGTTCGTAACACTGTAGTAGCATTTACTTATCAATAATAATTGCAATTTCAATTTAAAGCCGTCTAAGCTGCATTCCTTAATTGCTTTTGATAATTTGTTATACATTTTTGGAGCCATCCTAAAAACACTTTTTCCCATCAGCGATGTTCGGAATGGCTTGCTACACAGCCTTGAACTATTTCGCATGTTAAAGTTATATGTTTCCCCTCTAAGTCTCAAATTTGCTAAGATGTTTTTTCACAAATACTGCAATTTCGTAAATAAATATACAAGGTATAGTCAAGATTTTTAAATTAATAAAATGTGGTTTACAGCTGTCTCTCGGTTTCAAATTAGTAATTGCCCTAATGCATCTTTTCTGTGACAAAAATACGAGATCTTTATCGGTCGAATTGCCCCAAAAAATTATACCGTACCTTAAAAGTGATTCTACAGTACCATAATAAGATGTCAGTGCAGTCTCACGATCAACTACTTTTGATAGATGTTACAACGCATAAGCCATGCTATTTATTCGTTTAACTAAATTATCTATGTTATGTTTCCACGTAAGATGTCTGTCAATATATATACCTAAAAATATCGTCACTTCTGTTTTACATATTATGTCATTGAAATATTGAATGTCAAAATGTTCATGATTAGTTCTTTGATTGAAATGCATAATATTAGTTTTGTTTAAATTTATCCTTAAATTATTTACGTCTAACCAATGAATAATGTCATGCAATGTATTATTGATTTCCGACTTGTAGTCTTCCCCCTGTTTCTTAAAGATTACCGTGCTATCATCGGCAAATAATACCATGGGATGCTTAGTACACTTTGGAAGATCATTAATGTATCAAAGGAAAAGAAGCGGTCCTAATACACTGCCTTGCGGCACTCCATTGTATACTTGAAGTGGTTCTGATAAGTGTTTTTCTTCAATTTTTGTGTTTGTATTAATTCTGACTATTTCTGTAACCTGTTGTCTATCCGATAGATATAATTTAAAGAGCTCTAGTACGTTTCCCCTTATCCCAAAGCATTCTAGTTTATGTAATAAAATATTGTGATCCACACAGTCGAACGCTTTTGTCATATCCATGTATATGGCACAAACGGGCACTTTTTGGTCAACATTATTCATTACCATTTCTAGAAAGTCATATATTGCTAAATTAATCGATTTTCCTTTCCTGAAACTCTTTTGGTCATTCGTTAAAGTGTTATTATCTTCTAGGTACTTGTAAAGTTCGTCATAAATTAATTTTTCGAATACTTTTGCAAAAATAGGAATTAATGCAACAGGCCTGTAATTACACAAATTATCTTTCTCACCCTTTTTGAACAATGGTTTTCAAATGTCAAATTCATATTGTTTTATTTCGGACAGCAATAATCCATGGGTTCATAAACATGTTAAACTAGTACTTATATTAGGGTTAGTATCTTATGAACTCAACTAAAACTAAAACGGATTTACATTATTATAGTAATTAATAAGTCATGTACCTGCGAGGCACTCCGTACGGACGACTACCAGCGGAGTTATCGTCTGATGTTTCGGTCAACAACGAGAATATGCTTGTTTATAACTTTACAAGCGGCGCCCCACGGCTTCACCTGCATTAAAAAGTATCCAATGACTGTCTATCTCTGTTTAAAATTTTAGCCTATTCGGTCGAACCGTTTCACCTTGAAGAGGTTCCAAATAAAAAAAATATACAAATCTCCTTGTTACATTTTAGTAAAATCGGATCGTCCGGTTAGGCGTGATTAGGTAACAAACAGACAGAGTGACAGAGTTACAAACGTTTTTTAAAATATTATAATCTAGTAGGTATTGGTAGTTTGGATTACAAGTGACACAATTCAAAATTTTAAAATAACGTTGTTATATTATATACTAAACCTTATCACCTAGTACGTGCTACATTGAAGTGTCACATTCTTTCGTATACATTTTTATCACCTAAACATGTACTTACACCCTACAAAACTCCCGATTTAGCAAGCTGACAGTATACAAACTTGTGTCCATGTACTTCCAGGGTTAATTCGCAATATAAAATTTACATATACGAATATGTTAGTTATATAAATACCATTGGAGTATTTGGTATGGAGTACTGGTAAGTATACCAGTATTGGCGTTTTGTCGAACCAATTTCCGGCATGATGTTCGATGCCATCCAAGTTTAAAGAGGTAGTCACGCAATTCATTGGTTATTGCGCCTACACAGTAAATATCCATATTGGGATCCAGCATATAATTAAATTATAAGTTAGATCTGATAATAAACATGCGTCTTTTATACGTTTTATAGGACGTGCCGTGTAATCCAGTCCTCGTCTCAAAAAGGACGATTCCACTTTAGACCGCATTGTCTCATCATCCTCTTATCGACCTCAGATTATCGACATCGGCGTCATCCATTAAGTACATGAAATAAATTGTCAATATCAAGTTCCTCATTAAGAAATTAAAAAATGTTCTACATGGATACGTTTATAAAAACGTTAGAAAAAGCTCATTAATGTCACAATTTGCGTTAAATGCGCGACACTTAACATAATATGTTTATTATCTGTCGATAGACAGGTTGTATGTGATTATTTCTCTAAAAAATATGATCAATAAATAATGGAACATATTTTCTGTAGACTCTTATTACGAAATATTCAGAAAAAAAACTTATGGATTTTAATAGCCCATAAATTCATAATTTTGATGATTGTGATTGTTCACAATGACATGTTAATCCGCCATCATCTCATCCCTGTGTGCATGTTAACCGTGCGCACGTAGAAGTACAACATTTATACCTACGCATTTTAGAAAAATACCGAATCTATGTTTTTAAGGATTACAACAATACCGCTATAAGTAAGACACTTAGACGGCAGTAATCCTCTTCGCGAGTTTCAAGTATCAATGTCACGATCGCCTGCCATATCTACTATACATATCCTACGTAATATAGTACCTACTATATTATACTCGTAGAACAATTTTTTTATATTTTTTTTCTAAAAATGCGTAGCGAATTTTACACTCAATCATTATGCACTTTACAAAGACTGTATGAGGGCCACATAATTTGTTTTTTTACGTAGGTACTTGACCTAACTATTTATTTGTAGACTTGACCACCGCTTATCTCACCTGATGTAAAGTAAGGATGGAAAAAATTACGCTTAGACGGAGGTGAGCAGGCTTGGTTGCGTGGGGCCTCCATGCGCGGGGCCCGTAGCAATTGCTACTTTTGCTACGTGGGCTGATTGCGTTTAAATTTGCAAAGAAGTCAAGAGTGTGCAATAACGTCACTACGAGACGAGAAGCCGTCTAAGTATGAGGAAAATGACTGGCTTTGAGGTGAAAGACCAAACATTGCTTTGGGGAAAACAACGTTTTTTGTTGACGAAGTAAATAAGCATTTGATTTGTATAAAGGTACTTATGTACTCCTAAGTATTTAAGAAAGAGAACAAACATACGGAATAATAACGGAAGTACAACTGAGGTACGGAGTACATAGCACTGATAGTGGAGAGCCTATAATAACTATAGGCATATGCCTTTAGTAACCTGTAGAGTAGACTCTCTACTGCATAGACACTGAAAGTCTTTTAATAAATCTTGTATTAGGCAATGAAATCCCTTAACATTAATCTATTTACTAACAAAGTTACGCGAAAGTGAAAGGTGGAAAAGGTAGGTAGGAAGCGTGCACAACGTCGATCGCATCATCACTTATGATGAGATAGTGCTCTAGCGCTTTACCTATGGACAATAAAAAATAGTTACAAGACAAGCGAGACGACCATTTGATGGCAATTGCGACGTGCGCCGCGAAGTCTGTCTTTATCTTTCTATTATTATTTTGGCATTCAACACTTTGTATTATTATATTCGTAGATAACAAATTCTTTTTGGAATTGATATATTGGGTCTGTGTCCCTGAAGTAGGTCTTAAGTAAGTCTTATACGCCTTGCTAACATTTGACTTGCTAGTTTCCTTTTCAAACCGTAAATAAATTCAGTTTACGGTTAAATTCATAAAAAAGTCGCATTATTCCAGTCGGATCAAATTAGACAGACAAAAATATTTTCGTAGATATATCCTATTTTGTCCAACAAGGCTGTACCCGGGTAGGATTCAACAAAGCAACAGATTAGCATGTTTTTAGGATACTTCTGCACAAATAAATAGCTAAGCTTTTCAGTACAGATAGCAAATCCGGCGATATAATGGCGATTCCGTCCGAAGTTTTAAAACTGTTCCTGAGACAGGGAATATAATTATTATGCCGCTTTTTGTCCCCATCAAAAAGTATCTTATGTCCTGTACTGTATTTAAAACAACCTTTACGTAAAAAAATCGCGAGTGAACAGGTATCTTCTAGGTAAGCGTGCTAGCGATCGCATCGTCATTTAACATCAGGTGAGATGGTGGTCAAATGCTTACTATCAAGTATAAAAAAAAAACAAAAAAACAATCGGACAAATACGTCGAGCGCTTTAACCGTGAAGAGGAAACAAACAAAATAAACTAACTGACTATCGCATTAAAGTGGTGAAACTAATGACGCCAAAAATAAGTCAAGAAACATGAAAGCGACTATTTCAGTACATTCGCAATTGTGACAATTTTCTGCAATATACTCTTCGTAGCGCCAAGGTTACGGCCGCCCGCCTAACACCACAGATTAGTACATAGTCACTTTATAACCAACACCCCGAGTCGAGACAGTCGAGTCCAGTCCAATCGCCGTCGACACTCAGTTTAGAATCGGGCGGTCTCTTTACAAGTTGTATTCAGAAATACTTTTTATTTTAATAATTAACTCGATTTTAGTCTAGTAATTTGCAAGTCTGTAAAGTGACGGCCAATGACAGTGCAGTGGACAAATAACAATTAAACTATTAATATTAATAAATAAAAAACAACAACGTAGATTCACAGACTTCGTAGAGTTTACAGGTGCGTAGCTTTTCTGCCCCCTGATCATTCGAAAAAAATCATTTGAAAGCAAATTCGGATTCAGAAACTGCCTCTCTTTCGACTCAGATTTTTGCAATTTACAATGTTATAATTCGCAACTTTTGATATTTTAACTCGAAAAAATCAGTGATTGTAATCGCAAAGGTATCAGCGAGCAAATAGCTCACGGAAGAATAAATATTCAAATTCAAAATGACGCTTCCGAATCCGATAGGGTTTCGAATGTTTGAGGATCATTATTTATGTTTATTTTGACGAGAAAATATTAATTTGCAATTGGTTTTAAGAGCCATATAATGTGTAGTTAAATTGTTACGGTTATTCTACATTACTAAGTACCATTTAGTAATGTGATAATTATATTACTTACTCATACAGCAGGTATTTTAATACTCAAGAATATTCAATGAACACTTTAGGCTTTAGAGTTAAAATATTAATGAAGGTTGTAATACACAGGTACTCGAATCGTATATATTAATTAAATTACTATCACATAACATAAAATAGGTATCGTACCTCTTAGCAATTTCAGGAGCAAAAGCTGACTAATCGAGTGGTATGTGAAATCGGTATTTTTTAATGTTTTTAAACATATTTTATAACTAAAATGCTATAATATTCCACTGCTGTTTAAGGTACACAATTTACTATTGCGTTTAAAGTAAACGTAACTTATTATTGAAAAAGAATACAGGCGAATTAAGAACCTCCTCCTCTTTGTAAAGTCGTTTAAAAATAATCAATATTATAAAAAAAACTTAAGCTTTAACTTAAGGGTATTTAGGGCTGTAGCCCTAAACACCGTGCCGTGCGTGCCGTGTCAAGAAGGAATGCCTTTTTAATCTGGCCCTCGATCTAGCCTTCTAGCGAAAGTCTCTCTACTGTTTACTACTATACCATACTGTACTAGAAGTGTATCCATATATAAATATATATAAAACTTACAATTTGTTTTTCAATAATTTTATTATATACTTTTTATATTCAGTTAAATAGGTTCGAGAAGTCACGATGGCGGAGTCAAGTCAAAGGAAGAAGTTGTACCCGAACTGTGACGCGAGCGTTTGGCTCAGGTCCTGCGATGAAGAAATCGACGAGCCCTTGGAGGGCACACTGACAGGTACGAGTAGTATACCTAGCTTATACATAGGTACTTACTTAGTACATATCGAGAATCGAGTGGTTAATTTTTATTATTTATTTATTGACACAATTTACAATAGTTATTTAACTTAATATTATCTAAAAACCTTGATAGCTTGATAGGTTAATGGAAACAGGCAAGCGTTTGACCATTATCTTTTACCACGACTCGTATGCTTGAACATTCCCTCAGGCTGGTACTAGGTATAGAACGATGCATAGGGTGTATTTCTACATTTTACGCTCAGGAGTAAATCTATGCTTGAGTGTCGTTCTATAACACCGGCCTAAGTGGCAAGCCATACAGAAAATACACGTAAGACGTGTTACGTAGGAGAAAGACGCGTCTCCGCCCTGACCTCTCTATATGTTTTGCGTCGTGAGACTTCCCTACATTTTGTATGAAAGTGAATTTGTAAGACGCCACGTTCACGCCCCATTCTCGCCTTACGTCTTCTATCCGTCCTTCTCCATAGACGATAATACCTACGTAAAACGTAGGACAAAGACGCGTCTCCGCCTCGCATCATCCTCTCTATAAGTTTTACATCGTGAGATTTCAATACATCCCGTACATGCATGCCACGGCTCGATCTCACCTTAAACACGGTAAAGATATCTATTCTATCTATTACCGTGCCTTAAGTCTCTTCTATCTGTCTTGCGCCATAGAGTGCATGCGATGAATTAGCGGATGCATTATCCATCAAGTACTCATACCTAGTTATCTAATGATCTGTCATTATCCTATAACCGTAACGGTGTACACAGGTATCTAGGCAATGGTACTGTTTTGTGCAATTTTGTTCACTTAACGATGAGCATATTCTAGAACAAACGAACATTAAGCTAGAACTGGAACAAGAGCGTTCTGTCTAATCAGTGTAAACCAAAGTCGTCTCGCTTTCACCGGTTACACCTAAATAGCAATAATTTGAATCAAGAACTAGAATTCTTGTTTATGCATTGGAATCGATTATAATTCCATCTTAAGCTTTGATCACATTGATTCAATCGTAGATATTGATCAAGTCAAGGTACGGACACACCGCAGCGTCCTGTGTTCGCGATCTAGGTGGCGATCAGATAGCGCAGTAGTATTTGTAACGACTGGTTCACACCAAACGTGATCAGAAAACAATAGAAAAGTACTGAGATTGCGCCCGCAGATCGCAGTACGCCGCGGTGAAGCCACACCGCGTACCTTCTTCACTAACTACCTTCGACACAAGAACACAAGTGACACGAGTCACTAAAACACAAGAACGCTTTCGACGGACGACGGTGCATCCGAAGGCCTATTTCGCAAGGTTCCTATCAGTCTAGTTCTACTGTAGAACTAAACAGAAATTAATTCCGCTTAGTTCTATTGATAGAACTAATTATATTAAACTATTCCTTATAGTTCTACTTCATGTAGACTATCGGTTTGGTTCTATCATTTAATTCCGAGTAGTTCCATTTTCTCTAATGTATAAATGGAAATAATTCAGCTAGAACAGGAAAAACTGCTTTTTAGGGTTCCGTATCCAAAGGGAAAAACGGGACCCTATTACTGAGACTCCGCTGTCCGTCCGTCTGTGTGTTCATCTGTCACCAGGCTGTATCTCATGAACCATGATAGTTAGACAGTTGACATATTCCCAGATGATGTATTTCTGTTACCGCTATAACAACAAGTACCAAAAAACAGAAAATAATAAATATTTAGAGGGGCTCCCATACAATAAACGTGATTTTTTTTGCTCGTTTTTGCTCAATATTATAACGGCAACAGGTAGACGTATGAAATATTCACAGAAATTTAGTTAATATTCACTTTTAAAATAAATATTTATTTAAAAATAAAACAAATATTTAATATTTTCCATACAACAGACATGGTTTTTTTACCGTTTTTATAGATATTATTACGGAATCCTTCTTGCGCGAGTCCGATTTGCACTTGGCTGGTGTTATTCTAATCAACGGTTCTCACGCTCGGATTTCGTTTACATTAAGCGACCGAGTGCAAAAATCTCACAAATAAATCATGCTTTATCTTTGTTTAGGTACAAAAACAATGAGGAGTTCTCTTAAAAAAAAAACATGTTTTTTCCGGAGACTCAACTGGCTCGAATGGCTTGCAAAATGAACACAAATGTCATTGTAAAATATTACAAACAAATATAACATTGTAAAATACAAAATAATAAACGAACATAGACATCAAAGTAGATCTGTCACTAAACATCTAATGTGTTCCGGCAGCTATCCTTGAGAGCCAATTCCCATTCTAGGCCTAGCGTGCTTACCATCTTCGACCGCATCATCACTTACCAACAGGTGAGATAGTGGTCAAACGTTAGCCTGTAAAATATAAAAAAAAAAAAAAAAAAATTGCACCAAAGCCACCTAGCGAGTGTACTGGTAAACGCTCCCCTATCCTACTTCCTACTAATATGACAAAGGCGAAAGTTTGAGTGTTTGTTTGTTTCTTCTTCACGCTACAACTACTGAACTGATTGAACTGAAATGTAGATAGTCTAGACTCTTGAGTAACGCATAGGATACTTTTTATCCCAAAATTCTCTCGGAAACACGAATACCCGCGTAGACATCTACGCTGGTCAGTCAGATTTAAAAAGTGGAGAAAGATGGGCTCTCGCTAGCATTTAACCATCTTGCCGTGGTGGCAGACCGAATGTGCTTCTGCCGCCACGGACGGATGACTCTACTCACCAAGGTGACCCCTCAATCGAAGTGGGGATGCAAGCCGTTGGAGAGACCCCCGACTCTCCAGCAATTTTCCCATCAAAGAGGAGTGTGGCTCGTCTTCTCTTCAAACTCACTTCATCATCGATATATATAAAAAAAATTAGTTCAAAAATTAAAACACGACTACTGAAGAATCACACTCTAAAATATATAAAACAAGAAAATATTATCATCTGAGATTGTTATGTACGCATGCTACTTTGCAGAATGTATTGTTTTGTCTCGGTAGGTGACATACGACCACGACTATCCCCTGAGCACCACTCAGAATATGTATGAAATACAATAAAATATTTATAACAAGTAAGTTGTTTATTTGATATACGATACATATTGAATAGATTTTTACTTTTCAATTCTAAATAAAATAAAAATATAATCAACGTGTAATATGTTTTAAGTTTTCTTCTGTGATATAATTTTTATTTCCATATAAAACATGTTATAAATAAAAAACAGAACCTAGGTCGCAGCCTGTCTGCCGGTAACGTTCCCAAAAAGCTGGCGACGTTACCTCGTTGAATTGCTAGGCTAATCCGTTGGCCGAGGTAAGCGCCAGCTCTGGTCACGAGTGACGTCTATAAATCGTCTGGACAGCTCCTTTACAAAACCTCGCGCATCTCGACCCCACGGACCCATTGTTTCGACCACAAACGGAAGAAAAATATAGCCATCACCAATGGCAGCATATTTCCTCCGTTTGAGGGTTTCTGCCGCATCCGCTGCCGCACCAGCTGCTCGTGAGGTCCCGCATATGTGGGGCGCCGCTAATGTGTCAGCATACGTCGCGTCCCACACCAACGGAATGAATAGTAATTGAATAGTTGGTACATAAGAAACTCATTGTAAATAATGCACATCATGGAATGACACAAGAAGATAAACAAGTAGATGTACGCGCTGCCTACAGTAAAAAATATTTCTATTTCTCTTTCTTTGCAACCGACTTCCAAAAAGAAAGAGGTTCTCGATTCGTCTGTATGTTATTTTTTCTTTTTTTGTGTTGTTATTTCGATTGTTGCGATTACTCCGTCAATTGTGAACCGACTTGAATGATTATTTTTTTAATCGTTAGGGTACGTTTTCGAAGTGGTCCCATTTTAATTTCATCGAGATTTGACTTATCAAATCTTCTTAGAGATACTTATATCTACAGAGATATGACGATAAACGTCTCAAACTTGCTACTAAAATTGACTTGAAATTGATGCGGACATGGAAGTCGGTTGTTTTAGTTATTAAACTATCTTAATTATTTCAAAGCCAGTTTACTTTGGTTTAGTTATGTAGGTAATTTTAATACCAACCCATGTAGGCCTATTTATTATATTATATATTTATTGCATACTATATTTGGTATATTTAAACTTCAGGCAAGCTTCCATCATGGCTCCACGGAACCCTTCTGCGGAACGGGCCAGGATCTCTCAAGGTTGGATCCATGCGGTTCAACCATCTCTTCGACAGTTCAGCTCTTTTACATCGGTGAGTTAACTTCAAACATTCAGCTTTGATTGATAAGGGGGATTCTCACCCTTGGGCAAATCATAGTTGCCTTCTTGCGTTCGAAGGCTTAGACCTTAGGCTTCGTTCACACGGCATTGTCCTGCACGTTTTTTTGCAGTATACGTCTTAACGTATAAATAGTGACCATACAACGTACATATATCCAGTCACACGTCGATTGTACTCCAAAAAAACGTGTACCGCTTATACAACGCATACTCAACGGACTTGTCAAGCAAATCGAATGAACTTTGACGTATTCGGTTCGCAGTGGCACATAATATAGCTCTGTCTCGTTCACACGGCACGATGTTCACACGTTTTTTATCGAATGAATACTCACTGTGACAACTGTGTGAAAACTGCGGCTATTTGTTTTTACACGAATGAAAATTTACCATATGAACACCCGGTTGACTAAAAGTTAAAAAAACGATTACAAAAAAACGTGCAGGACAATGCCGTGTGAACGAAGCCTTAGATCTATTTTTTTTTTGTAGATCAGATTCAGATTCTGATCAGATTCAGATATTTTATTTGCATAAAACACAGGTTATATGGTTAAGATAGTAACAATAAAATGAGTCCGTATTTTGCCAAGACTGCCGTGCAAATTTTACAATTAAATGATAATTAGGAATTTCAATTCCAAATAGATTAATCATACAATAATATTAAAGTCAATGATCATGATTTCAATTTACATAATTAAATACACTCAATACAAAATCATTATAATTTTACACACTCCATTATATAACATATTGCACATGTCATACCCTTCTTACCACTTTTTGTTTAAATCCAAATAATCATTTATTGAGTAAAAAGCTTTTCTAAGTAACCACTCAAACAAATTTCTTTTGAACAACATTAAAGGTAAAATTTTAAAGTTAGCAGGTAATTTATTATATACTTTAACGGCGATGGCATAAGTGCTTATAGAGGTAAAGTGCTTTTTCTGGATAGCGACTATTAAAATCTATGACCTCTTTAAGTTTTTTGAAAAAATGCGGATACTTTTTCACAAAGACATTGTCTATCCGTTTCTTTACTCACGTGGTCTAACCTTACACGTGTTCCCTGGGTGATGCTGAATAAATTACCACTAGTGGTAGGCTTCGCCCGTTGCTCGAACCATCTACCGGACTAAGACTGTTGCCAATTGGTTCACCGAGTTCCGGTATGAATGGTGGATGGATTGGTGCCAGCCAGTATGGAAGACGGTTCGGGATAATTGCCCTAAGTAGTTTGGACTATCATCAGTTTTCTTACTGCTGTCTTCCATTTACAGACAAGCACGATTCCATTTTAGGCCACATCGTCACTTAGCATCAGGTGAGGTAAGTGTTCAAATGTGTGTCTGTAGTGAAGTTAAAAAAATTTAGAATGAGTACAAAAACATATTATCAGAGCTTTATTTGTTTGTATATAAGCGATCCGCTCCCGTTTTGCACGGGTGCAAATGTGATAGCAGAATGGCCAATAGTCTAAAGTAATGGACCGTCAACTGGTTTCGCTGGTTACACAACTAATCATATTTCCATTTAGTTTTTTTCATAGGAAACTTTAATTGTTGGTTTCAGCTATTAATTAATGTGATAGTTTCTATACCAAGCTTTCCTACATGCCTTTTTTTAAATCCTGAACGAACTTTTTTTGAAGCGTTGAACGAGAGATGGCTACAAGTTCGTTTTTTTATTTTATTTTTATATCTTATAGGCTAGCGTTTGACCACTATCTCACCTGTTGGTAAGTGATGATGCAGTCGAAGATGGTAAGCACGCTAAGTCTAGAATGGGAACTGGCTCTCAAAGCACGCTAGGCTTAGAAACGTGAGAGAGAATACAAGTATTACATAAGGATTTTTTAATTTTTTTTTATAGCATAGGCTAGCGTTTGATCACTATCTCGCCTGATGGTAAACGATGATGAGGTCAAAGATGGTGAACATGCTAGGATTAGACTACTCTGACTCTCAAGAGGTGTGTGCTGCCGGAACACCGTAAGGTTATGGCGGCAGATCTTCTCCTTGAAATCCTTGGTAAGATACTTTGTGGTAGCAAGTCAGATGAAACATCGATTTGTGTGCTCCTATGACATACAGGTAAGATATTATATCATCAATATAATATCCTACTTGTGGAATGAAACGACAATGTCGACAATAGTGAATGATGAAAGGAACAAGTAAACTTATCACTTTCATCTCAAACCTATCACTAGGTACTATTATCATTAAAATAATCTAAGGGAGGGCACCATTCATTATTTTGTGGGGAGGGTACGATGTCCTCTCCAGTTGTTAATAGCTCCTTTCAAAAAGTTTGATACAACCGTTTCAGGTTCGCGATCCTGGACGACGTGGTGACGTACCAGTGCCGGTTCCTCAACACGGAGACGTTGAAGAAGAACAGGGCAGCCAACAGGATCGTAGTCACAGAGTTCGGGACCAAGTCTGTGCCGGATCCTTGCCATACTATCTTTGATAGGTATTTGGACTTTGATATATTTTTTAATCTATTATACATATACTACTATAACACTAATATTGTAAATGCGATAGTCAGTTTGTTTATTGGTTTACTTGGGACTTCTTCACGGTCAAACGGCTGCACTGAATTAGCTGAAATTGTACACATAGATAGCCAATACTGTGGATTAGGCTATAGGATACCTTTTAATGCAGGCGAAGCCGCGGGGCACAGCTAGTATCGGGGCACAGTAGTCATATAAAACAAGCGTTTGACCACTATCTCGCCTGGTAGTAAGCGATGATGCGGTCGAAGATGGTGAACACGTTATGCCTAGAATTCTCGGACTCACAAGGGCTGTGTGCTGCCTGAACGTCGTAAGGTTATGGAGGCAGATTTTCTCCTTGAAAGTGGTCAGCTCCTCTTTATGGTAGCAAGTCAGGCGGAACATAATATGATATATATAATATATCATATTATGAATGAAGATAAAAAAACCACCTAACATTTTTTTTCTACAGTCTAATTTTTTATCTACAGGGTAGCAGCAATTTTCAAGCCGGGAGAGTCGATGTCAGATAACGCCATGATATCTTTGTATCCGTTCGGAGATGAGATATATGCGTTCACTGAGGGACCAATCATACATAGGTAAGAAATTGTTTATTTGAAAAATGTAATGGCGTACGTTACGGAAGTTAGGTCGACTATTGGCGTGGCGACGCGTTGCCTCGCTGTGGCGCCGCGCCACTCGTGGCTCGTCGGCTCAATCCGCTTCAGTTCGGGGATCCCCCTCTCCACGCGCATGCGCCTTGCCGGTTTCGCAGTATTCGATGTTTCACAGGCGTTCCGCGATGTTTAATTTTTTAAAAGTTTGTAATCTGGACAGACTAGCTCTTGTCCACTCGATGTTCAGTGTTGATGCGGCCTCAGACACAATTACAGACCTTGAAGAGGCGCAATACAACTGTCTATATTCGGATCCCCATAGTGTTTTACTATCATAACCATTCTTCCAAGCTGGACAACATCAACCGTCATGCCTAAACGTGACGAACCGATAAACGACTTGTCTTTGTTAGGTGTGTGGTTCGAGCCCCAACAAAACTCTACCACCAGTGGTAACTTAACTAGCCGAAAAATATAAGCATCCGCATTGAATACCTCCTCCTATCTAAGTCACTTAAAATATTTAAACCTTTCATCATCATTGTCAGCCGGATTCCGTCTGCAGCTGGACATGGGCCGATCCTATGGCCACTGAGCTCAATCTTCAGCTATTTGTTTCTAAAACCAGGGCTAGCATGGCAAGGGGACTATTTTGTCTTTTCACCTATCCGTGTTTTGTTTGGTGGAGAAGGCAAATTATAAGTAAAGTTATGTGATAATTATAAACGCCCGCTGACTTTTAATCACATATTTTTTTAAATGTTTTAATACGATACAAAATCAAAACTCGGGGTTAAACTTTACCAAGCGTTTAAATTGTTGTGTATATCTCCTGTCAGTGGTCAAAAACAGGTAAAATACTTTTGTCTTTCCCGCGGGGATAAGGCCATGCTAGCCCTGCTGGATATAATACCAATTGTTAAGTAGTATATAAATAACGTTATATCTTCAGGGTAGATCCAGTGACGTTGGACACCATGGAGCGAAAGAACCTCATGGACGATGTAGCACTCGTCAACCACACCTCCCACCCTCATGTGATGCCTAATGGTAACATCTAACTGGTTTTGTTGTTGTTTGGTCTGTAGCTGGTTAAGATAAGCGCTTGGTCATTATATCACCTGATGCTATGTGACGATGCAGTTTAAGATAATTATAATTATGCTTAACTGGCAATAGAAAGAAAAAGAAAAAAATTGAGAGCCCGGTGGCGTAATCGGGAGATCGGTTGGCTTAAATGCCAGAGGTACCGAGTTCAAACCGCCGTGCGCCAATGGATTTTTCTAACGAAAAATTTATGTGCGCTTTTCACAGTGTAGTGACTTCCGGTGAAGGAAAAATATCGTTAAGAAACCAACAACCCCCGCATGGTGGTAGGACATTATCTAGTGTCCGCCTGGCCAGCTACACAGAAAAAAAAGCAAAACAAATAAAATATAAACTTAAAGTTTCATATTTAGGTAGTAAGTTGCTGAAAAGGCTTATATTAGCACAAAATGTCCAGGTAGACATCCAACCGAACGTCATCCACATATTTATGTAAATTTCAGAGTAATTTAGAGTAGTGATACTACTCTAAAATACTCTGAGATTTACATATAAGACTGGTATTCGGTTGGGTGTCTGCCTGAATATTTTGTCCTAAGATAGGCCTTTTCAGCAACAAGAAGATGAGATGTAGTGAATGAATGTGCTGAGAGATGTAAATATAATTGTTATATGTAATTAGGTATTGTGTTTCTGTCCAGGTGACGTGTACAACGTTGGCATGTCAGTAGTGAAGGGCAGGTTGAGGCATGTTGTCGTCAAGTTTCCGTTCACTGAAAAGGGTGAGTAAAAACATATTTAAAAAAATATCGTACCCAAGTCAAGGTTTAACGTCTATTAATGTATTATACCGGCTGTAATTCACGTACCTTTAGTCGAATTTTCTCGACCTAGGTTTAAGACTAGAATTACAGCCGGTATGTAACATTAATAATGTTAAAAATTCACGAAAATTTTAAAACAAAAATCCAGTTAATACATAGATTATTATATAAAGATAATACAGGGTACATTTTTGAAGTGGGTGTGGGTGGCCAAATTTGCTGTGATGTCTTTGCTAATAAGGAATGAATTATGGGATGAAGAAAAGTATTATAATTTTACTAGCTGTGCCCGCGACTTCGTCCGCGTGAAATAGTGTCTTTGGGTAGCATTAACACATAAGACACATACGTATCCCAACTACACCGCGTCGTACCACGCCACGCTAATCCCCCTTCCCTCCACCCCTTACATACCTCCCCCTTCCCCCTCACGTCCACCTCACCCCCCTCCCCACCCCTTCCCCTTACATACCTATCCTCCCCTTTGCTCCCCTCCCCTCCCCCTTACCCTCACTTACCTACCCTCCCCCTCAACTCCTACAACCATACCCATCCTCTTCCCTCCCCTTCCACTCCCCCTTCCCCCTCACAAACTTTGAATGTCATATTTACTTATTTATTATATTATTTACATTATTATATTAAATCGAAACAACAGCTTAAAAAATAAATTTCAAGCTTCTAGCTTTATATACTTCCATACAACTTTTCATCCCCCCTTTCAACCCCTTACAACCCTCTTTTCGCATTAAAAATATGCCTATATCCTCTCTCAGGTTCTAGACTATCTGTGTACCAAATTTCATTTAAATCGGTTCCGTAGGTTTGACGTGAAAGCGAAACAAACAGACAGACAGATAGACAGAGTTACTTTCGCATTTATAATATTAGAATAAAAGCCAGAGATGGCGCTAGCGTAGATTTTAATAGCTCTCCTTTAAATATTGCCTAAATGTATGAGATCCTGCATCGCGCAAACGATATTTTCCGTGATATTGAAACTAATGCACTTGCTTCGCGATTAAATATCTCAAAAGTTGAACTCGTTTAACTCGTTCGCTGCTGAAAACACTCACCGTGCGTTTTTTCGATTTTTGGTATCGGAAGTAAAATTAAAAAAAAATATATAATACATGTTTATTTTAAATTATTTTTTTCACAAGGGGTGCGTGTGACCTTCTGCTGTTGGATTTTAGTTTTTATTTGATGCCACACCTATGAAAAAAAATAATAAAAAAATAATTTAAAAAATGAAAAAATATGCGAAAAAGTGCCGCAGTCAAAGTGTTAAAAACGTTTCCTCTTCATAATATTAGTCTGGATTAGTAGATATTTTGATACGGTCTAATCATGTGTACAGGTGACATGTTCGCGAAGGCGCATATAGTGGGCAGCATGAAGCCGAGGTGGAATTTCAACCCAGCATACATGCACACTTTTGGTAATATTATATCATTTATTTATATTCGCAATGTAGATCTACTCGTACCATCAAGACGCCCTCAGACTAAGTGAAACGATGATATTTCAATGATGGTTGGCAAGAGCTAGATTAAAGTTGCCGAAGATCGTGCTCAGTACCGTACAGTTAGAGAGGCCTATGTTCAGCAGTGGACTCGTAAAGGCTGATGATGACGATTATGATACACTTGCGTGTCAGATGAACAAAACTACCCAAACGGAGTCTTGAACCTAGCACGCCAAGTTGCCAGAGAGGGGGCATAGGATATATCATCAGCTGGTAATGTAGTCGTTCAATAAAAATCTGCAAGCCGGCCTTTACACAAAATTATTAGCCAACTGTTGATGGGATTACCATCAACAAGTACCTTAAGTAGTAAATGGAATAGACCGGTGACGGGTAGCGACACCGGTGCGAGGAGTTACGTACTGATATTTTCGCCAGCCCACCGCGGCCAATTATGACCAAACTCTTCAGTTTGTCAAGTCAAATTTGACCGTATTCAGCTGACATTATTCCTAATCAGCGATGAAATGTATTGTTGTAAATAGCTGAGGATGAGAGTAGCCGAAGATCGTATTCAGTAGCGTGATATTGGAGAGGATTATGCAGTACAGCAGTTGGCTAATCGTTATAGGCTGATGATGCTAATAGTGGTGTAGATTTTGTGTCTACATTCAAAAGAGATTCCACTTTAACACCTATCAACTTCAACAAACATTGCAATTTGCACTACTACTTGAGCCCTAATTACCAGAGTACCACGTATCGGCAAGCGTAGCGTAGGGCGCCCTCCAACTTACGCCTTTTAGTAGTGGTAGGACTTCTGCTAGTCCGCCTGGGGCGGTACCATCACTTTGCCAATTAATTTTCAGCCGTGAAATAAGAATGATTTGCGGTTTAAATGGCAAGGTGTCCAGTGAAATTAAAGGGCATGTGAGACTCAACATCTTTATGTCTCAAGGTAACAGGCACAGTGCAGTGACATACAAAATTCTGGCAGTTCTGAATTTTGCATGCCGCTGTATCTGTTATAGGTAGACATCATCGCTTCCATCAGGCGAGCGTCGTGCTTGTCATGTTACCTTTTACCATAAAAAAAAAACTAGTTGGAGCGATGGTCTTCGCAAGGTGGCTGGCAAGAGCTGTATGGGAGTTGTCGAGGATCACCCTCGGGGGCGTATAGTTGGAGAGGCCAATATCCAGCGGTAGACTAAATAAGGTGATAACGTTGATGATGATACCAGAGTATACTTCCCTGCAGGTATAACAGAGAACTACTTCGTGATAGTAGAACAGCCTCTGTCGGTCTCCCTTTGGGGAGTGCTTCATAATCAGCTCTCGAATGAACCCCTCGCTTCTAGCCTGCACTGGTATCCTAAACACGAGGTATTTGTATTCATTTTAATCGTAGTTATAGAACTTATACAATAACCATAGAAATATGAATTTTTGAGCTAAGACAAGTCCAGACAGGTTCAGACAAGTTCAGACTTTAAACTTGCATATCTTTTAACTTCCATTCTTCAGCGCGTTATAGAACGATCCTTAATGAAAATACTGATGAATTATTTACATTTAATATTAAGCTCCCAGGTACACATATGTAAACAATGTACAAGGTACGTATGAAAAAAAAATCCAATATGACCAAATTAATATCTTGCAAAATTATTTTGAAAATCTTTAAACCCCTTTTTAGCGTATAATAGCGAAAAGCTGTTCTATTCCTAAAATATGACATTACGATATAAGTACTAGTAGTAGTAATTTACTGAGAATTCAATCACGATAATTATAATCACGTAAAAAACCTTATTAAAATGTAGAGAAAACTCTCTGTGAATCTTATAAATAGATGAAACCTCTCTAAAGGCTATTTTCACCGGTTCATGATAAAGTGACAGATAATTATCTGACATTATGACGCCATATAAAAGCTGTAAAAAATCTGTCAGATTATGTTCCTAATAGGTGTATCTGGAACCGGTGTAACTGGCCCCTAAGTCTTTAATCTCATAGATCAGAGAGTTGTGGAGATAGCTCAGTTGCACATTATAAAATAGGACGAAACATCTCCCAGTCCCTAACTTATTAACCAAAATCTCATCACCCACTATCCCCAACTACACCTATACCGTTTCCAGAGCCACATAGTCCTCATTAGCCGACAGACCGGCAAGGAGTGCACACGTTACCGTACCGACACGTTGTTCTTCCTCCACATCATCAACTGTTTCGAGCAGGACGGTCGCTTGATAGTCGACCTCTGCACTTACAAGGACCCAAAGGCTATAGATGCTATGTACATCGCAGCCATAGAGGTGAGACAGATTATTTGTAAGCTTGGTCGAAGTTTAAAAGCTGGCGCCTTATAACTATTATTTAACAGACAAGTACTTGACCTTCGTTTTAACTGATGCTAAGTGACGTTGTGGTCGAAGATAAAACCGTTCTTGTCTGAAAATGGAAGTTGAAAGTGAGGCGAGGTGCAGGACAACTAATGTTAGTCCAATCCGCTTAGCGTAAATACCCCTGTGAGTATCCCAACCTTATTATATAAGCTGGAATTTGAAAACGATTTTTTTTTGTGTTTGATAGGTAAGAAATTTGACAAATTACTGAGTATATATATTTTATAACCTGATGTTAAGTGATAATTATTGAAGCACGGTTGCGTATAAAATACCTGTTTGCTAGCGATTTGAAACCTCTCGGTCTGTACTTAACAGGAAACATAGACTTTGGCAAACATTTTCATTCCTTATCAGTATTTAAGTATAATTAATGTGGATGTATATAGAGATCAAATTCTCACTCTTTAATTTAAGTTGCAGCGCTTTCTTAACAACTAAATTGCTCATTCAAGTTTTTGCAGATAGATACTGCATAATTTGAACATTGATATCCTAATAAAGTCTTCATATTTCAGACGATGCAAACGAACGCAGACTATGCGGAATGGTTCCGAGCGCGACCGAAGCGGTTGGAGATGGCACTGGATGCTCCACGGCTGACCAAGGTGGAACCCAGGCTGCTGGCTGACCTTGGATGTGAGACGCCCAGGATACATTACGATCTGTATAATGGTAAGCAAAACTAATTTATTGACGAGACCAACTTCGGAACAAGATTTACCCAGGAATCATCATTATAAACAGCCAGTATTCGTCTACTGTTGGACATAGGCCTCTCTTATGGCACGCCACTGAGCATACCATTGAGCACCAAGGAATAAGGTTATTCGTATAATCTACTCATTGCAGCTTGGTAGCAATACACCACCTCTCTCTCGGCGTAGTATAGTCGTAATGTACTTAACCAAATAATAAAAAACTAAACCAGAACTTTATTAATAAAAATCAACGTATATTTCAGGGCGTCCATACAGATATTTCTACGCAATCAGTTCAGACGTAGACGCAGAGAACCCTGGATCTGTGAGTACTTTTATTTTATACTAGCTGTGTCCCGCGGTTTCACCTGCGTAGACGTCGTTCTCGTGGGAATATCGGGATAAAAAAGTATTCTATGTGTTATTCCAGGGCTATCTACACACCAAATTTTGGCTCTATCGGTTCAGTAGTTTTAGAGTGAACAAACATATATCCATACATTCTTTCAAACTTTCGCGTTTTTAATATTAGTAGGATAGTAGGAAGTAGGATGTATTAAGATTTTGCTGCAGCAATCTTAGCGTTGAGAATGCTATAAGATATTATTTATTTATTTTACTTTTCATTATTCAGTGCAATATAAAAATATGCTCAATTAAAATACTGATGAATTAATTACATTTAAAATTAAGCTCCCAGGTACACATATGTAAACAATGTACAAGGTATGAAAAAAAAGTTCTAATATGACCATATAATATCTTGCAAAATTATGTTGATCATCCTTTGTGTTTATGTGATGATATTGCATTTTGCTTACAGATTATCAAAGTGGACACGAAGACTGGCCTCACGACAACTTGGTGTGACAGTAACTGCTACCCCAGTGAGCCTATATTCGTCCCTACTCCTGATGCCAAGGTATTTTCTGACATAATAATAGTCAGAATGCCGCCTACCAAAAATTATGTTAAAATAATTTATTTAACATTCAAGCTACTCGTATGTTATACGATTAAGTATTTAATATATATATATTATTAAGATTAAGTTAAGTACACATATTTGAAAAAAATATATGTGTATAAGCTCAAAATTTCAAAATTTTGAAAATTAGGCGAGAATGGTGAGGTGCTTGGGTAATCAATAATTTGCCTGTCATAGTAAAAAATACAACAAGCTAATTACGACAAATACATTGGTTGATAGATCTTACACTACATCTTACATTATTTGATTTTCAATAAGTAACTAAAATCTCAATTCTATAAAATACAGTAACAATCTGTTACTGTATTTTATAGAATTAATTGTGGCCCGGAAATACGCAAACGCGATAGTGGTTTTGCTGTTAGTCTGTGGCAAATTTGGGCCATAGACCCATTGCTAAGACCAAACAATATAAAATAAATATCGCGAATATGTACAACATTTGTACTCGGAACATTGCTTAATAATAAGTATAAAGTATATATATAAGTACTGTTTAAATCTTGTCTCAAATTAAATTATTAACACACTCACACAACCACACACACACACAACCACACATACACACACACACACACACACACACACACACACGCACGCACACACACACACACACACACACACACACACACACACACACACACACACACACACTTAATTAGCTATTTAAATTAATGATTAGTCATACAATGTTATTAAATAATTAACATCATGTCATAAGTTAGGATTCATACAATTTTATTTTATGTAATATGTAATTGTAATTGAAATTCGTAATCTGTAATCGAATTAATGATTTATTAATGTATCTTTAAGAATGTAAAACTATTTTAAACTAATGCTAGATTTTTAATTTGGACACAAAGACTTAAAAAAATGTACATTAAATGTACTTCAAAATGAGAAGGAACTTTCTACCAAAATACAGTGTCACCAACACCTACTTTGGCGGAAATGGCTGTATATAATTATGTAAGACTATTATGAAATATAAAAACTTTTTATGAAATAAATAAATTTGAAATGAGTTCATATGAAAAACCAAACACGTCCTATTATTTTTTTCAGAACGAAGACGACGGGGTGCTTCTAAGCTCGCTAGTGTGGGGCGGCGATAGAGACCACGAGGTGGCGCTGCTCGTGCTAGATTCGCGCACGATGCTGGAAGTGGCTCGGGCGCACTTCCACACTCCGTCACAGGCACCCAAGTGTCTCCACGGGTGGTACCTTCCCCAACGTACCTTCACGTAACCACCTACACTACTTAGCTTAAGATTTACATGAATCTCTTTAAGATATATCGTGGCAGAGATAGCAAGCGTTTTGTCAGGAATCTAAAACCATACTCGGCTTCGTCAAGGAGCTGCGATGGCTTGGGTAGACGGGGAATGGTTGGGTAGAAGAGTTGTAGGGGAAATGCACAATACACCCCTAGCAGGAAGTCAGTGCAGGTTTTATCGCTCCCCAACTACTATTAATAGTAATTTAAGTATTAGTATTTAATTATAGTCGCGTTATTCGCTCGCTGCAGACTGGGTCATTCATCATAGTAAAGCTAGGGCGGTCAACATGTTGCGCAGATATACAACTTTGTATATAATTTTTTTTTAAATAGCCTTAATAGTCTGACGACACTGACTGGATGACAGCTAAACGGCTCAATACTTAAAAAAAAATGCAAAGTGTAAAATTATGCCTTCGCTATCATTACTTGATAATTGATTATGATTTATTTTATGCGTGCGTATATATATATATATATATATATATATATATAATACTATCTAGATACTGAATAAATGCTTTGATTTGATTTGATAGTTCTGTTATTGTGTGTATGTTGCAATTCACGAACGCGCGATGCGAGAATTTAAATTATATATTTTACTTAGTGTCCATACTTACTAGGACACCAGTAGTCGCACAAGTCACGCTACGAACAAAGTCTATAAACTCCTGCGCAACCAAGGAGATACCCTCCATATAGCTTTTAACATGTTGTTGGTAGCGCGACTGGTTATTGCCGCCAATGTTGTTGATGAATGAGACTACGAGCAAAGAAGATATACTTGGTACGAGTACTACTTTTCAACCCTAAGTTTTTGGGAGACGTTTCCACCGAAGTTGACCACGGATGCATTAACCATGGTCAAGTAGGAGAATGTTTATATACCTATACTATACACCATGTTTGGATCACGAAAATATGTATGTCGATGTTTTGTGACTAGTAGGTATACCTAAGTAAAATATTTGAGTTTGAGCAGATATTGTGTCAATATGTAAGCTATGTATGTAAGAGGTAGTTAAGTACGTAGTAGATGTGATGTAATAGTTCAAGAAAATCGAAAATCACAAATCTCGCATTTGTGATTTTTTTTCATGAATAGGTGGACAAAAGTCAGACAGCTCGTAGAAAGCAAAAACAGGTAGAAAATTAATAAAAAATCTTATAAGTGTAGCAAACAGATAAGATATCCTTATAAAAATATTTATTGTAATGTGTAATTGAATACAGTTTTAAGGTATCGTAGTTATTTAAGTTAGCGGAGGTGTTATAATGTTAATGTGAATGCTGCAAAGAGAGTTATTTCATGATCTGTTTTGGACACAAATTTAGAGTTATCTAAGATGTATTTTTATTACTAGCGAACGTTAGAAAAGAAGACGAGAAGGTAAATTGTTAATGCGTTGTATTTTCTATGTTGCGTCAGAAAATAAAGCACAAAGAAAATATGAGTTTATTTTTTTACCAACACTCCTCCGAAAAGGTAGGTACAATCCGAAGGTACAAGATTTTGCCTGGTGGTTGCCATATTAAATTTTGATTACTGTGATGTTTTTGGCGACACTACGACAAATCAATTGACGTAAGAATCACCAAAATCTGTCCACGCGTTTGGTCTCTAGCGCCACAAAGGAACAAACATACATAAATACATAGGGATATAGCCTTATATACACATTAACCCCATGCGTCACGCAGTCGAGTAAAATTGCAGAATATTTATCACATATTTACTATGCTGTTATTCGGTCTAAGACAGCGGCGTTGAATCTCGGTACCTACACTACTTCCATTTCTAAATATTTATTAAGGTACTTAATTTTACTGTCTAAGTAATAGATTTAAGTAAACAAATATTGAGAAAATATAAAGTTCTCATTTGACATTTTTGGTAGGTACGATTTCATATTATATTCGCTTTAAATTGTATTTTACAGTAAACGTTTCCGACATCTTTTTAGCCCTGTGTCCACATATTACATACAAACGTTATCAATATTCATAACCACAAAAGTGTGTATGTTTGTTTCCCCTCTTCACAGTTAAACTTGCTCGATTGGTTGAAATGTTTCTTACTAATAGACAATAGAATAGGAATAAAACATACGATAATTCTTAACGCGGTCAAAGCCGTGGGCCGTAGTTAGTCTCTACATTATTTTTTTTTACTATGAAGGTAACCTTAGATATAGTTACTATGTAAAAAGATCAGAAAAACAACCAAAACGATAATGATATCGCCATTAATAGGCTAATGTAAACCATCGCCTAATCTAATTAATCTTGTGTACTCTCACCGCAAACAACGATTAATACCATTAGACATTACGTACCTACGTTAAGCAAACAGGGGCCACTCTGCTATCCACTATGTGCCCGAATCAATTTAACTTAGACCACCGAGAGCTTTCCCCGTATCTGGAAAAATAAAAGCACATCTCGATTTGAAAATAACATGACGAACGTTTCGGAAACAATTGAAATTGACATCAAGATTTGGTCCGACTTTATGGAACAGATTTTGAGACAAGACTCCACCTGGCAGACCGTCGTCATACTATCCCTGATGTTCATCATATTCATCATCGGTCTCGTGGGAAACCTGCTCACTTGCATCGTCATCTACTCCGACAAGACTATGCATACCGCCACCAACTATTACCTGTTCAATCTGGCTCTATCGGACCTCTTGGTGTCCGTCGCAATACTTCTAGAGGTATACGAGAATTGGGAAACTGACTCACAGCTCGTGCGTTATTCGTTTGGAGACCTGGCGTGCAAAATTCACTACTTCTTGGTTATTGCTCTATGGAACAACGGGATTTTGATAATGACGGCGTTGGCTGTGGAGAGGTATGTGGCGATATGTCATCCTATGATGCTGAGTTCTACTCCAGTTTGGAAGCGAGTGATGAAGATAATTGTTGTGATTTGGATAGTGGCTATTGTGGAGACTCTGCCGGAAATATGGACGGTGCGGCTGATAAAGACCAAGAAGACGTCCATGTGCTTCATAGTACCGACACCGTTTGCCAAGATCGTGAACGGTGTGCTAGCTGTGGTGACATTTCTGGTGCCCCTCGGAATAATGACCTTTGTGTACGTGATGATAGCGTTTCAACTGTATGTCGTGCAGAAGAACACGTCAAAGGGAAGAATATTCAACCACAGACATAGTAGGAGTAAAGTTAACAAGCTTATTAGTAAGTATGGCTTGGCTATTATAGAACTTGAGTAGTATTGTTATTGCAAAACGATTTTAAACTCATGCGCTCAAAGATCGAAATAGAACCGGCTGCAATGAGACATTTTGCCATTCATGGTAAAGGATTAACTTTTCTGAACTGGTTTCACCGTCCAGTCCAGAGCTGTCAGAGTCATGTATGTAAGCTTAAAGCCTGACAATAAACGATTAGAAGTTCCAGTATAATGCCGTCACGTTATACTGGAATTTTGGATTCTTATTAAACAACTTGCTTTAAACTTATATAGACTGAGAAAATATAGATTGAAACGTATATTCGAACAAAGTAAATCCCAGCCTAGTCACTTCTTGACTCTGTGCTTATGCTAACTCTTTTACATACCTTGTAAATACAATTATCTCAATGACAATTAGTTGCCTGATTGTACCAAGTAAAGCGTTTGTTGTTCAGTAGCTTTGACGCTGTCGTTCCTGATCTGCTGGGTACCGTTTTTCATCATCAGGGTGCTTATCTTCGTCTGGGACGCGAAACGACTCATGCAAGTTGATGCGGTAATATATTCATTATATCGAGGGCATCATAACATAAGAGGCGTATAGACAAACGTAAAGGTTTACAGGAGGGACAAAAGTGTGAAAAAAACAAATTGTATTGATATTCGAATGTTTCTTTCACCGTGTTAGACAGCTTTGAAAAAAGCTGTGAGGAACGATAATTGGCATTATTTGCTTATACGCCTATTTGTTATAAAGCCTTCGATATGTATTCTAAAGGTACGGACAAACCGCAGCCTCCTGCGTGCACGATCTAGGCGGCGATCAGATAGCGCAATAGTATTTGTACCGACGCGGTGTGGCCGTTCCTTGAGTGTATTAAAGTAAAGGTACGGCCACACCGCGGCGTCCTGCGATCTGCGGGCGCGATCTCAGTACTTTTCAATTGTTTTCTCATCGCGTTTGGTGTGAATCATTCGGTACAAATACTACTGCGCTATCTGATCGCCACTTAGAACGCGCACGCAGGACGCTGCGGTATGTCCGTACCTTAATAAGTAGTCTATATGAATCATGTACCAACTAATTACATCCACCGTTGGCAGTATTGAAGTAAATTACGGAAAACAGAATCCGTTGGTTTTTTTTTGGTAGAGACATATGACCAGCAGAAAGAGATAAAATTAACTTCACATCGAGGATGAATATAATAATACATTAATATATTGCAAATGGCCCCACAGATTAACAGTTCGCCTGCAGTTCCTGATCGTATCAGGAGGCCTGCCGTCCAAAGTCTGCATAGCCCACTCACTAAAGCGATTATTGGCTGCTGGCAGCCTGCCGGTAATGATCGAATACCGGCTGTAACTATTGGTTCGAGTTTGTCGTCAGACAGTCGTCACTGGTCAGTCCGAAACCTGAAGCGAAACTGTGCGTGTGTGATTACAAAGTCTGTGGGGCCCTTAAACCGTTTAAAGGTACGGACACACCGCAGCGTTCTGCGTGCGCGATCTAGGCGGCGATCAGATAGCGCAGTAGTTTTTTTACCGACTGATTCATACCAAGCGCGATCAATAAACATTTGAAAAGTACTTAGATCACGCCCGCAGATCCCAGGACGCCGCGGTGTGGCCGTACCTTTACATGTGTTTACAGAATGTATCACTAACAGAAACTTAAATCTCAATACAACGTTAAGGGCCAGTCTCACCGGTTCCTGATAATGTGTCAGATAGTTATCTGACAGATGACGCCATAGAAAGCTGTCAAAAATCTGTCAGATTAGTCACTGATAGGGTTTATCAGAACCCGGTGAAATTGGCCCTAAATATATATTATCTATCTATATCTCTAAAAGTTGATCTTCACGAAATTAGTAAAGATAGAACTTAATGTTTTGCTTACCAGTGGTGGCATGTGTGGTACAAGATATCCTGCCTCAACAACTGGTTCAGTGCAGTTTTGAACCCGCTACTCTTCAGTGTCATGTCTACCAAGTTCCGAGAGTCGCTTAAGGTCAGTACTTAGTCACTTTATGGTATTGTTATCACATTAATATGATCATTGTCTGTGGGAGTGTACTGGTGACCTGTAATACAGGTTTTTTTAAACCTAGTTCAGCAACCAGTCTCTCATAAGATAGTGTCCTTTTTAGGGTTCCTTAGCCGAATGGCAAAAAACGGAACCCTTATAGATTCGTCATGTCTATCTGTCTGTCTGTCTGTGTGTCCGTATGTCACAGCCACTTTATTCCGAATTTTATTGGAACTACACAGTTGAAACTTGGCAGGAAGGTGTATTCTATAAATTGCTTTACGACTTTTATACAAAAATAAAAAAATACATATTAAGGGGGTTCCCCATACATGGAAGTGAAACTAAGTTTTTTTTTTATCAAACCTATACGTGCGTGGCGTCTCTATAGATAGGTCTTAAAAAAGGATATTGAGGTTCCTAAAACCATTTTTTCTCAAAGTCAATCATTTGAAAGATAGACACTTTTAAAGTGGTAAAATGTGTGTCCCCTCTAACTTTTAAAGTAAGAGAGTGAAAAATCTAACAAAAATATAAGATCTCAATAAACACTGAATGAAAATTGGTTTAAATGAGATATAGTCAGTAGTTTTTTAGATATAGCAACCGCAAATATAACTTTGTTTTTCATACAAACATAAAGAAACAATAATAATTCATACAGACAAAAAAAAAACAAAAAGTTAATTTTTTGCTGGCGATAAATTAAAGTTATAAAATACTCTACTATGTAACGGAACCCCACTAGTGCAAGTCCGACTTGCACTTGGCCAGTTTTTGTGAGCTTTAGACTAAGAACCACCCTTGTAATAATGTGTGAGAGAAAATAAATGAATTGTATTGTATTGTATTAATATCGGCTATAGTGACTTCTTAACGTGCTCCGGCAGCACAAAGCCCTTGAGAGTCAGAGTATTCTAAGTCTAGCAATTCACCACCTTCTACCACATCATCGCTTACCAGCAAGTGAGATATTGGTCAAACGCTGCACTATATGAAATAAAAAAATGTTAATAATATCAGGCCCCGGGCTGTGTTTTCTGATGTTGTTTTTTGGATGTTGTTTTTTTAGGTGAGACCTAATGTACTGCTAAAGGTCGATTATAAAGAATATTAATGGTCGCGAGTTTCTCAATTTGGTGCGGACTGGAAACAATAGAAAGAACTCTTTCCTTTTTCACCGTTCTGTGGTTACACCATTTTCTCAATGATCGAAGATGTAGCACGCTTTCCTAGAAGGATAGCTGCTATCGAATAACATATAGAGACTTTTCTTACAGGCGTTGTGGAACAACAGAGTCAGACGACAGCAGCATCCAGAATTGTACACGAGCAGAACTAATGTGCATCTATGAAGAAGAATAAAAATATAAGAATACTAGCAGCCCGCCCCGGCTTCGCACGGATTGAACATATATGCCTACAAAATTTGCATCAGTTTGTTGCATCGAATATAAAATATTAACATATTTAACAATGTCATATTTCAACCAATTTACACAAAACCTTAACGAATTATGCACCTAAGACCTAAACCTTCCTCATAAACACTCTGGCTATTGGTGAAAACCGCATGATAATCCGTTCAGAAGCTATTGAGATTATTGCGAACAGACAGACAGACAGTGATGGACATTGTTTTATAATACTCACGTAGTGATATTGGACGGCCCTTTGGCGTAAAGGATAGTTACCCTGATTCTGACCCGAGGGTCGTTGGTTCTAATCCTAGCTATATACCTACCAATGAAAGTTTTATGTGCATTCATGATTAATGGCTTAACGAATGGGGATTAATGTGTCCCGACTGTTAAAGTCTCTATATTCCATATAACAATGTATAATTTATTTTATGAGTGTATCGACCGAGAAAGAATTTAAATGGTATAGTTTTTTGATATCCCTAAACAGAAGTCTAAACTACTAGACTTACTTGTTTTTTTCTTTTCAGTTCATTTTTTAACACTTCACTTTTTGCGCAGTCGGGTATTTTGATTTTTTAATTAAATGTTTTATTTTACAATTTTTAGTTAAGTAAAGGACGGCAAATTCCGTAATCTGAACAAAAAACCGAAATGCGTGAAATAGATAGAGTATTGCTTTTTAAGCTTACTTACTTTACAGTTGTACTAATAAACGACTATACCAAAAGGAAGAGGTTGTTTGTTACCTCAGAACTCCATCAATTCTTAACCGATTTCGAAAATTCTTTTTTTGTTTGAGTTAATATGATTTTCGTTTTGTCTCATTGTAATTTTATTGAGATCTGATAAGTAACTACAGAGATAAGCACCGCAAACTTGTTACTGAAAGTGACTAACGCGGCATGTAAAATCGTTTTTTTTTCGATTTGTACGATCATAAATTATTTGTTATAAATATATTTTGAATCTTCATTTTAAGACATTTAATTCGATACCCCACTCGATAGGTTTTGAAAAAAAAAAAAATTTTTTGATCCCCAAATGTTGGCGTCTGATTTCCGCCATTTTGAATTTTTCAATTTTTTATGTTTTTGTTGACACTCGCGCTAGCATGGCGAATCTATTGACGTGCCAATTATCAAAATCGGCCCACGCGTTTGATCTCTAGTGTGCCACAAAGGAACAAACATACATACATACATATATAGACTGATAAACACATTACCTCTCCTTTGCGTCGTGCAGTCGGGTAAAAAGAAACATACAGACGAATTGAGAACTTCCTTCTTTTTGGTAGTCGGTTGAAAAGTAGCTTACCACCACCAGAACATCTGCCGCCGTAACCTTACGGCGTTCCCCGACGCAAAAAGTAGGGGTATTATACGTTTAACGTGTGTATCTGTGTCTCTGTCTGTAGCATCTTAGCACCCAACCGGATGAACTGATTTCGATTTTATTATTGATAGTTTTTTTTATAGATGTCTTCATCGAGAGTGTTCTTAGCTTTGATTCATGAAAATTCGTTCAATCGTTATAAAACTATAAGCTTTAATCAACTTTCATAGGTCTGATCAATTCGAAAATCTTCTTCTTCAACGATATTGTAAGAACATGGAAGCATTGACCTGATGCTGGGACATCTCCTGGACTCTACAGAATACTCAAATCCTCACCAACTTACAGCTTAGATTTTAAATGTCGTGTTTAGAGTCAATCGAATGCTATTAATGAAAAGATTAGATAGATCAGTCGGGGTGGTTTAAAATATTATACTATTTATATAGATCATTATTATTTTATACAATAGATCATATTATTATACTATATTGACTTCAAATTGATTGTGATCGGTGGGGATCTACAGAAAAGCTAAGCCTATAATAATATTTTCTAAGTAACTATGACCTATTCTGTGGTTTCACTGCAAATATTTTTTTAATTTTGCGATGCGTGTATGTGAAATCCGTGATATCTTCTAGAGTTTTCATTTGAATTATATACTGTAAAGGACAATTTTAATCTATAATATGTGGCTAAGCTAATTAACGTAATAATTTGGATAAGGATAAATACTATATACTTGAAACTAGCCCTGGAAGTTATGTAATATTTTTTAACAAAAAATTATAGATTAAAATGGTTACTGTGAGTCAACCTTAAGAGATAGACATATGCTGTCGCGGACTTTTTTGTAGGTCTTATTAAGTTGTACAACTCTTGCATAGAAAATATTCTTCCATCTGTTTTCAATTGAGCAGCGTTCGTAAGAAACGTGTTTTTCCGACCGTTTCTTTGTCGACTTAGGTTGCAAATTAGGTCTCCACGAATGTACCTTTGATTTTAACTGGATAATATATAACCTATTTTCATTTCAAAAGTCTATTCTATATATTAGTGAAAGAATTTTTTAAATCGGTCCAGTAGTTTTTGAACCAAATCATTACAAACATACAAAAATACAAAAATACGAAAATAGTATTTGATAATAGTTTTTGAACCAAATCATTACAAACATACAAAAATACGAAAATACAAAAATACAACAATACAAAAATACAAAAATACAAAAATACAAAAATATAAAAATACAAAAATACAAAAATACTAAAATACAAAAATACAAAAATACAAATGTTCTCTCTTTATAATATTAGTATAGATAAATACGTTTAATAATTTATGATCGTTTAATAAACTAAAAGAACCGACTTCAAATGCCGTGCTAGTCTTTTTTTTTATATCTTATAGGCTAGCGTTAGACCACTATCTCACCTGTTGGAAAGTGATGATGCGGTCAAAGATGGTAAGCGCGCTAGGTCTAGAATAGGAACTGGCTCTCAAGGATAGCTGCCGGAACACATTAGATGTTTGGCGACAGGTTTTCTAACTTGAGGGTGGTAGCTGGCCAGGTGGACACTAAATAGTGTCCTACCATCATGCGGTGGTTGTTGCTTTCTTAAAGATGTTTTTCCTTTACCGGAGGGCCACTGTGAAAAGCGCACATAAATGTTTCGATAGAAAAATTCATTGGTGTACGGCGGGGTTTGAACTCGGTACCTCTAGCATCAAAGCCGACCGTTCTCCCGATTACGCCACCGAGCCCCAAATCTCTGGATATACTCGTCAGATCTCGATGAAATTTAAACGAGAAAACCTTATCAAACGCTAGCCTATAAGATATTAAAAAAAAGACTAGCACGGCATTTGAAGTCGGTTCTCTTAGTTTATTAAACGATCTTAAATTATTAAACGTATTTATCTATACTAATATTATGAAGAGAGACCATTTGTATTTTTGTATATTTGTATTTTCGTATTTTTGTATTTTTGTATTTTTGTATTTTTGTATTTTTGTATGTTTGTAATGATTTGGCTCAAAAACTACTGGACCGATTTAAAAAATTCTTTCACTAATATATAGAATAGATTTTCGATGAACGTCACGTTTTGTATTTAAAAGCTTGGTCGACAGATGGATACATAGCAAGCAATGGAAAGTGATGTGAAAAGTTATAGATGAGACATTAATCAATAAACCACAGATTATATAATGGTTGCTTCGTAAAAAAATAAACTTAGTAGAGTTGAATTGGTTGCTACACATTATAACTACTATTTATTATTATTATATATTATTTTTTATTATTATTATACCAACGCTTGCCAAACAGAAATTGGGTTCTCTGTGGCAAGCCAATCAGAGTGCATTATAGTTAGACGAAAATCGGAGATTTCTTTTTGCTACAACCTCGCGCGCATCTGCACTCACCAACAGATGAGATAGTGGTCAAACGTTATTTTTTATAGCATATAAGCCTATATGATATTAAAAAAAACTTCAAACAAATCAAAAGTCACTAAAACTTTTCTAAATTAGTCGACTAGCCTCATTGGCAGCTTCATATGAATTTTGAATATTTGGTCGCGAAAATTCGTTCCATTTAGCATCAGTGATTTTTGCAATTGAAATATTAAAAGTTTCCGATCGAAGCATTTCATAGTCGAAGGAGATGCACATCGAATTTTAATAAACTGGCCAAGTGCAAGTCGGACTTGCACTCGTAGGGTTCCGATTCCGTACCACACTACAATATTTTATAAAATCAAGCAAAAAATGCTGAAAGAAATCACGTTTCTTGTAATAAATTGAAAAATCGATCTAGCTAGGTTTTCATTTTCAGAAAATGATGCTTTATCCCTGTTTTCAGGTAGTGAAAAACTCCTACAATATCATTAGAATATGAAGGTAAATTTCGCCATTGCTACAATCGTTACGATAGCGCAGTGGGAGATCTATATGATGGCGATCAGAAGGACCACGGTTCTAGTCCAGACGAGATGATTAATTTTTCCAAATTTGTTCTTTTGTAAGAAGACTATTATTGGGAGCCAAAAATTACATAAAAATCGATTTACCAAAAAAAAAAAATTGCGAACAAAGCTCGGTCATCCAGATAATATTATTATACTACTAGCAGCCCGCCCCGGCTTCGCACGGGTAGAACATATATGCCTACAAAATTTGCATCAGTTTGTTGCATCGAATATAAAATATGAACATATTTAACAATAATCGTCATATTTCATCCAATTTACATAAAACCTTAACGAATTATGCACCTAAACCTTCCTCATAAACACTCTGGCTATTGGTGAAAACCGCATGATAATCCGTTCAGTAGCTATTGAGATTATTGCGAACAGACGGACAGACGCAGTGATGGAATTTGTTTATAATACTTACGTAGTGATATTGGACGGCCCTTTAGCGTAAAGGATAGTTACCCTGATTCTGACCCGACGGTCGTTGGTTCTAATCCTAGCTATATACCTACCAATGAATCATGAGTATTCGTATAGTGGTAGTGGGATCATTAAATCTACCAAAAAGTAGCTTACCACCAAGGAGCCCGGGCCCGGTGGCGTAATCGGGAGAACGGTCGGCTTTGATGCCGTGGTACCGAGTTCAAACCTTACCGTGCACCAATGGATTTTTCCATCGAAAAATTTATGTGCGCTTCTCACAGTGGCCCTCCGGTGAAGGAAAACATCGTTAAGAAACCAAAAACCCCCGCATGGTGGTAGGACACTATCTAGTGTCCGCCTGGCCAGCTACCACCCTCAAGTTAGAAAATCTGTCGCCAAAAACATCTAATGTGTTCCGGTAGCTATCCTTGAGAGCCAGTTCCCCAGTCTAGGCCTAGCGTGCTTTCCATCTTCGACCGCATCATCACTTACCAACAGGTGAGATAGTGGTCAAACGCTAGCCTATAAGACATAAAAAAAAAGGTGAACATCTGCCGCCGTAACCTTTCGCGTTCCCCGACGCAAAATGTAGGGGTAATATACGTTTAACGTGTGTATCTGTGTGTCTGTCTGTAGCATCTTAGCACCTAACCGGATGAACTAGTTTTTTTTTCTTATTGATAGTTTTTTTTTGTTTAATAGATGTCTTCATCGAGAGTTTTCTTAGCTTTGATTCATGAAAATCCGTTCAATCGTTGTAAAACTATGAGCTTTTTTCTGGTTAATTGCGCTATGAAATTAACTTTCATAGGTCTTATCAATTCGAAAATCTTCTTCTTCAACGATATTGTAAGAACATGGAAGCCTCCCGGACTCTATAGAATACAAATCCTCACCAACTTACAGCTCAGATTTTAAATGTCGTGTTTAGAGTCATTGGAAAAAGCTATTATACATAGATCAGTCGGGGTGGTTTAAAATATTATATTATATTATTATATATATAGATGAATATTATTTTATACAATAGATCATATTATTATACTATATTGACTTCAAATTGATTGTGATCGGTGGGGATCTACAGCATAGCTAAGCTTATAATAATAATTTCCTAGTAACTATGACCTAATCTGTGGTTTCACTGCAAATATTTTATTAATTTTGCGATGCGTGTTTCTGAAATTCGTTATATCTTCTAGAGTTTTCATTTGAATTATATACTGTAAAGGACAATTTTAATTTATAATATGTGGCCAAGCTAATTAACGTAATTATTTGGATAAGGATTAATAATATATACTTGAAAATAGCCTTGGAAGTTATGAAATATTTTTTAACAAAAATTTTAAGATTAAAATGGTTACTGTGAGTCAACCTTAAGAGATAGACATATGCTGTCGCGGACTTTTTTGTAGGTCTTATTAAGTTGTACAACTCTTGCATAGAAAATATTCTTCTATCTATTTTCAATTAAGCAGCGTTCGTAAGAAACGTGTTTTTTCGACCGTTTATTTGCCGACTTAGGTTGCAAATTAGGTCTCCACGAATGTACCTTTGATTTAAACGGGATAATATATAGCTTATTTTCATTCCGAAAGTCCATTCTATGTATTAGTGAAAGAATTTTTTAAATCAGTTCAGTCGTTTTTGAGCTTACTCATTACAAACATACAAAAATACAAATGTTCTATCTTTACAATATTAGTATAGATATTACCGTGACCATTCCAAACAATAATTATAACAGGAGCCGCGTGCTTATTCAGTACAACGCCATCTTACGAACACTAACGCCAACTAAGTGAAAGTTAACACATAGGTAATTAATATAATTAATACAGTCAAACATTCATAGATGGCGTTATAGTAAAATCCCGAAAAACACGTTTCATGTATGGAGACCCCCTTAATTTTTTATCTTTATTCTGTTTTTAGTATTTGTTGTTATAGCGGCAACAGAAATACATAATCTGTGAACATTTCAATTGTCTAACTATCACGGTTTATGAGATACAGCCTGGTGACAGACGGACAGACAGACAGACAGACAGACAGACAGACGGACAGCGGAGTCTCAGTAATAGGGTTCCGTTGGTACCCTTTGGGTTCGGAACCCTAAAAACGACTGTATGTAAGCAAATAGCTGTTACCCAGTGTACAGCCATCCGTCTTCATCGAATGCTTTCTTGGTCTTCTCCGGTTCGTTCCAGTAGCAAATCATGTTGTTGTATAGGGACCCTCGGGACACCAGCTCTCCCGGACTGCCAAACGGTACGCTGTTACTATCAGAATCTATCACCTGCAATTATATACAATGAATACTCAAAAAAAATCACTCAAAAAAATTAGGCATACTGTATCCGTGGATGCTGTGTTGATGGCATATCATGGCCATGTGTCGTCACTTCTTAGCTATGGTCTGATAATGTGGGGTAACTCAGTCGACACGGAGAGAATATTTAAAATTCAAAAGAGATGTATTCAAGACATAAATAAATCTTGGTTTTTAGAAAGCTGTAGACCACTTTTAAGTCGTGCAACTTTCTTTTTCTACCGTGTACGTAAATTAAAGAAATATGTACTTACTAAATTGATATGTTTTAATATGTTTTTACTAAACGACATCTTGAATATTTTAAGAAACGTTGAAGATATTACCCGCCAAAAAAGATCTATGTGCACTAATCCTCTACAGTCTACACCAACCTCCTACCCGAAAGGATATGTAATGAGAAATGTATATATATATATATATATAATATGAGTATATCGATCTTTAATAGTTTACTGAATGAACTAAAAATATTAGAATATTTAATGAATTTAAGTAATTTTTAATCGATTGACTTCTCGATAAACGTTTTTATAGTATTCAGGAATTTAATGAATATTGTTTAAAACTATATTTTTAGAGGTAATTTTGTATTATTAACAAAATATTTGCACGTCTGCTTGCAGATGGAATACTGTCTCAGCAAATATAATTTTTACCATTGCCACTGGAAAAAGAGCACTTTATTCATCGATAGCAGTGAATAAAACGCTCTTTTACACACTTGGTGGATAAAAACATTATGCATTTGGAACAAGCATGCATGGAATATGAACTAAGGTAAAAAAAAAAATTGCTGAAAATACCTACTGGCTGGCTGAATGGAGATACACCATAGAAGCTATATAACTAAATAAAAATAAATATCCCGCCGATTTTCGGTAAATTCTTTTTTGTTTTCATTATAGCTCCACACGATCAGTGTATTCAGCCAGATTCAAGTATTAAAATTGTGCAAGTTTTTGTAAATTCAAGTCAAAATGTTGAGTGAAAGTCACATTTCTGAATAAGTTGAAGTCACAGTCTAGTCCAAGCCCTAGTAAAGATTTGAACTTTACTGAACATTTTCAGTGGGATTTTGGTGAGAACACAAATAGCATGTATTTCAACATTGTGCTGTTTCCCTACACTCGCACATATTTACCGGCACTAAATGGTTAATAATTCACATTTATTACACTTTACTAATAAAATATGATAAACATAAATAGGTACTATAAGTAGGTACTACTATTTGTTTTCTCGCAGTAAATGGTGAAAAGAAGATTACACGACTCGTGAATAAAAAAAATAATCTCGGTCTTTGTATCCCTCGCTCCGCTCAGGATTGTAATCTAGAATCCTTCGCTGCTCTCGGGATCCAACTTAGTCCCTCGAATTAAATTGCCTTTTTATTCACTTGTTGTATAATCTACTATTAGGTTCTTGTTTATAAGTATTCTAGCAAACAAATGATTTGAATGATTGATGGATTGAATACAATTAAGATCGTATATAAAATATTAAAACCGACTTCACATATCGCGACACTCGCGAGAGCCTCTCGTCACAGTTTTACAATCATACTCTCGTACTCGCGCAACGAGAAGCTGCTGCCCGTAACGCATGTGCGGCGCAGCGAGACGTGCAGAGCCGCCAATTTATCTCAATTAAATGTGATCTTGTTCGTATGAATAGTATATGTATATGTATGCATATTATATATGTATATGTATTTATCTAAGGTTGTATGTTTATATATTCTTATATTATATTGATGTTTATTTGTGTGTACCTACTACCTATATTGTAATAAACCACATCTATATTATTCAAAAATATTGGTTTTTGATTGTTTTAATTTATTTATTTGAACTATAGTTGTATGTCATGCATTGTACCACCGTGTTCTTCTGTTTTCAATTATGTCCATCCTAAAGTTACCTGGAAGAGATCTCTTCAAGCGATAAGACCGCCCATTGTATCCTAGTTAAGTTTTTTGATATTTTGTTTCTCTATACTGGTGTACAATAAAGAGATTGCTATTCTACCTTTTTGTGTAGTAGGTAGATAAAGTTCTATTTTAAAAAGTGCGCGCAGCGTCGCATCACGTCGCGTCTCACTTGTGAGCTGACCCTAAGGCGACACTAATCTTTACAAACAAAGAGAGCCGACCACAGCTTGGCAACTGGCATGTGGGAAGTGTGTGCAGTACCGCCCTCTTTTAATCTACCTTGAACCTTTCACAGTTGTAGCAGCTCTTCTCTGGAACCAGCTACCAGTTGATATTCGGATGTCTACTTCCTTGAATGTTTCCATGTGTTCAAAAATCGTGTTAAATTATTTTACCTTTCTCAGTGTTAATTATAAGTAGTTTCTTGATGTTGCTATGGTAATAAATTGTTAACATACATTTGTTTCTCCCTACTTAATTAATTTGTATGTATTGTATGTATCTAATCTTCTAATACTAAGAATCTTTGTCCTGACATACTGACTGACTGACTGACTGACTCACTGACAGACAACGCACAGCCTAAACCACTGATCGTAGAGACATTTTTGAAGGGTATATTTGTCTTAGTACGTAGGGGTGTACTAAGAAAGGATTTTCCACAATTCACCCCTTAAGGGGGTGAAACAAGGGTTCAAAGTTTGTATGGAGAAACATGATTAGATAGTCTTTTCTATCCGAAACTTCACACAAGTGCTTCAGTAAAAAAATAAATAAATACGTGTTTCAGGTTTTTTGAACATCCACCCCTAAGAGGGTGAAATGGGGTAACAAAGTGTGAAAATCAATATTGTTTCGGATTGCGCTGAAATTTGGCATGCAGATAGTTATTACAACGTTGGTTACCTCTGAAAAGGGATTTTTTAAAATTCACCCCTGAAGGGGATGAAACGGGGGTTCAAAGTTTGTATGGAGAGACAAGATTAGATAGTATTTTCTATTCGAAACTTTATACAAGTGCTCCAGTAAAAAAATAAGTAAATACGTGTTTCAAGTTTTTTTGAAAATCCACCCCTAAGAGGGTAAAATGGGATAACAAAATGTGAAAATCAATATTGTTTCGGCTTGCGCTGAAATTTGGCATGCAGATAGTTATTACGACGTAAGTGCCCTCTAAGAAAGGATTTTCCAAAATTCACCCCTGAAGGGGATGAAACGGGGGTTCAAAGTTTGTATGGAGAAACAAGATTAGATAGTATTTTCTATTCGAAACTTCATACAAGTGCTCCAGTAAAAAAATAAGTAGGCAAATACGTGTTTCAGGTTTTTTTTTTATTATACCACTAAGAGGGTGAAATGGGGTAACAAAGTGTGAATGTCAATATTGTTTCGGATTGAGCTGAAATTTGGCATGCAGATAGTTAGTTCCCTCCCTAGAGAAAGTATTTTCCAAAATTCACCCCTGAACACCTTCAGGGGTGAATTTTGGAACTCTGAACCCCTGTTTCATCCCCATGAAACAGGGGTTCAGAGTTTGCATGAAGAAACAAGATTAGATAGTCTTTTATATTTGAAACTTAACACAAGCACTTAAGTAAGTAAATACATGTGTCAGGCTCTTTCGAAATTCCACCCCTAAAAGGGTGAAGTGGGGTAACAAAGTCTGAAATGAATATTATTTCGGATTGCACTGAAATTTGGCATGCAGATAGTTATTTTGACTTAGGTATCCGCTAAGAAAGAATTTTTCAAAATTCACTCTTCAAGGGGATGAAGCGGGGGTTCAAAGTTTGGATAGTAATTTTATTCGACATTTCACACAAGTACTTCTGTAAATAAATAAGTAAATACGAGTTTCAGACTTTTTCAAAATGCCACCTTAAGAGGATAAACTGGGGTAACAAAGTCTAAAAATCAATATTGTTTCGGATTGCGCTGAAATTTAGAATGCAGATAGTTATTATGACGTAGGTATACGCTCAGAAAGGATTTTCAAAAAATTCCTCCCGGATACGGAACGGGGATTCAAAGTTTGTATGGCGAATTAAGATGAGATAAAGTACGTGTTGCAGCATTTTTTGAAATGGGGTAGGTAACAAAGTCTAAAAATTTGGGTTTTTCGGTTTTTATAAATATGAATCCCGAATTGCCTTAGTTACGCGATAATAAAAACGGGTGAACCGATTTGGATAATTCTTATTTGATGAATGATAGAATCGTTTTTACAAAAGAAAAGTTTTAAGTAAATAAAAGAAGTTTTTAACGCGAGCGAAGCCGCGGGGCACTTCTAGTTTAGGTATATGGGTATGTATTTGTATGTAATTATTTATTATAATATATGCCTATCTATTTATTTTTATAGTATGTAGAAATTAGTATGTTATAATGTATATGTGACTATGTAGTTATTACGAGTAATTATACGTGTACTATTTTATTTGTAGTTAATCATTTTAAAATAATAATATATTGCTGCTTCTCATGCACACCTACCATCTGTATGATATAAATGTGTCTCAAATCAGCCCACGGTTGCCTGGAAGAGATCGCTAATTAGCGATAAGGCCGCCGATTGTACTGTAAATGTAATAATTATTGTACGTGATTTTAAGATATTTAAGTGCAATAAGCGTATTCTATCTATCTTGAACCGTCTCGCATCGGTCCCCTAGATGGCGTTAATTATCGTTAAAACGCGCTATCGTTTGGTTCGGGTAACATTTTAGGGCTTTGATTGAAACGTAGCGACATTATTAAGTATAAAAATACATAAATTATAAAAATATACCTTGTGCAAAAGTTGATTTTTTTAGAAGATTCTACGGGGATTGTCCGTAGAATTGAGATTAGACAAATATATAATTAGTAAAGTTGTAGCATAGTCACAATGACTAAATTTTACTAACAGTTTCTAACTAATAGTTTCTAAGTATATTGGCTATGTGACCGTTAATGTCAAATATTTATGTTGCAATTTCACAAGGGAACAAAACCTATAGAGTACTTTCCGTTGACCTAGAAATTCATCATTATCATCATCAGCCGGTGTCAGTCCACGATAACTTTAGTTCTCTGGCGAATTACTTCGTTCCGGATTCGATCCCGCGAGAAATACCGAGCGTAGCTCTCTCCATAGCTCGCTGAGCGACTTTAAATAAAACACAAAATAGCCGAGCAAGTAACAGCATATTCAATTTGCTTCCTCAATTTAAATTCAAAATCACCAGGTTTTGCAACATTTAGTCGTCAAAAATAGTTTTCTAGTTAGTTTAAACTATTATCAATGTAGTGCAGTGATAGTGAATTATCAAAACAGTGATTTAACGTGTCATCTATATCTATACTAATATTATAAAGAGAGAACATTTGTATTTTTGTATTTTTGTACGTTTGTAAAGCTCAAAAACTACTGAACCGATTTAAAAAATTCTTTCACTAATACATAGAATGGACTTTCGGAATGAAAATAGGCTATATATTATCCCGTTTAAATCAAAGGTACATTCGTGGAGACCTAATTTGCAACCAAAGTCGGCAAATAAACGGTCGAAAAAACACGTTTCTTACGCGCTGCTTAATTGAAAATAGATAGAAGAATGTTTTCTATGCAAGAGTTGTACAACTTAATAAGACCTACAAAAAAGTCCGCGACAGCATATGTCTATCTCTTAAGGTTGACTCACAGTTACCATTTTAATCTTAAAATTTTTGTTAAAAAATATTACATAACTTCCAAGGCTATTTTCAAGTATATAGTATGAATCCTTATCCAAATAATTACGTTAATTAGCTTGGCCACATATTATAGATATATAGATAAATTTGTCGTTTACAGTATATAATTCAAATGAAAACTCTAGAAGATATAACGAATTTCAGAAACACGCATCGCAAAATTAATAAAATATTTGCAGTGAAACCACAGATTAGGTCATAGTTACTGGGAAATTATTATTATAAGCTTAGCTATGCTGTAGATCCCCACCGATCACAATCAATTTGAAGTCAATATAGTATAATAATATGATCTATTGTATAAAATAATATTCATCTATATATATAATAATATAATATAATATTTTAAACCACCCCGACTGATCTATGTATAATAGCTTTTTCCAATGACTCTAAACACGACATTTAAAATCTGAGCTGTAAGTTGGTGAGGATTTGAGTATTCTGTAGAGTCCAGGAGGCTTCCATGTTCTTACAATATCGTTGAAGAAGAAGATTTTCGAATTGATCAGCCATATGAAAGTTGATTTCATAGCGCAATTAACTAGAAAAAAGCTCATAATTTTATAACGATTGAACGAATTTTCATGAATCAAAGCTAAGAAAACTCTCGATGAAGACATCTATCAAACAAAAAAAACTATCAATAATAAAAACAAAATCGGTTCATCCGGTTAGGTGCTAAGATGCTACAGACAGACACACAGATACACCCGTTAAACGTATATTACCCCTACATTTTGCGTCGGGGAACGCCGTAAGGTTACGGCGGCAGATGTACTCCTTGGTGGTAAGCTACTTTTTGGTAGATTTAATGATTCCACTACCACTGTACGAAAACTCATGATTCATGAATGCACATAAAACTTTCATTGGTAAGTATATAGCTAGGATTAGAACCAACGACCGTCGGGTCAGAATCAGGGTAACTATCCTTTACGCCAAAGGGCCGTCCAATATCAATACGTAAGTATTATAAAACAAAGTTCATTACTGCGTCTGTCTGTCTGTTCGCAATAATCTCAATAGCTACTGAACGGATTATCATGCGGTTTTCACCAATAGCCAGAGTGTTTATGAGGAAGGTTTAGGTGCATAATTCGTTAAGGTTTTGTGTAAATTGGATGAAATATGACGATGGTTGTTAAATATGTTCATATTTTATATTCGATGCAACAAACTGATGCAAATTTTGTAGGCATATATGTTCTACCCGTGCGAAGCCGGGCTGCTAGTAAATCAATTAAAATTGACAAACCAAATTCCGTCGCTGAGCCTCATTGAAACGCGTAAGTGACGCGTTCTGCTCGGCGCTTACGCTCTTTTTCTCGCGAGGATTCTCAGTTAATCAACCGGCTTAGCGCTCGTCGACAAAGTTAGTCCCTACCTACATAAATTAAACGAGTACTACCTACGTAATATGTTAAAGGTTTGTTTACTTTAATTTAGCAATGAATGCACAAAAATGCGCGGGGTGTCCAAACACTTTGAAGGTGAACTGTACTTGCATTGCTGTCGGTGCACGGATAAATACCACTACACGTGTATGAACCTTAGCAAAAAGGACTTCGAGACCTTTAGTAAGGAGTATAAAAAGACGTGGGTTTGCCCGGCCTGCCGCTGTAAAGAGCCTAAGCACGGCGACAATACATACACCCCTATCCGCGGTACCTCCTCGCTGGGTATATATATAAGTTCGAAGAGTCTCTGGCTTTCTCGAATTCGAGGCACGAAGAATTAGTACGCGACAGTGAATCACAAAAAATACTGATAACTCAACTACAAGCGGAAAACGAGCAGCTTCGTACTTCTACACGGGACTTGACCCAGAGGCTTCATCTGGTAGAACAGCAATCTCGCACGAATAATATTGAACTACAGTGTGTGCCTGAACATAGCAACGAAAACCTTTACAGTACAGTACAGCAACTCGCCAAGACCATTAAGTGCCCGATCGGGGACGCCGACCTGCAGTACTGCAGCCGCATCGCCAAGCTGAACGCGTCGAGCCCCCGCCCACGCTCCATTCTAGTGAAGTTCAGCAGCCGCCGTCTGCGCGACACGTTCCTGGCCGTCGTCATTAGGTTCAACAGGAACAACCCTAGCGACAAATTGAACACCAGCCACCTGGGCTACGGCGGCACGAAGAAGAGCGCGGTGTTCGTGAGCGAGCACCTCACCCCCGAGACCAAGGTCCTACACGCTGCCGCTCGTCAGAAGGCTAAGGAACTAAACTATCGGTTCGTGTGGGTGCGTGACGGTAAAGTGTTCCTGAGGAAGTCTGAAAACTCTAGTTTCATTTTAGTGAAAGACAGAGACGTTCTTAACAATATATCTTAGTCACTGAAAATTACGTAATTTACATTAGCTATCACATTGTAAGAAGTAGTTCATTACTTTGGATTGATTTAAATTACATAAATTTTAATATAAATTGTTTTACAATTTTATATACAAGCAGTTTATTCCCACTTATATATTATTTTCATGATAAATTTTTATTACCAGAATGTAAGAGGCTTGAGAACTAAAACTGTAAATATTTTTAACAATATTTTATGTAATAATTATGACGTCATCACTCTTAGCGAAACTTGGTTGAATGGCAGCGTCTTCGATTCAGAATTGTTTGATTCCCGTTATATTGTGTATAGAAGAGATAGCGAGTCGACCGGATTCCATGCTCACAAAAATGGTGGCGGCGCGGCTGTCGCAGTATCAAATAGATTTCATTCCAGACGCCTACATAGTTACGAATCCAAATGTGAGGATTTGTGGATCCAAATTGATTGCTTTAGCGATAGCGGTAAAAAAGACCATTTACTACTATGTGCGGTCTATCTTCCTCCTCCCAATCAACGTCACATTTTGGAGGAATTCTTAAATAACTGTAATCGTGTTTTAGAGTTGAGTAACATTAATAACATCTTATTAATGGGTGATTTTAATCTTGGCTCAATTGATTGGGACTTTTCAGACAATTTGCATACTACGTCACACAATAACACTAGCTTATTCACTAGCATGTTAACTGACTTTACCACGCTAAACGATTTAAAACAGTATAATAACGTCTTAAATGAAAAACATAAATTGTTAGATCTAGTTTTGTGTAATAAGAACATCTGTCAACTAAAAGCTGCGTATAGCCCACTCTCTATTATTGATCCACTCCACCCTCCCATCACATTTTACTTATTATTAACCTCAGAGAAAACACTCAAAACAACAGATACTCAACATTTCTGTTTCTACAAAGCCGACTACAACAACATTATAAATTATCTAAACACTATTCCATGGGAGGATGAGTTTGGGACCTGCGAATCTGTTGACGATATGTTGCACATTTTCTATAACTACATTAAAAAGGCCATTGAGCAATTCGTGCCCAAATCTAGACCAAAATCTAAAAAATACCCTGTTTGGTTTTCTCGAAACTTGATTAACTGCCTTAAGGAAAAACTTAAATATAGAAATAAGCTAAAAAAGTTTAATAATAATCCGATGGACCTACTCGCATTCGAATTGGCCAAGACACGTTCGGAGCATCTTTTAACATCTTGCTACAATCGGTATATCACTCGATTGGTAGAAAGCATACGTTCAAACCCAAAGTTATTTTGGTCTGAAAGACCAACCTTAAAGGAAAGAAAAGAAGTAATAGTGCCAACTGTCCTGGCCAAATGTCTCTAGACCAAAAAGATGCATCGAATGGCAAAGAGGTTAGTAATCTTTTTGCACAACATTTTTCTTCAGTCTATGATAAGTGCTCTTCTACCACATTCACATTAACATCTAAAAAATTGATGTGTGTACCGACCAGTAATTACCTGACTTTCATAAAGTTCAAAAACGATCAAGTCCTTAAGATTTTAAAAAGACTTGACATTCATAAAGGGGCGGGATCGGATGGAATTCCAGCTGTCTTTGTTGCAAGATGCGCCCCTGCCTTAGCTCAGCCTTTGCGTCTAATATATAACAAATCGCTGGACTCTGGTTCTTTTCCCACAGATTGGAAGGTAGCTCATATAGTGCCTCTGTACAAAGCTGGTGACAAGAACTCAGTAAAGAATTACAGGCCCATATCCATCTTACCTGTATTCGCCAAGGTGTTTGAGCAGTTGTTGTATCCTATTTTGGCATGGCACTTTAAACTGATTATAGACCCTAACCAGCACGGTTTTATGAGAGCAAGGTCAACCACCACTAATTTGATCTCGTTCGTCGATAATATTTCTAAAGAACTGGACACTTGCTCCTCGGTAGACGCTATTTACACCGATTTTAGTAAGGCTTTTGATAGAGTCAACCATCAAATACTACTCAACAAGCTTTCTAATTATGGAATCGCTGAGCCTTTGCTCAGTTGGTGTGGCTCTTACTTATCGAAGAGAAAATCACTGGTTGTATCGGTCGGCTTATTCAGGGGTGCCGCAAGGCTCACACATGTGTCCATTATTGTTTAATGTGTTCATCAACGACATTGGAGAATGCTTTCAGAACTCCAAGTACTGTCTGTTCGCTGATGACTTGAAAATCTTTAAAGTCGTTAAGTCTACCACCGACTCCATACTCTTGCAACAAGATCTCGATCGACTAGTTCTTTGGTGTCAACATAACAAAATGGACCTAAATGTAGCTAAATGTAACTTTATCCATTTCTCTAAGAAAAATAGTAATCCTCACACACAGTACAAACTACATAATAATGTTCTTGAAGAGGTGGCATACATCAGAGACTTGGGAGTTACACTAGATCATAAGCTGCGGCTCAATGTACATATCGACAATATTTGCAACAAAGCATTTAGAGGCTTAGGATTCATAATTTTAATACAAGACATAAAAATAGATTAATTATACCTAATTTCAGACTGCAGAAAGTTAGTGGTTCATTCATGGGGAACTGTGTACGCTTTTACAATAAGCTACCTAAAGATATTGATCAATTGCCTATGAGCAAATTTAAAATCTATGTAAAATCCAATTTGATGAAAAAATCATACTATACAATAGGTGACTATATGGATGACAAAAATGCATGGCCTGAATGCCCCAAGTTCCAAGAACAAATATAAATTGTATTATAATTAATAATATATTGTTAAAATATTAAAGCTGACATGTACAATTAATTTAAAAACAAAAGATAAAATGACAAGACAAGCCCCATACAGTTTCTTGGTGTTTCTTCTCTGATGGGAGTATTTCCGAAACACCGGTAGATTCAACAGCCATTCAGTTTTCCCCTTTTGTCCGCAGATTTTCTTTCTAGGCTTGCCATTTTTATTTTTATTTAAACAATATTATGCAGCTGACAGACGGACTATCAGTTCCATTTGGATCATGATATGTACTGTGATCGGTATGCGTTTCTCTATGTTGTGTTTCACTATTTCACTTTTTTATTTTTTTTATATAAAAATTGTCTGAAGTACTGAAACACACACTTACATGTATGGTTGGTTTTAACCTACTTTAATTTTTTTTAAATATTCTGATGTAAACGATTGGATGACAGCTGAATGGTTCATTACTTTTTTTTTCTAATTCAAAGCGTTAAATTCTGCTTTTGCTATGTTTACTTGATAATTGGTTATGATTTATTTTATGATTTATGATTTTGACGTGTATATGTGCGTATATTTATACTGCCTACATACTGAATAAATGCTTTGATTCTTGATTCTTCTTTGATTCGTTTTGCGTAACTGCAAGGATTTCAAATGCCCCAAAACAAAAATCGTTCTTTACAATTCACTTGTTAGAAGTCACTTAGAGTACTGTAGTGTTATCTGGAACCCTTTTTACGACGTCTATAAAAAAAGAATTGAGAGTGTGCAAAAGCGATTTCTCTGGCATCTTACCTACTCTTGCAATTTAGCGAAAACTGTACGCTCTTATCCCGAACGTGTTCATTACTTTAACATGAGTACATTATCTGATCGCAGGCGCACACTCGATCTCTTATTTCTTTATAAGTTGGCCAATAGTCTACTCGACGCTCCCTATCTTCTCTCAGCACTTAACTTTTCTGTGCCCTTCAGATATCCTCGCGTAGCAAGGGCTATCAACATTATTAGGGAGACTCATAACAATTCGAATCTTGGCAAAAATGCACCACTCAACAGACTAATTCGCGATTTTAATTCAACGTCAAAGCACAATTTGAACGTTGATTTATTCACAAAAAGTATCTTCGAATTTAAAAAAGCACTTATGGAAAATTGTCTAATTTTAATACCATTTGAATTTTAGTACAAACTTAACAGATCCTTTTAATTTTTACTTTTCTACTTATATTTCTATTGTTTTTTTTTAATTAATATTTTTAATCTAATAATGTGAATTATATTTACGACACTTTGTTATTTGCTCATTGTTCGACTATGCATGCAGTCTTCACCTATAATTGAAATGGCACTGACCTTTTTACCATGTGCGTGCATCTTATGTAATCTTATTGGTGTACTTTTCGTTGGTGTTCAATAAATAAATAAATAAATTGGTGGAACAGTCGAATTGTGAGTGTCTACGTCTCGGCTCCGTATGTCATCACAGGTAGAACGCACTGGTACAAGACTTTTGTCTTTAGACATTGTGGTATAGGCGACTAGAAGACTCGACTGAGTTTTCCGAATGATGCCTAACCAGCTAAATTCTTATCTGGATTTCCTTCTCGAAGTTGTGTTTGCCTAGTTGGAGCGTCTGCCCTAGGTAAACATACATCGTAAAAACTTCGAGTGGGATTCCATCTACGGCAAGCGGTTCCGGAACAACGTGCTCGTTGTACATGACTTTGGTTTTATCCAAATTCATCCGGAGACCGATGCGACGAGAAGAATTGGCTAGGTCATTCAACATCCTTTGTAGGTCCTGCAGCGTCTCTGCCATAATGACGGTGTCATCTCCAAATCGTAAGATTCGTAAGTGAGAGATGTACTTGCCGATGATGTTAATGCCACAATCTTTCCAGTCCAGCATCTAAAACATATCCTCCAAGGCGTTAGTGAACAGTTTCTGGGATACAACGTCCCCCTGTCTCACTAATCGGCGCAGGTGGACATGTTTAGATCGCTGATTCTGTACTTTACAGTCATCGTTGTGGCATTATACAGACATCTCATCACTTCGATGTATTGCCAGTCAACTTGGCAGCGCTGCAAGGACTCCAGAACGGACCAGGTTTCGATTGAGTCGAAGGCCTTCTCATAGTTCACAAATGCTAAGCACAGGGGCAATCGGCCCCTGTGCTTAGCTTAACCATTTCAAAATTATGGCGTAGCCAAATACTACAGACCGGTGACGGGCAGCAGCGTCACCGGTGCGAGAAGCTACGTCTTGCGATCACTAACCCGCCTGCCTAGCGTGGCGATTAGGGCATATAAGGGATAAAAGTAAAATGGAAAGTCACATTATGCCAAGGCCCCCAGTTTCCGGCCGCCCTGCTATTCCTGACCACGGCGGCGGTCACGGTAACGGCAGGGCAGGGGGTGCTAAGAATCCCCGGGCTACGGTAGGCCGCGAAAACAAACTGACCCTCGCAACTTATAATGGACGCATGATTCGGCTGGACGATCATCTGGCGCAGCTGGAGGAGGAGCTGAAACACATAAGATGGCACATTCTGGGGTTAAGTGAAGTCCGAAGACAAGGAGAGGACACTATAACCTTAGAATCGGGCCATCTTATGTACTACAGAGAAGGAGATCAGCCATCTCAAGGCGGCATCGGTTTTCTGGTCAACAAAGTTCTCAGTGACAACGTTGTAGAAATCTCCATGTGTCGACCAGGGTAGCGTATCTCATAATAAAGTTAAACATGAGGTACAGCCTTAAGGTTATCCAGGTTTACGCACCGACCTCGACACACTTGGATGATGAGGTGGAGAGCATGTATGAAGATATCTCCAGAGCTTTATACACCACCTCCGAGGCTCACTACAACGTTGTCATGGGAGACTTTAACGCCAAAGCAGGAGTACAGACTTGCAGTGAATCGACAATAGGACCGCACGGATTTGGGAATAGGTATTACAGGGGGCAAACGCTCGTCAATTTACTCGAGAAAGAGGGGCTTTTCTTGATGAACTCGTTCTTCAAGAAACAGCCCCAAAGGAAGTGGACGTGGCAAAGCCCCGACACTGTGACTAAAAACGAGATTGACTTCATCATTACGGACAAACGGCGCATATTCAGAGACGTCTCAGTGATCACTAGGTTTAATACTGTTGTTTGTGATGTTGATGTTTTCAAGGGTCATCACTAACCGTTACGCGAAGACTCGACGAGTTCCAAACAGATATCATAAGCCTGATGTTTTTTTTTATATCTTGTAGGCTAGCGTTTGACCACTATCTCACCTGTTGGTAAGTGATGATGCAGATGAAGATGGTAAGCACGATGGGCCTAGAATGGGAACTGGCTCTCAAGGATAGCTGCCGGAACACATTAGATGTTTTGGCTTGTTTTGTTTTGGTTGATGTTAAGGTGAGACCTAATGTACTGCTAAAGGTCGATTATGAAGAATATGAATGGTCGCGAGTTTCTCAATTTGGTGCGGACTGGAAACAATAGAAAGAACTCTTTCCTTTTTCACCGTTCTGTGGTTTCACCATTTTCTCAATGATCGAAGATGTAACACGCTTTCCTAGAAGGATAGCTGCTATCGAATAACATATAGAGACTTTTTTTACAGGCGTTGTGGAATAACAGAGTCAGACGACAGCAGCATCCAGAATTGTACACGAAGAGAATTAATGTGCATCTATGAAGAAGAATAAAAATATAAGAATACTAGAAGTCCCCCGCGGCTACGCCCGCGTTAAAAACTCCTTTTATTTACTTAAAACTTTTCTTTTGTAAAAACGATTCTATCATTAAAGACATCAAATAAAAATTAGCCAAATTGGTTCACCTGTTTTCATGTTATCGCGTGACTAAGACAAATCAGGATTCATATTTTTAAAACCCGAAAAACCCAATAAAGCGCAATCCGAAACTATATTGATTTTCAGACTTTTTTACACCAGTTCACTCTTTTATGTGTGGTAATAAATAAGGTGGCATTTTGAAAAAGTCTGAAACTCGTATTTACTTATTTATTTACAGAAGTACTTGTGTGAAATGTCGAATAAAATGACTATCCAAAATTTGAGCCCCCGCTTCATCCCTTGAAGAGAGATTTTTGAAAAATCCTTTCTCAGCGGATACCTACGTCAAAATTTCTATCTGGATGCAAAATATCAGCGCAATCCGAAACAATATTGATTTCAGACATTGTTACTCCACTTCACCCTTTTAGGAATAGAATTTCAAAAAGCCTGAAACACGTATTTACTCATTTATTTACTAAACTACTTGTGTGAAGTTTCGAATATAAGAGACAATCAATTCTTGTTTCTCCATACAAACTTTGAACCCTCGTTTCATCCTCTTCAGGGATGAATTTTGGAAAACCTTTCTCAGAGGGAACTAACGTCGTAATTAATAACTATCTGCATGCCAAATTTCAGCGCAATCCGAAACAATATTGATTTTTACACTTTATTACCCCATTTCACCCTCTTAGGGGTGGAATTACAAAAAAACCTGAAACACGTGTTTACTTATTTTTTTACTGAAGCACTTGTGTGAAGTTTCGGATAGAAAAGACTATCTAATCTTGTTTCTCCATATAAACTTTGAACCCCCGTTTCATTCCCTTAGAGGGTTAATTTTGGAAAATCCTTTCTCAAAGGGAATTAACGTCGTAATAACTATCTGCACGCCAAATTTCAGCGTAATCCGAAACAATATTGATTTTACACTTTATTACCCCATTTCACCCTCTTAAGGGTGGAATTTCAAAAAAACCTGATACACGTGTTTACTTATTTTTTACTGAAGCACTTGTGTGGAGTTTCGGATAGAAAAGACTATCTAATCTTGTTTCTCCATACAAACTTTGAACCCCCGTTTCATCCCCTTCGAGGGTCAATTTTGTAAAATCCTTTCTCAGAGGGAACTAACGTCGTAATAACTATCTGCATGTCAAATTTCAGCGCAATCCGAAACAATATTGATTTTCACACTTTATTACCCAATTTCACCCTCTTAGGGGTGGAATTAAAAAAACCTGAAACACGTGTTTACTTATTTTTTTACTGAAGCACTTGTGTGGAGTTTCAGATAGAAAAGACTATCTAATCTTGTTTCTCCATACAAACTTTGAACCCCCGTTTCATCCCCTTCGAGGGTTAATTTTGGAAAATCCTTTCTCAGTGGGAACTAACGTCGTAATAACTATTTGCATGCCAAATTTCAGCGCGATTGCGCTGAAGTTTCGGATTCGAAACAATATTGATTTTACACTTTATTACCCCATTTCACCCTCTTAGGGGTGGAATTCCAAAAAAACCTGAAACACGTCTTTACTTATTTTTTTACTGAAGCACTTATGTGAAGTTTCGGATAGAAAAGACGATCTAATCTTGTTTCTCCATACAAACTTTGAACCCCCATTTCATCCCCTTAAGGGGTGAATTTTGGAAAATCCTTTCTTAGTACACCCTTACGTACTAAGACAAATATACCCTCCAAATTTCAAGTCTCTACGACCAGCGGTTTAGGCTGTGCGTTGTCTGTCAGTGAGTCAGTGAGTCAGTCAGTATGTCAGGACAAAGATTCTTATAGTATTAGATAAATACGTTTAATAATTTAAGATCGTTTAATAAACTAAAAGAACCGACTTCAAATGCCTTGCTATAGTCATTTTCAGAACCAAGCTGGGGTGGTTATCTTCATATCTTTTTTTAAATATCTTATAGGCTAGCGTTTGACCACTATCTCACCTGTTGGAAAGTGATGATGCGGTCAAAGATGGTAAGCACGCTAGGTCTAGAATGGGAACTGCCTCTCAAGGATAGCTGCCGGAACACATTAGATGTTTGGCGACAGGTTTTCTAACTTGAGGGTGGTAGCTGGCCAGGCGGACACTATATAGTGTCCAACCATCATGCGGGGGTTGTTGCTTTCTTAAAGATGTTTTTCCTTAACCGGAGGGCCACTGTGAAAAGCGCACATAAATGTTTCGATAGAAAAATTCATTGGTGTACGGCGGGGTTTGAACTCGGTACCTCTGGCATCAAAGCCGACCGTTCTCCCGATTACGCCACCGAGCCCCAAATCTCTGGATATACTCGTCAGATCTCGATGAAATTTAAACGAGAAAACCTGGGAAGTACCAAGGTATACCCTTTCTAACAAAAGAAGAATTTTTCAAATCGGTCCAGGCGTCTGAGTAATTGGTGAACATACATATGATAGAAATGGGATAGATATCCCATACAGGGTACACATATACAGGGTACTGTATACCTAATTATATTGTAATACGGGACTTATCGCGCGAAAAACATAATGTATACCTATTGTGTATTTAAAAGAAAAACTTGAACTTGAACTGCGTGTGTTATTAAACTAGCAAAACGAACCGCTAGTTTGTTTTTATTTTGGTGGCGTAATAAGTACTTTTTTATACTGAACTTTTTTTACTGACTTAAAAATAAGAGGAATATCATTCCACTTATTGTATTATTTTTTGTTTTTTTTTTACTAGCGTGGCATGTAAAGCCGTATATTTTTGTTTTGTTTTTTTAACAATTTTCTCTATTACGCACTCCGTTTTTTTTTCGCTAATGCTCCATTCGTCGTCAATATGAACGATATAAAATGAAGATGGATTATTGGATATTGGATAACGCTCTATTGCAGATTAAATAATACATAAATTCTAAATTTCAATCCACCCCTACCCCCGACTGATCAATGTATAATCTTTATATTGAAAACAATGAGCCCAAACACACACAACATCTCAGCTGCAAGTTGGTGAGGAGTATTTTGCAAATTTCAGGAGAAGCCCCAGCATGCAATGATATTCTAAGAACATGGTAAAGCTCTCACAATATCATTGAAGTAAGAGGATACCCAATCAGACATCGAAAGCTGATCTCATAGTGTCATCAACTAGAAAAAACTCGTAATCTAATAAACTGGCCAAGTGCAAGTCGGACTTGCACTCGTAGGGTTCCGTAACACAGTAGAGTATTGTATAAGTATGATTTTTCGCAACTAAAAAAATAACTTTGTTTTATAGTGTTTGTACGAAAAACAAAGTTATCTTTGCGGTCGCCATATCTCAAAAACTGCTGACTGTATCTCGTTCAAACCAATTCCGTGTATGGGATGGACCCCCCTTAAACTTTTATATTTTTTATTTTTGTATAAAAATCGGAGAGCGGTTCAGACAATACATCTACCTACTAAGTTTCAATTCTGTAGTCCTAACAGTTTCGGAATAAAATGGCTGTGACGTGTGTACGGACGGACAGACAGACAGACAGACATGACGAATCTATAAGGTTCCGTTTTGCCATTCGGCTACGGATCCCTAAAATTAAAAACGGATAATGACTGACGGAGTTCTGAAGGAAATAAAATACAGACGAACTAGAAGCGCTCCTCCTTTAAGTTGGTAAATAAAACTGGCCAAGTGCAAGTCGGACTCGCACAAGTAGTGTTCCGTAACACAGTAGAGTATTCTATAAATATGATTTATCGCAACCAAAAATTAACTTTGTTTTTATAGTGTTTGTATGAAAAACAAAGTTATATTTGCAGTCGCTTTATCTCAAAAACTGCTGACTATATCTCGTTCGAACCAATTTTCGTTGAAAGTTTTTATTGAGATCTACAGAATATATATTTTCTAGATTTTTCACTCGCTTACTTTAAAAGTTAGAGAGGGGGGACACACATTTTACCACTTTAGACGCGCCTATATTTCAAACGATTGACTTTGAGAAAAAATTATCTTCAATGTCATTTTGTAAGACCTATCCACCCCACCCCCCACGTATAGGTTTGAAGATCAAAATATTTTTTTGTTTCAGTTCCATGTATGGGATGCCCCCTTTAAACTTTTATATTTTTTATTCTCGTATAAAAATCGAAAAGCGGTTTACAGAGTACATCTACTTACTTAGTTTCAATCGTGTAGTCCTAATAGTTTCGGAGTAAAATGGCTGTGACATACAGACGGACAGACAGACAGACAGATAGACATGACGAATCTATAAGGGTTCTGTTTTTTGGCATTCGGCTACGGAACTCTAAAAACGGTTGTACGGATTTTCATGAAGCAAACCTAATGAACACCTCTCGACACTTACATTCATTTTACAGATACTTTCCAACATGGGTGACAGCCGCGGGGCACAGCTAATAACAACGATTTTTTTGAACTAATAGCAATGTATTATTAAATACAAAAAATACTACTATTAAGAAGTATTTTTTTTTTAAATTAGGCATCAGCCATGCTGCAGGGTACTCATTTTAATGGGTTACCATTACCACATACATTTTATCAAAATCCGATACAAATATTGACTCGCGTGGAATGTAAACACTGGTTTTGTTAACTTTATATTGACCAGGTTGTTATATTGCCAGACGAAAAAAATGTTGTATTCTTCTCAACCGACTTCCCAAAAAGAAGGAGGTTCTCAATTCGTCTTTATGATTTTTTTTGTGTGTATGTTACGCGATTTCTCCGTCAATTGTGAACCGATTTGAATGATTCTTTTTTTAATCGGTAGGGTTTGTTTTCGAGGTGTTTCATTGTAATTTCATCGAGATCTGATGAGTATCTCTAGAGATATGACGATAAACGTCTCGAACTTGCTACTGAAACTGACTCGCGCGGCATGGAAGTCGGTTGTTTTAGTTTTTAAACTAGTTATAATATTAATTGATATTAAACTACTTAATTATTAGTTGTAAAAAAAAAAGTAAATAAAACTCCTTATTAAAAAAAATATAAATATTTATTAATCATAGTTTGCCAGCCTCAATCAATTCCTTGATTTTATACTTTTGTATCTTCCCGGAAGTGGTTTTAGGGAATTCGTCCGATAGTTTCAGTATCCGAGGGATTTTGAACCTGGCCAGGTGTCCTGAGAGATGGTTCCTCACATCATCGAGGGTGAACTTAGCTCCCTCTTGTAGCCGGAGGACTAGGCACAGCTCCTCGCCGAGTCTTTCGTCTGGTACTCCTATAACCTGTCAGGAAATTAAAATTAAATGAAGGCATTTATCATCCAACCCACCTGTTCACCGTAGGTGATTGTAATGTTGGAAAGGAGATATTCCAAGTATGGTACCATGGTAATTTTATCGAGGTCTGATAAGTATCTCCAGAGATATGGAGATAAACACCTCAAAATTGGTACTGAACATTAATATCGCGGCATTGAAGTCGGTTATTTTTAGTTTTTTAAACGATCTTATTTCCTTTTATGGTACGGAACTCTAAAAATAGCTTTATGCACTTTTTTTCCATATAAATTTTAACTTTGTCAAATGTCACGTTCATCCGTTCGCGCAAATTTCTGAAAAAGGGGTTCAAGTTTTCGCTTCGCTTGTAAATATTTGGTAACTAGCATCTACCTAATGTTTTACGACTTTTTATGACTCTGGAGAGTTTTTTGACCTAATTAGTCACCATAGATGACCCCAAGGTCGGAGTCAATATCCTCTGTTGTTGAAGACTATTAAGTTTTCTGTGGTTAAAGTCAATAATCAGTATGGTAAGGTAGACAAAGTTGTACTATTCAAATGTAGGACTCAGGCTGATGCATGAGGCTGTTAAAACACAAAAAATATGAAATATTTCCTACAAAGTAGATAAGGCAAATGGTTGCGTGAGCGCAGCGAGCCCTATTATTGCGCGAGCGAAGCGAGTGCGAATTTTTTTTACTCTTTTTTATGACTCCGACAGTTTTATGACCTCATAACAACTACCCACGAGTCACTATAGATAACTCCAAGGTCAAACTCGATATTCTCTACTGTTAGTCATTAATCATTATTAAACATATTAAATATTATGGTTAGGTATACCAAGTTGACAGTGCTGTTTAAATGTATAACTCAGTCTGACGCATGAGGATGTAAAACACAAAAGTTAATTAAATATTATTATAATGTGAAAAAATTTTTGACTTCTTTTTATGACCTAATAATCAAGTAACTATAGATGACTCTAAAGTCGAACTCGATATCCTCTGTTGGTAAACCCATTTATCAGTATGGTTAGGTATACGAAGTTGTGCTCTTTAAATGTTTAACTCATTCTGATGCATGAAGCTGTCAAAACACAAAAATGTATGTAATATTTCCTACGCAAGTCGGCAATAAGGCGAATGGGTGCGCGAGCGCAGCGAGCGCCATTAGTGCGCGAGCGTAGCGAGCGCGAAAATTTTTTATGACTTTTTGTGACCCTGACAGTTTTATAACTTCATAACCTTTAGTTAAGTCATTAGAGAGAACTCCAAGGTCGAACTCGATATCTTCTATTACAAAAGTCATTAATCATTATGGTTGGGGGGGTACCAAGTTGTGCGGTTTGAGTGTTTGCCAAAATTAAAATGTTCTATGTCCTACTATGCTCTACGGACTATCTTTGTATAAAATTTCAGCTGAATCGGCCAAGTCAATGATCTGATAAGACGACACACATTGACATAATTCATTTTAAAAATCTGGACATCCAGACTCCAAAAAGTATTCTATGTGTATAAAGTATATATTTGTAATAGTATAGTCTGTAGTGATTGTGTACCTGGCTCTCTACAACATCAGGGTGTGTGTTGATCAAGTCCTCAATCTCCTTGGGCGCGATGTTTTCACCACCTCGTACTATGATGTCCTTCAGTCTGCCCACAATGCGGCCGTAGCCGTCCTCGCTTATCGTAAACTTGTCTCTGGAACATATGACAGACTTAGAGACAATTTCACCGGTTCCTGATAGCCCTTATCTCAAATTTCTGACAACTTTTATATGGCGTCACCTGTCAGATTACTACCTGTCACTTTATCAAGAACCGGTGAAACTGGCCCTTACTCGATAAATTATTTTATACTAAACCCTGGAGAGCCAAATTATTTTGGACAACTATTCACAATAACTCTTAAATATTAGCAAATCTAGTTGAAAAGGTTCAATCTAATCAGAATGAATTCAATATACCTATACCTATTATTATTATTACTAAAATGGCAAGCAGGTAGTAGCAGGTAAGCATACCAAAAGTCCCGATATCGAGGACATAGATAAGAGTATATACTGGGAAATCGAGGAAGTGCTGTGAACCGGAGAGAGTAAGAGGGGAAAAAGGTAACAATTTTGGGAATTCCGCTTATATTTCGGAAACAATAAAATTGTAGATATTTCCCCTCTTCCCTTCCTCCCTCCGGCTCACCTTCTAGACACTAGAACTATTGGTATGTTCCGTAACCAGAACAAGTTTCTGAAGGAATCGCATAGGTACTTGCTCACGCACTCTACTCCTCTTTGTTGGACATTTGTTAAATGTTTTATTTCTATAACCATATTATATACGATTCTAACTGTAAGGTAAGGCCTTAGAATCATTTAAAAATTACGAATGTATTTTATGTCGAAGTATTTTACTTTGTTTCGTGACACAGTCGGATATTCAAAACTAAACAGCTCTACATTGATGCAGACCAATACATTTCAACACCAACGAAATGAGAGGTGCGACACAATACAATCCAACCCTATCGTGCTGAGGAAAACGTCTAGAAATTATAGATGGCAGCACAAAAGCCGATAGTAGCGACACCTTGCGTATTAAAATATAAACTTTACAAACATATAACCTCAATGTATGTGAAATAAATAGTTTTTCATTGCCCGAGGATTGGCTCTTGAAAACACAAAGCATTTGTTGACCTAACGAGTAAAAGTTTCGGATTTATGTCCCTAGATGACAAAGCTATCGGCTACGTACGTCACTGTTTCGTGTCGCGCAGTGTAGCAAATAGGGGTGAATGAGTGTGCGATGGGAACTTGTTATTGTTGTAAACGTCACGTTTTGTATTTGAAAGCTTGGTCAACAGATGGATACATAGCAAGCGATAGAAAGTGATGTGAAAAGTTATAGATGAGGCATCAATAAACTTATATAGTAGAGTGAATTGGTTGCTAATTTATGCAATGTAATTATTATTTATTATACTAACGCTCGCCAATCAGAAATCGCGTTCTCTGTGCCAAGCCAATCAGCCAGTGCATTATAGTTAGACGAAAATCGGAGATTTTTTTTTTGCTACAATCTCGAGCGCATCTTCACTCACCAACAGATGAGATAGTGGTCAAACGTTAACTTCTTCTTAACTTCAACAAATCAAAAGTCACTGAAACTTTTCTAAATTAGTAGACTAGCCTAATTGGTAGATTCATATGCATTTTAAATATTTGGTCGCGAAAATTCCTTCCATTTAGCATCAGAAGAATAAGATTTGAAATATTAAAAGTTTCCGATCGAAGTATTTCATAGTCGAAGGAGATGCACATCGGATGTTAAAAACGACTGTATGTAAGGAAATAGCTGTTACCCAGTGTACAGCCATCCGTCTTCATTGAATGCTTTCTTGGTCTTCTCCGGTTCGTTCCAGTAGCAGATCATGTTGTTGTACCCTCGGGACACCAGCTCTCCAGGACTACCGAACGGTACGCTGTTACCATCAGAATCTATCACCTGCAATTATATACAATAAATGCAATTAAAATGATATATATATATATAAATATTAAAACCGACTTCACATGCCACGACACTCGCGAGGGCCTCTCGTACTCGCGCAACGAGAAGCTGCTGCCCGTGACGCATGTGCGGTGCAGCGAGACGTGCAATGCCGCCATTTTATTTCAATTAAATGCATCGATGTATATGTATGGCGTTGCGAACTAGCTCTACGTTCAAATAAAAAGCAGTGCCGAATCTACATCTCGCTTAGTTTAGCGTAGGTCCTCCTCACGCCCGATCGCGCGCCGCTCGGCACGTAAGTCAGTTTATGATGGGCGCCTCTGGTTTACATGTACCTCGATGATTAAATGTGATCTTTTTGTGTAGTAGGGAGATAAAGTTCTATTTTAAAAAGTGCGCACAGCGTCGCATCACGTTGCGTCTCGTTGTGAGCTGACCCTAAACAAATGAGTAAAGAAAATCTTTACTCATGTGCCCTAAGGCGACGCTAATCTTTACAAACAAAGAGAGCCGACCACAGCTTGGCAACTGGCATGTGGGAAGTGAGTGCAGTACCGCCCTCTTTTAATCTACCTTGAAGCGTCTCGCATCGGTCCTCTAGATGGCGTTAATTATCGTTAAAACGCGCTATCGTTTGGTTCGGGTAACATTTTAGGGCTTTGACTGAAACGTAGACAAAGTATTAGTACATAGGATTGTATTTTAACACAGATTGTAAAAATATAACTGCAAAACAGTACATTTTTTAGAAGATTTAACGGGGATTGTCCGTCAAATTGAGATTAGATTAGACAAATATACTGGGTTATTGCTAATTCGACGTATTCCCGACAAGAGCAGATAGGGGGGCTGAAATGCCACAATTGCGACATATTTGTCCCCCACAATGTATGGCCGTAACTGCCGTAAGTTAATAGTTTATAAGATATATGATAATTAGCAATTTTTGGAATGCATTTTAGCCCCCCTTTCTGTTCCTGCCGGGAATACGTCGAATTACCAATAACCCTGTATAATTAGTAAAGTAGTAGCATACAATGAATACATTTTATTAACAATTTTTTAGATAAATTGGCTAATATGACCGTTTATGTCGCATATTCATTATGCAATTTCACAAGGGAATAAAACCTATAGGGTACTTCCCGTTGACTTAAAAATTCAATGTTATTAAATACCTACGAAATAATGTTCAGCGCACTCAAAGAAGTTTAATGTTCAAAAATCTACACGTACCTTGACTTCTACATGATCTTGTATGTATCCAACAGTATCTGCCACCAGGTCGACACTGTCCTCTGAAGCTGACTGGAAGATACTCGCTGTGGACTCTGTCAGACCGTATAGTGCCTGCAAGCATTGTATTATCTCTGTCTTATCATACAATATAAAAAAAGTAAAAAAATAATACAGATTAATAAATATATAATATAACTAGCTGACTCGGCAAACTTCGTACCGCGAATATAAATAAACTGTCCAAGTGCGAGTCGGACACGCAGGGTTCCGATTGAACAATATTAGCCTTAAAAATTACGTTTCTTGTATGGGGACCCCCTTTAATTTTTAATTTAATTTCGTTTTTATTATTTTACCTTGCAGACATTGTAATAGACACCATGAGTAAATTTCAAGTCTTTATCTATTAAGGTTTGTAAGATCGAGTATAAAAATCCTCAAAAACACGTTTCTTGTATGAGGAATTTTTATTTTATTTTGTTTTTATCGGTTTTTATACGCAAATAGCGAATACCTATGTATGGAAGCGCCATAATGACAACCATCAAAATATGTCAATACAGTGATATAAATGTCTGAACGAACCAACAATGATACCTGGGACAACCATCAAAATTCAAAATATTAAAATTTAAATATCGCAAATAATTCGAGTAATGGGGATATATTATGTCATTGATTCAAAATCCTTAATTTAATAAGTGCTTCAAATTTCAATTCGAGAGTGGAACAGTCTACCCTACCCTTCCTCATAAAAATGGGAGTCCCGCAGGGATCGATCCTAGGACCTTTTTTATTTCTAGTTTATATCAATGATTTACCGTCATTCGTACAGAACCTATGTGATATTGTTTTGTTCGCAGATGATACTTCCTTGATATTCAAAATAGATAGGACTACACCTAACTTTGACGATGTAAACAAATCAATAACACAGGTTCTGAATTGGTTTACAACCAATAAATTATTGTTAAACGCAAAAAAAACTAAATGTATTAATTTCTCTCTACCAAATGTAAAAAAGGGTATCCTAAATAGAAGTATATTAATAAATGATGAACCATTAGAACTTGTTGAATCCACAACATTCTTGGGCATCACCCTGGATTCTAAGCTTCAATGGCGTTCTCAAATATCGGTTCTAGCAGGTAGGTTAAGCTCCGCTGCATACGCAGTATGTAAAATTAGATTTTTAACGGACAAAGCCACTGCAAGATTGGTCTATTTCAGCTACTTCCACAGTATAATGTCTTATGGCATTTTATTGTGGGGGAAAGCCGCTGAAATCCAATCAATATTTGTTTTGCAGAAACGAGCTATTCGCTCTATATATAGTATGAGGTCGGGAGATTCACTTCGTGAAAAATTTAAGGAAATTAAAATTCTAACAGTGGCATATCAATACATTTATGAAAATATTTTGTTCATACGCAAGAATATAAATGATTATAAGAAAAGGTCTGATGTACATAATTTTAATACAAGACATAAAAATAGATTAATTATACCTAATTTCAGACTGCAGAAAGTTAGTGGTTCATTCATGGGAAACTGTGTACGCTTTTACAATAAGCTACCTAAAGATATTGATCAATTGCCTATGAGCAAATTTAAAATCTATGTAAAATCCAATTTGATGAAAAAATCATACTATACAATAGGTGACTATATGGATGACAAAAATGCATGGCCTGAATGCCCCAAGTTCCAAGAACAAATATAAATTGTATTATAATTAATAATATATTGTTAAAATTTTAAAGCTGACATGTACAATTAATTTAAAAAAATAGATAAAATGACAAGACAAGCCCCATAGAGTTTCTTGGTGTTTCTTCTCTGATGGGAGTATTTCCGAAACACCGGTAGATTCAACAGCCATTCAGTTTTCCCCTTTTGTCCGCAGATTTTCTTTCTAGGCTTGCCATTTTTATTTTTATTTAAACAATATTATGCAGCTGACAGACGGACTATCAGTGCCATTTGGATCATGATATGTACTGTGATCGGTATGCGTTTCTCTATGTTGTGTTTCACTATTTCACTTTTTTATTTTTTTTATATAAAAATTGTCTGAAGTACTGAAACACACAGTTACATGTATGGTTGGTTTTAACCTACTTTATTTTTTTTTAAATATTCTGACGTAAACGATTGGATGACAGCTGAATGGTTCATTACTTTTTTTTCTAATTCAATGCGTTAAATTCTGCTTTTGCTATGTTTACTTGATAATTGGTTATGATTTATTTTATGATTTATGATTTTGACGTGTATATGTGCGTATATTTATACTGCCTACATACTGAATAAATGCTTTGATTCTTGATTCTTGATTCTACCGTACCGAAGGAACGAACGTCAAATGTTTGATAGAAAGTAGGTAGAACAGTAGGTAGTTTGTATAGGAAAATGAAATTTTTGTTTTTGCAATTTTTCCAAATTTTCTCACCGTTTAAACCTTCCTTGGACAAACATTTCAAAACCAAAATCAGCTAAATCGGCCCAGCCGTTCTCGAGTTTTAGACTCTAAAATGTATGAAACAAGAAAATATTCTCACCTGAGATCGCTACGTACAAACTATTCAATATGTATCGTGTATTATTATATAAACAACTTACTTTTAATAAATATTTTATTGTATTTCACAAATATTCTTAGTGGTGCTCAGAGGATAGCTGTGGTCGTATGTCCGTCCGTCGTGGCTGTGTCACCGTAACAAAACAATACACTCTGCAAAGTATCATACGACCACGGGTATCCACTGAGCACCACTAAGAATATTTGTGAAATACAATAAAATATTTATTAAAAGTAAGTTGTTTATATAATACACGATACATATTGAATAGTTTGTACATAGCGATCTCAGGTGAGAATATTTTCTTGTTTCATACTTTTTAGAGTGTGATTTTTCAGTAGTCGGGTTTTAGTTTTTGAACTTATTTTTTATTAGTCACAGTGTCGGGGCTTTGCCACGTCCACTTCCTTTGGGGCTGTTTCTTGAAGAACGAGTTCATTACGAAAAGCCCCTCTCTCTCTCTCGAGGAAATTGACGAGCATTTGCCCCCTGTGATTCCATCTCCCAAATCCGTGTGGTCCTAGTGTCGATTAACTGCAAGTCTATACTCCCACTTTGGCGTTAAAGTCTCCCACGACAACGTTGTAGTGAGCCTTGGAGGTCGTGTGTAAAGCTCTGGAGATATCTTCATACATGCTTTCCCCCTCATCATCCAAGTGTGCCGAGGTCGGTGCGTAACCCTGGATAACCTTAAGGCTGTACCTCTCGGTTAACTTAATTATGAGGTACGCTACCCTCGTCGACACACTGGAGATTTCTAAGACGTTGTCAGAGAAGACTTTGTGGACCAAGAACCCAACACCACCTTGAGATGGTTGGTCTCCCTCTCTGAAGTACATAAGATGGCCGGATTCCAGGGTCACGGTATCCTCCCTCTCTCTTCGGATTTCACATAACCCTAAAATGTGCCATCTTATGTTCTTCAGCTCCTCTTTCTTCATTGAGCCGTAGCGTGCGTCCGTTGTAAGTAGCCAGGGTCAGTCGGTGTTGGCGGCCTGCCGTAACCCGGGGATTCCACGCCCCGCCGTAACCATGGCCGCCGCCTTGACCAGGAATAGCGGGGCGACCGGGAACTGGGCGCCGTTGTGTGAGCGTGTCTGCCATAAAAGGAAATACCCATAATCACCCACGCTGGGCAGGCGTGTTGGGTGATCGCAGGACGTAACTCTCGCACCGGTGACGCTGCTGCCCGTCACCGGCCTGTGGTATTTAGTTACGCCGCTTAGAATGGTTATACCGCCATTGGTCGGTCGCCAGAGCCTCGTCAGCTAGTCGGCAGGATGCACCGCGGGCAGGTGAGGTTGGCTGGGAGCACTAAGGTGGAATTGTGCTCCCTTACATCCCCTTGCATAACGCTTGCGCTTGCATAAACAGCATTAAAAAAATAATAGTAAAGCAACTATTGAAGTTATAAAAAATATGTGGATCCCATACATAGTTTAGTTGTATTTTAATCTACTAGCTATTACTTACTATTAATCTATTATTATTAGGGCCAGTTTCACTGGTTCCTGATAATGCGTCAGATAGTTATCTGAGACATTATCAGGAATCGGTGAAACTGGCCCTAATAACAATAGAAAGCTAAAGCTATCGGATTTCTTTATATTAGTGCTATCAGGCACCGGTGCAACTGGCCCTTAAGCTACTATTTGCTGCTACAGTTGCTACTAATAAATAGTACCTTTAACCACAAAAGAAGTCCTTACCTTGACCTTAGCTTTCAGTAAGACGTCAATATCCCTGATGAGGTGGGGGCTGCAGGGTGCTCCAGCTGCCAGGGCTACCTTCAGATGAGAGGGGACTTGCCCCATCGTGCGCAGCTGTGACAGCATATCCACATACATGGTGGGGGTGCCCGTTATTACTGTACATCTACAGAGAACATTTAAAACTTAGGCACTTGAGGGCACTCGAGGGTCACCAAAGTACCGAGTTCTCTATCCCCGCCGTGCACCAATGGATTTTTCTATAGAAAAAATTATGTGCGTTTTTCTCAGTGGCCCTCCGGTGAAAGAAGTAACCCCCATTTTGAAAATAATAAAAACTAAATTAAAATTTTACTAATAAAACTAATTAATATAGTTTATAAACTAGAAAAACCTACTTCCATTCCTCGCGAGTCAATTTCAGTAGCAAGTTTGAGACGTTTACCGTCATATCTCTGGAGATACTTATGAGATCTCGATGAAATTACAATGGGACCACCTCAAAAACGTACCCTACCGATAAAAAATTGAATCATTCGAATCGGCTTACAATTGACGGAGAAATCGCTTAACATACACACACAAAAAAAACATACAGACGAATTAGGAACCTCCTTCTTTTTGGAAGTCGGTCGATAATAGAACCTAGGTTGCCGTCTGCCGGAAATGTTCCCAAAAAGCTGGTAAAATGATCCAGATTGAAACTGAATCGTGTAGCATAGGACCGGGCTAAATGTGAAGTTGGTTTTTGAACGGAATTGCAATAATTGTTTCTACAGGCTAATGACGTAAGCTCACTTCTCTTGTAACATAGCCCTGATATTGTCAGCAACGTTGTAGGTGGGTGCAGCCAGCACGAGACTGCTTCCATGACGGAGACCGCCCAGGATTGTCACGATAGAACCTAATGCGTGGAACAGTGGAACCTGGAACCGGAATAATAGTACATTATGATACAAGTGTGTAATGTTGGTGATTACCGCTGAGGCGCCATTGACCCGAGCCGTTAGGTGAGGGTCTTAAGAGAGCCGAGGACGGTAATCATCAATACGCACGTGTATCATACGACGTTTTTTAGGGTTCCGTAGCCGAATGGCAAAAAACGGAACCCTTATAGATTCGCCATGTCTGTCTGTCTGTCTGTCTGTCTGTCTGTCCGTCCGTATGTCACAGCCATTTTATTCCGAAACTATTAGGACTACAGAATTGAAACTTGGTAAGTAGATGTATTCTGTAAACCGCTTTCCAATTTTTATACAAAAATAAAAAATATAAAATTTTAAGGGCCCCCCCCTTAAAATTTTATATTTTTTGTCATCCCATACATGGAACTGGAACAAAAAAAATTTTTTTTCTTCAAACCTATACGTGTGGGGTGTCTATGGATAGGTTTTATAAATTATAAACGACATTGAGGTTCCTAAAATCATATTATCTCAAAGTCCATCATTTAAAAGATAGGCGCGTCTAAAGTGGTAAAATGTGTGCCCCCCCTCTAACTTCTAAAGTAAGGGAGTGAAAAATCTAGAAAAAATGTATTCTGTAGATCTCAATAAAAACTTTCAACGAAAATTGGTTTGAACGAGAGACGAGAGAACGAACAAAGTTATTTTTGTAGTTGCGAAAAATTAAAGTCATAGAATACTCTACTGTGTTACGGAACCCTACGAGTGCAAGTCCGACTTGCACTTGGCCAGTTTATTAACACACTTGTAAAGAAAATAATACAGAAAATCGTTTTTCCTTGAGATTTTCAGGTAGTAAACTTTCCATAACGTTAAGGGCTTCACATATTATATCGGGCGGTATACATTATAAATAATTTTTTGCATAACTAGTACTTGTGGACATTTTAATTAATAAATAACTATAATTTCATTAGTGAAAACGAGTTGTGAACATTTTTTCGCAATGGCGGGGAAAATTAATTAGTTTTCCTTTGCCTTCTCCCTCTAAGGTTTTCCTATGCGCGCGCATCTACCTATTGCATCTAACAATGGCGATCGGCCATAGAGTAAAAGAATCAGGTTTCTTTATTTTTGGTTTGTCGCGGATAGCGTTTTAGCCACGTACGTAAAATGTTTAAATTTATAGAGAAAACAAAAGTTATATTTGAGTGAAAGTTTTATTTATTAAACACGTATAAGTTTAAGTTATCTATTTAAATACGAAGTTGCATGAAATGAGCCAACAATAGGTATATAATTTATTTTTACTAATGAACACTTTTTTTTGTATCGAAACGTTTTTAAGAACAAAGCAAGTCAACCAATAAAATAAAGTAACACTTCAAAGAAACATAATAAAAACATCGTCTAAAGAGTTTAAGGTTGGCATAAAGTCGCCACACTAGGATCCTTTGATTATTTACTTGTCTAGGATCAATCGCGGGCAAAGCGGCGGGGCGCAGCAAGGTAAACAAAATAAAAACCTGAACGCAGACGTTCTGATGATCCTCGTGGAACAGGTTTCGTTTCCCTACGAAGTATGTGTTGTTTACCACACCGATGTGGGAGTCCAACGCTGCTTTTGGTTCGCCTGGAACAAATTAAAATAGAAAAATATATGTAATATAACTAGCTGATACCTGCGACTTCATTCACGTACACAGAGAATTTTATCACTGTAAAGCTCTGTTTATCAACATGTGTGTGATATGAGTTATTTAAGTTATGTGTAAAAAGCGTGATTTTATTTTCACAAAACGTAGCTTATGTTCATCTTTATGCTAGTATCTCCTTGTTAAATTTAAGTAAGATCGGATCGTCCATTTAGGCGTGATTAGATAACAAACAGACAGAGTTACAAACTTTTTTTATAATATTAGTCTTGATATTCTTTTAGGTCCTTTATTGCACTTCGAAAAGAATCTATTATGAATAATAATCTATTTTAGCGTTTTCTCTCGCTTTCAAGCTTGTAATGCTGCTCACAACTCATTTAGGTCATTTCAAAAAGCTTTCGATGTTGTTGTACAGCTGATTTAAAATAAAACTGGCCAAGTGCGAGTCAGACTTTTGTCCCGCACACGGAGGGTTCCGAACGCTATCTAAAGATATATCTAACGAACTTCTAACACCAACTAAGTAAACTTTAACACAAAGGTGTTAGTAATTAATATTATTAAATATCTGGAAGCTTTGCTCGGTATTTTTTGCCACTTAAACAGAAAAATATGACTCTTCCCGACATCTCAATAGATGATAATACTTTTCCGAGTTCCGTACCTCAAAAGGTAAAAAAAGGAACCCTTATAAGATCACTTTCTTGTCCGTCTGTCTGTCTGTCTGTCCGTCTGTCTGTCTGTCTGTCCGTCTGTCTGTCCGTATGTCTGTCCGTCTGTCTGTCCGTGTGTCACCACTGATTTTCTCAGGAACGGGTGGACCTAGCAAGTTGAAATTTATACCTGATACTGAAATGTATATAGTCCCTATTGGGTGTATAAAAATCAAGGTCTTGAGTCTACACAATAAAAAGATATGGGCAAATTTAGATTTTCGCGAAAACTTGTTAGTACCAAAATGTACCTTAATTTTCAACTTTTTTTATTTTTCGGAATTTTTCCTTTACTTGTGCTCTAAGACTTTACTTATAACCAAAATTGACAATTCTAGGTAAACCGGAAGTACCCTATAGGTTTTGGGTCGAAAACCTATAGGGTACTTCCCGTTGACCTAGAATCATGAAATTTGGCAAGAAGTAAGTCTTACAGCACAAATTAAGGAAAAATTTAAAAAGTAAAAAAGTTGAAAATTAAGCATACATAGTTTGCGCCAATTAACCTCTGAGGTAGACCTCTAGTTATATGAGCGCTGATACAATTTAGAGATCTAGCTTAATTGGTTGGTACGGAAGTCTTGGTGGGCGAGTTCAACTCGACTTAGGCGGTTTTATTTTTAAATTGAGAGCAACTAACTGCTTTAACTACACAATAACACTAAAGCTACTTCTACTCACCAATAGATGTCGGGAAGAGTCATATTTTAAGTTTATTATCGATAAAGTTGATTATTGAAAACACAAATACAACAACATTTTCTGAAAAAGAATCCTAGCTAGATCGATTTATCGCCCCTGAAATTCCCTGTATACTAAATTTTATTTAATCGTTGGAGCCGTTTCCGAGATTCAGATTCAGATTTCGATATTAAGGTAAACACGATAGCGCCATCTATGAAGACTCATAGATGGCGTATCGTAAAAAAACACGTTTCTTGTTTTAAACCCTTTAATATTTAAATTTGTATTTGTAACAGAAATACATCATCTGTGAAAATTTCATGTATGTTATTTAAGTATGTAGTTTATTAAATTTTATGTGGTTCATGAGATACAGCCTGGTGACAGACAGACAGACAGACAGACAGACAGATAGACAGACAGACAGACAGACAGACAGACGGACAGACAGACAGACGGACAGCGGAGTCTTAGTAATAGGGTTCCGTTGGTACCCTTTGGGTTCGGAACCCTAAAAATCAAGCGGTTTGAGCGGCGAAGTTAAAGTTGTCCTTTTCACAGTGGCCCTCCGGTGAAGGAAAATATTGAAGAAACCACAAAGCACATAGTGGTAGTACACGATAGTTACCTAATTAGATAATTATAGTGTCCGCGTGGCCAGCTACAACCCTTGACTAACTGTTTTTTTTAAATAAGTATCATATAGGCTAGCGTTTGACCACTATCTGTTGACACACCATCTGTTGGTAAGTGATGATGCGGTCGAGGATAGTAACACGTCAACCGGAAGCTATCCTTGAGATCTAGTTGGAAACTAGATAGCTTCCGGAAGACATAAGATGTTTGACGACAGATTTGCTAAGTTGAGAGTGGTAGCTGGCCAGGCGGACACTAGATAGTGTCCTACCACAATGCGGGGGCCGGGGCTCATTCATCGGAGGGCTGTGAAAAGTGGACATAAATTTTTCGATAGAAAAATCCATTATTGCACGGCGGGGATTGAACTCTGTACCTCTAAATTCTTCATTTAAATCTTCATTTTACTCACCGGTGGTCCCAGAAGTTAGATGTAAGAGACAGCCATCCTCAGGCTTGACTTCACTGCCGTACTTTGATATCTCATTTCTGTTTCTATACTCTGTGATCAGGGTGTCGTAGTTAAATGTGCCGCTGTCGGGAAATTATGAAATATCAATTCAGCTTGGACAACTAGATGACCAAATCAAACCAAACAAATTAAAAACATACAATAGAAAAATTCTTTATTGCACACTATAATAAGAATAATTAAGATAGTTTGAAAACTAAAACAACCGACTTACATGCCCCGCGAGTCAGTTGCAGTAGCAAGTTTGAGACGTTTATCGTCATATCTCTGAAGATACTTATCAGATCTCGATGAAATTACAATGGGACCATTTCGAAAATGTATCCTACCGATTAAAAAAAGAATCATTCGAATCGGTTTACAATTGCCGGAGTAATCGCGTAACATACATACAAAAAAATATTTATAAAAGAAAAACATACAGATGATTTGAGAACCTCCTTTTATTGGAAGTCGGTTTAAAACAAACAGAAATCAATCACAGCTACTCATATAACTATAAGTAATACAATGGGCGTTCTTATCGCTTGAAGCGATCTCTTCCAGACAACCTTTCAAAAGAAGTTGACGGTGGCACAATGCGTAACACGATACTACAGTGCAAATAAATAAATGAAACAATCAAATTACATGTGATCTTTATATAAAGATACATCTATATACCGATACAAAATACAAATATACTTATGCATTCACAAACATACACAAATATCCAAATTCCATACATACAAATATACAACATAGCGTAGGACGTCCTGTAGGTGGAGTGACGATACACGCAAAACGGTGGGCACAGTGACTGGAAAAGAAGAGCCGAAGATCGGGCTCAGTGGCGTGTCTTTGGAGAGGCCTACGTCCAGCAGTGGACTGACACCGGCTGATTGTGATGAGGATGATACATACAAATATACATACATACACAATACATAAATGTTTGTGGTCAATGATAACATACTCACTTGAGCTTTTCCTTCCCACCACTGATCACAGATACCAAATCTGGGAACTCCTTGGACTTCAGTTCTCCAGGTTTACATTCATTTAACTCTGGCAGAATTTCCTGCAAGACACTGTAGTAGTTCCTTCTCGGCAATCTGTCTCCGATGAAGAGACTCTTCACATCTGTCTTCTTCAAGCAGAAACTGAGCTCTTTCTTCTCGTACACTGGGTTTATGAGGACCTGAAAACTTCAGCTGATGATATGAATACGTTTTAAAAGACTCAAAACCAAACAATGATCTGACTTGATGAGAAGTTTTGATGCGGTCTAAGATGATACAATGATGATAGGTGCTTATTTTAAAAGGTAGGAGAAAAGTATTTCATATTTTTATCTTCTGAACCACATAAGTCGCGCAGTAATCATGCGGTAAGCGATACGTCAACTATCAAGTAGTACCACCGATTATATAATAGTTACTACGTAAGTAGTACTATGACAGTAAGCTCAGTTACAGTGAGCTATCTGCTAATTTTTGTTGTCAATGTAAACTCTGTCAACATTGGACGTCTTAAGGCTCACATTTCACATGAACTTTATTTTGCCGGGTAGGAGCGGCAAAGTCGGCTACGACCTCTAAGGCAGAGCGCGCACATGGTTGCGTTGCGTTTATTCTACCGCACGGTTAAATAAACTTCATACAAAAAATGTTTGTAGGTGGCAGCTCAGTAAAACAACGGTAATTGGGTACTGTTCCGTTTATTCAGCAAGCTTAGCTCTACAAGGTACAGGTTAATGTTTCGCGACCTCGGAGCATCGGAGTGGAGGACTACTTCGCGACCGCGGGGCGACAGAGTGGACTGAGAAACTATAATCTCACTCTGAAGCTCGAGCCACGACTTGAGGACTGGTAACTTAATCTCTCAAAGCCGAGCTCTGAAGGCGAACTCATTTAAAATAGGCCGGCGACCGTTTATATAGCAGCGGCGTTGGTGAAGGGGGGAGTTGCCGCGCCGCGCCCGGGCTTGTGGCGGGGATGCCGATGCTCGGTGAAACAGATAGTCGGTGTGCGAGGGAGAAAGTATTCGTATCCGTGCGTTCTGGGTTTTTGTCTTGTTACATTCTCCCCCTCTGGTACTCATTGACGTCCCGTTTGAGTACCAGGAATTTTGGCGGAATTATCTTTCTTAAGTCTTCCTCGCCGACGACGTATCGGTACTATTGGTTTTGGAGTGTGAACGTCCCTGTTTTCATACTTGGTTATTGCAGACGTATGGTATTTTCCAATAGGTTGTTCGGGATCTGTAACATTTGCGATTTCATAGATTGAACTGCCTATTTTCTTTGTGATTACATATGGTCCATCTCGTCTTGGTGCACATTTTGCTGAAAAGTTGCTTTCTTGGCGACTTATTGGATGTGTCTCCACTAGAACTTTTTCTCTAATTTTATATCCAGGATCAGGTCTTCTTCTCAGATTTGATCTGGTTCTGTTGCTACCTTGCATATTTTCTATGTTTTCTTTAGTATTTGCCAGGTCTGTTGCTAAGTTATTAAGATGAGGAGTCATTCTGGTTGCGTTCAGCTTACTTAAGCAAGTGGTTGAGTGTTCATTTTCACCCTCCCCCTGCAGCAAAGCTGCACCATTGGCGTGATTACTGACATCTGTTCTGATTATATACTCCCATTTCCAGCTTGCATTTGTCTTCGTTAGGTTTGTTAGTGGTCTTTCTATTTCGACAAAGCTTGTGCGAGCAACTGTGTTTATATTTGCATGGCCGAGCATTCCATTATACTTTATTTCAATTGTTGGAACCTTTGCTGCACTTTGTATAGCCCAGTCCACGGCATAGAACTGTATTGGTTTCGGTGGACTGTCCTTTGTTTTACAATTTTCGCAGTTGCTTCTGAATACTCCCGGTTTTCCACACCCATAGCACGTTACTGGACTATTTGGTACCAGTTTCCTATCACCTGGGGTATTCTTGTTACCGGTTTCCTTTTTTGTTACTATATCAGATTTGTTCAACTCCTTACTGGTTCCTGCTTCGTTCAGATATTTTATTCTATAGCGACATATATTTTCCGTATGACCTTTTCGACTGCAGAACGTACATCTTTTTATTTCTTTTTTCTTCTCTGAATTATCTCTCTGCTGGATTTCTGTAGAAGGTAAAGATTGACTGTTCTTTTCTAAGGACTCATAATGACGTGCTTTTTCCAATAGCTCTGAAAAAGTCTTTACATCGGTCCGAGCAACTTTAGTTTGTAGATCTTTCTTAAGCAAACCGTAGAGAAAATCTAACTGCTCTTCCTCCTTATGTCGCTTATTTGGCAACATTCCAAGTAAGGCCCTTTTTCGGCACAAGAACTCGTCTACAGGCTCGTTGTTACCCTGAAGGTCTTCGAACAGTTTCAAGTATATTTCGTACGGTTGTAGCTTTGGAGCAAACGCTGATCGGATAGCAAGAAGAGCTGCCGACCAGGTCTTAATTTCAGCACGGACCCCTGTCCACCAAGTACTTGCCGTATTCTTGAGTAGCAGCGGAAGTCCCTCTAAAGCGTCTTCGTCGGATATATGTTCTATTTTTTTGTATATTGAAACGCCGGTAATGAATTCTTCTACTTTATCGTAGTGACGTTCCCCGTAGAAGAGCAGAGTGCATCTGGTAAAATTTTTATTGCCTGATGCCGGTGCGGAAGATGGTATCCGATTCAGTAATTCCTCAAATTGTTCCCTGGTGAGCTGAATGGACATTTTGCTTTCTTCTTCTTCGCTTTCGCTATCTTCTACTTTCTTCCTTTTCCTATTTTTTCCGTTGGGCGCCAGATTGTAGGTGGCAGCTCAGTAAAACAACGGTAATTGGGTACTGTTCCGTTTATTCAGCAAGCTTAGCTCTACAAGGTACAGGTTAATGTTTCGCGACCTCGGAGCATCGGAGTGGAGGACTACTTCGCGACCGCGGGGCGACAGAGTGGACTGAGAAACTATAATCTCACTCTGAAGCTCGAGCCACGACTTGAGGACTGGTAACTTAATCTCTCAAAGCCGAGCTCTGAAGGCGAACTCATTTAAAATAGGCCGGCGACCGTTTATATAGCAGCGGCGTTGGTGAAGGGGGGAGTTGCCGCGCCGCGCCCGGGCTTGTGGCGGGGATGCCGATGCTCGGTGAAACAGATAGTCGGTGTGCGAGGGAGAAAGTATTTGTATCCGTGCGTTCTGGGGTCCCACGGCGCGTTGTATAGCGGGCCAGTCCGCGCCGCGCCGGACCGACGGGACGTGGGAACGTTCGCATACGATGAAGCCTGTTGAAAATGGGCGAAAATGTCTCGCCGCGCCGCGCCGCGCCTTTGAACTTACCGACTCCCGACGGATCGGACGGGCGACGACAGGCGACCACAGGCCTCATCGGATGCCACCGTTCCCACGATCTGTCGGCCTGTAAAGACGCTATCTGATCTGTGAAACAACGGGCCGTGGGAACCCGGCTTTATAGACAGTTGAAATTTTCACAGACGGTGTATTTCTGTTGCCGCTAGAACAACAAATACTAAAAATAAAATAAAGTTAAAAATTAAAGGGGGTCCTCATACAAAAAAACGTGTTTTTAAACGCCATCTATCTAATTAGTTTCGGCAAAATGACATAGATGGCACTAGTAAACGAGCCCCGTCTTTCTAGATGGCGACTAAACCAAATATTCTTGGTAACATCAATTAATCAAATATATGAAGGTTGAAACTCTGTTATGTTTCGTATTGTACGGAACCCTCCCTAAGTGTGCGATAAGAGACGCGATGCTGACTCGCACTTGGCCAGTTTTATTTAAAAATTCTTCCTTCAATATTGATAAACTATAGACCACTATCTCACCTAATGGTATATCAGCTATAACCTTACGATTATTGGTTTAATATGGGAAATTTAACGTGACTTACGCAATGTCGATATAGCGATCGACATATGTTTCGGCCTCATCCGGAGGCCATCTTCAGGATCTCGAGTGTCGGGTGCTCGCCAAGGCGTCTAGCCTCGCACTAACCTAACCTTACGGTGTTCCGGCAGTACGCAGCCTTTCCCATTCTAGGCGTAGCGTGTTCTCCATCTTTGACCAAATCATCATTTACCAAATTACCACCAAGCGTGGTAGTGGTCAAACGCTGGCCAATAATCTGTCAAAAAATCACAATGCGAGATACATAAGGCGATGAAAATAATTACCGAAATAAGTCCAGCTCTAGCGGCCGCGACGACAGTAACGATCCAAGAAGTGATGTTGTGAGACCACACCCCCACTCGATCACCCTTCACCAGCCCCTGGTCTCGGAACGCACAGCCGAGGGCATCCGCCTGAAACGTTCATAATACCAACACCATTATAAACGAGGAAATCAGTTTCTACAATACAATGCAGTACAATAACTCTTTCATCGTCATCAGCGTCAGCTCATTTCCGCCCACTGCAGGGCATAAACCTCCCTCTATTTTTGTTGTATTGACAACACTGCTGTAATTACGTATACTGCGCTGACGGTGGTCTTGGTCTCTTTTCGTGCGCCAGCCTCCATCAAGGCAACATCTTTCTGTCCGTAGTAATTGACATTTTTTATACTACTTTGTCCGTTCTCTTTTTTTGTTGCTCTTGTCCATTTTGAGCTTGTTAAAAGAAATCATTAATAAACACAGTTTGTGTAAGTTTAGTTTAAATACACTAGAATAGCGGTTATTGGTAAATACCTTGTAATACTGATAGTCAAGCGTTAATAGACCAATTGAATTTTATTCATCGTCATCATAATCCGCCGGTGTCCTTCCACTGCTGGACATAGGCCTCTCCCAAGATACGCCATTGAAAAATAACTCTTCATAATTACAACTGATAACTGTAGTATTAGTGCCGTACTTATTATCTCTGCATTGCATGCATGTTATGCATGTTGTCCATTTGGCGGTATAATATATTAATTATGTTTATCATCACTTATACGATGTCATAAATGTTATCGAACACCTTACACCAATTGATGCTATTAACTTCGCCTGCAATTATGTGAAAAATTAAACAAAGGGTTGGCAATAGTACACATTAGCTCCAAGGCTTAAATAAGCATTCTATGGCCTAATGCATCATTTTGACTATCTATGTGCACAATTTTAGCTAAATCAGTTAAACCGTATGACCGTGAAGCGATCGCAAACAAAGAAACTGATTTCCGCATTCATTATAAAAAAACCTAGTTGCGCCCATAGGCTTTCCCTGTGGTAAAAAAAAAAACTTGTCTCATTCGTATTGGCTATTCCCGTGCTAAGTTTTATCTAATTTGACTACAAACTGACTTCTGCCTTTAAAATATTATTATAGCAAGGGTTTTTTCGTATTTCCCACAGAACAAATGAAGTTTCTATGTATTTACAACCTCAAGTAAAAGTTTTTGAATCGCGATTGAACAGGTATCTTCTAGGAAAGCGTGCTACGTCTTCGATCGCATTGTGTCACCTAACATTAGGTGAGATAGTGTTCGAAAACTTGCTTATCAGGGATAGTAAAAAAAATGATAAGATTAAAAGCCGTAATTTAGACACAACCGATAATAATATCTAAACACTTTGTATCATCGATTAGGTCGTTAATGATTTGTTTATCTGTAATTAATTAAATGTTTAACTTACTGGAAGTTAGGTGGGCTCAATGAACTTTGTCATGTCCTTGATGGCAGATAAGCATAAGTATATTGCCCATCGCCACCGTTTCTATTTTTGACGTGACAACGTCTACGCATGCACGAAAAAGTGTCCCGTTACGCTCATTGTCCCGTTACGCTCATTGTACAGTTGCGCCGATTTCATCAATGTTTTGTTATGACGTTGTCACGATAAACTATCGTCCGTAAACCAACTTAAGGACGCATTTCTGTAAATGTCATAAAATAGCTGATTTTAGCATATTTTAGGTACAATTGGCGATGACTACACGAAACTAGGTCATCTGTTATTATTATCTATCAATAGACAGGTCCTTTGCTATCCAATTAAGTAATTTATTTATTTAAAAATATATGTATATTAAACAATGAAAAATATTTTCCGTTGACTCCTACCACAAAAATGTCGTAATCGAGTCGAGTTTCGGTACAATATTTCACAAAAATACCAATTTTCTAACGGAAACGAAAATACAATTAAAAAGCATATATACTGAACAACAAATAAAGTAGTAAAAACATTAAAAATGTTTCCAATAACGTTCAGAAAAAATAATACTTTTACCTTTGTTTTGTTGAGGTATCGTAGATTTTGCTAAATTCGATAAAACGTAATAACACGCCTGTAAGGTTGCTTTTCCTATGGCAATTTTGAGTATAAATAAACAATCATTTAAAATTACAACTCAGTCCGCGGTCAACCGCCGTAGAGGCAGGACCTGTGCCGGTTGACGATATCAGCTTGACGAAAAAACATCGCTGTACAGACACGGAAATTTGGCTTCCTCTAACTTGATCCTTGCGTAAAAATGTATGTAGGTGATCAATGACAAATATTTAGTTTTAATCACAGACAGGCTAATGTACACGGTCAGAGTAAGATGTACCGTGTTTGGGCTCGTTTTGTTTGTAGTGACGAGACTTTTCTTTAGGAGTGACTTGACTGACCTGATGATGGAATTCGGAGACTGCTACTGGAACTCCTAGATGGTTTGAGTTAGATGTGCCGTGTTTGGGCTCGTTTTGTTAGTAGTGACGAGACCTTTTTTTAGGAGTGACTTGACTGACCTGATGATGGAATTCGGAGTATGCTACTGGAACTCCTAGATGGTTTAAGTTAGATGTGCCGTGTTTGGGCTCGTTTTGTTAGTGGTGACGAGACCTTTCTTTAGGAGTGACTTGACTGACCTGATGATGGAATTCGGAGACTGCTACTGGAACTCCTAGATGGTTTGAGTTAGATGTGCCGTGTTTGGGCTCGTTTTGTTAGTAGTGACGAGACCTTTCTTTAGGAGTGACTTGACTGACCTGATGATGGAATTCGGAGACTGCTACTGGAACTCCTAGAAGGGTTGAGTTAGGTGTGCCGTGTTTGGGCTCGTTTTGTTAGTGGTGACGAGACCTTTATTTAGAAGTGACTTGACTGACCTGATGATGGCATTCGGAGACTGCTACTGGATCTCCTAGATGGTTTAAGTTAGGTGTGCCGTGTTTGGACTCGTCTTGTAAGTCGTGACGAGACCTTTTTCTAGGAGTGACTTGAATGACCTGATGATGGAATTTGGAGACTGCTACTGGAACTCCTAGATGGTTTGAGTTAGATTTGCCGTGTTTGGGCTCGTTTTGTTAGTGGTGACGAGACCTTTCTTTAGGAGTGACTTGACTGACCTGATGATGGCATTCGGAGCCTGCTACTGGAACTCCTAGATGGTATAAGTTAGATGTGCCGTATTTGGGCTCGTTTTGTTAGTGATGACGAGACCTTTCTTTAGAAGTGACTTGACTGACCTGATGATGGCATTCGGAGACTGCTACTGGATCTCCTAGATGGTTTAAGTTAGATGTGCCGTGTTTGGGCTCGTTTTGTTAGTGGTGACGAGACTTTTCTTTAGGAGTGACTTGACTAACCTGATGAATGAACTCGGAGACTGCTACTAGAACTCTTAGATGGTTTAAGTTAGGTGTGCCGTGTTTGGACTCGTCTTGTAAGTCGTGACGAGACCTTTTGTCACTCTGACTCGGATGACCTGATGATGGAATTTAGAGACTGCTACTAGAACTGCTAGACGGTAAGATAAAAGTTAGATTGGCCGTGTTTGGACTGAAACTATTTGAACGAATACAGCTCTTAATACAACTCTTAATATTTAGCAGTTCCAGTAGCTGTCCCCGAATTCCATCATCAGGTGAGTCAAGCCACTCCTAGCGAAAAGTCTTGTCACGAATAACAAAACGAGCCCAAACATGGCACATTTAACTCTAGTTATCTAGCAGTTTCTGTAGCAGTCTCCAAATTCCATCATCTGGTCATTCGAGTCACTTGTGGTGTAATCAGGAGAATGGTCGGCTTTGATGCCAGAGGTACCGAGTTCAATCCCCAGCGTAGCCCCGGCAGATATCCTGAGAACCAGTTCCCATTCAAGGCCTTCCGTGCTTACCATCTTCAACCGCATCATTACTTACCAACAGCTGAGATAGTGTTCAAACGCAAGTCAATAAGATACTAAAAACGCCCAAACACGGCAAATCTAACTCTGACCATCTAGTAGTTCCAGTAGCAGTCTCCCAATACCATCATCATCAGGTCAGTCAAGTCACTCCTAAAGAAACGTCTCGTTACGAATAACAAAACGAGCGCAAACACGGCACATCTAACTCAAACCATCAAGGAGTTCCAGTAGCAGTCTCCAAATTTCATCATCAGGTCAGTCATGTCACTCCTAAAGAAAGGTCTTGTCACGACAAACAAAACAATCCCAAACACGGCACATCCAACTCTGACCGTCTAGCAGTTCCAGTAGCAGTCTCCGAATTCCATCATCAGGTCAGTCAAGTCACTCCTACAAAAAAGTCTCGTCACGACAAAACGTGCTCAAACACGGCACATCCTACATAATTTATCATGCTACCGTCCTCGACTGCATCATCACTTACCAACAGGTGAGATAATGGTCAAACGCTAGCGCGCATAATATAAAAAATAAATAAAAAGGAAATATGAAATAAGTACATACAAGCAAAGTTTAAAAAAACGTATATAATCAAATCAAATCATATCAAAGCATTCATTCAGTATGTAGGCAGTATACGCACATAAAAAAAATCAAAATCATAAAATAAATTATAATCAAATTATCAAGTAAACATAGTCAAAGCATAATTTAACGTTTTGAATTTTAAAAAATAAAACAACTGTAATGAACCATTTAGCTACTGTTAGTACCATTCAACTATAAATGTATCAAGATGATTTTATTGACTCGTTTTCGTCCTGTCGCTGTGTGCGTGAGGACTATGCGCATGTAGTAGTACGAAATTTAGACCGGTGCATTTAAGAAACGCACCCTTAACAGACAACCAAGTTTCAGGGTTCTGCACCTCAAAAGGAAAAAGGTACCCACCCTTATAGGATCACTTTGTTGTCCGTCAGTGTGTCTGTTCGTCTGTCGTCTGTCTGTCTGTTTTTATGTCCATCTGACAAGACCCTTTTTTTCTCAGGAACGCGTTAAAGGTATCAAGTGGAAACTTAAGTCAAATACTCGAGTCTACGGTATTTTTTAGCTGTGAAAAAATTAAGCTTGTATGTCAACGCAATCAAAAGATATTATGGCCGTTTATGTCGCATTGTTTCGCATATTTTGCGATTTAGCAAGGAAATCAAAACCTAAACGGTACTTCCTGTTGCCCTAGAATTATGAAATTTAGCAAGAAGCAAGGCCTTGAAGCACTTACTTATAGAGGAAAATATACGAAAACCGTATACCTATATGTAGTTTAATAACAAAAAAAGAGCGAATTTACGATTAAAAACTTATAATTTGCGGTGAGCTTAAGAATAATGTCTAGGCATCGTTCTAGGGATCGAACTGAAACTTAGTAAAAATCCATCTATTACCTTTTAAGCCAAACTTATAAACTTAGCATATAAACTGACTATAACAACTCCTTATTGTATACCTACCAAGAACACAACTAATGTATGTGCCTGCATGGTTTGTTCAATCAAACTGTCATGGCCGTTATTTATAAACACATGCGATTAATTTGCCTGAATGTCACATACACACCCAACCTCTCATTAGCCCAAACCCACACACGCACACCTACACAAGAACACCCATACAAATACACATATGCACCCACTCTCTCTCTCTCACACACACATGCACACCCACCCACATACACATACCCGCATGTACCTACCCACTCACACACACACACACACCCACCCTCATACACATAAACACATGTACCCACTCATACACACACGTGCACTCACACACACTTGCACTCACCTTAGAATAAAAGCTTGGATATTGTAGCACCTAACTATAATTATTTATTTATTTTAATTTTTTAGTCTACTTTTCATTTTAATACCATAATAGCTTAACAAATTAATGTACCTATGGTATCTTATGTACTCCTTGCCTTCACTACTGTATTCCACGACACAGGATCTCCTAGTGTGGAATTTCAGGGTTATCTTACTCTTACAAACTAGTTACTAAGTGTCCATATTTTTAATCCATATTTTTAAGCATCTAATGTATGTACCCTAGTTTAGTTGTTTCAAAAAATAAATCATTCAAATCATTTAAACTGAAACGTTGTTTTGACAAGTTTGTACGGAAGCCTCGGTGCGCCAGTCAACGCGTACTTGACCGGTTTTTTCACAGGAACTATCCTTTTATTTACAATAAATAGGTAGATATTACACTTTATTGAGAACTTTAAATAAAAGTATAAAACATATATTAGGTATATTTATAGTGTAATTGTTACACTATAAAAGGCAATCTTATCGCTTAAAGCGATCTCTTCCAGACAACCTTTGAATGAAATAAAAAATTACATTATTTTGTGGTTAATGGTGTATGCAAAGAATCCTGAATTTTTTAAACAAATAAGTACCTAACAAAAAAAACGAAAGCGAGATATTATTCTATTATCTATTATATATACACCATTATACATAACAACAAAAAAGGACAGCATTTACAACCAGATACTATGAGTAATAAATGAGAAAGTATTTAATTCGAGAAGAAAACCACTCACTCTTGTTAGAAGCTCCTCATACGTAATAGTGACGTCCTCGTGGACTGAGCGTATCGCCACTCTATGTGGGTACTTGTGGACCGTCTCTGCGATTACATCACCCAACGTGGAGATGGTGAGAGGTTCCGAACCAGGGTTGTACAGGTAGCTGGCTGACTGCACTTGTCGGACCCATCTGAAATAATAATAATCATCATCATCAGTTATTAGTCAGCAGTTACTCCACTGCTGGACATGCTGGACATTGAATGTCCAGTAGGAATGGGGAATGACAGAATTAGTGTTTACTCATTTGACGGTATCTATTTAGTGATATCTGTATTTAATCTACGTAGGCAGTAGAAGATACTAATCTAATCTAATACTATAAGAATCTTTGTCCTGACATACTGACTGACTGACTGACTGACTGACTGACTGACAACGCACAGCCTAAACCGCTGGTCGTAGAGACTTGAAATTTGGAGGGTATTTGTCTTAGTACGTAGGGGTGTACTAAGAAAGGATTTTCCAAAATTCACCCCTTAAGGGGATGAAATGGGGGTTCAAAGTTTGTATGGATAATCAAGATTAGATAGTCTTTTCTATCCAAAACTTTACACAAGTGCTTCAGTAACAAAATAAGTAAATACGTGTTTCTGGATTTTTTGAAAATTAGATAGATAGATAGATAGATAGAAACTCTTTATTGAACACCAAACATATAAAACTTAAATAATAAACATTTAACAAAAGGTGTAACAACAGGCGGTCTTATCGCTTAAAGCGATCTCTTCCAGACAACCTTAGGGTGGAGAAAGAAAAACTTAACATACATGACGGTATATAGGTGTTAAAAATGAACAAAAATAATAAATAAATAAATCAGAATAGGTAATAAGTACATTATAACAAAAGTACGTACATATTTTATACATTACAATACACATACATAACAATACCGTACACACAATAAAAAGAAAATTCACCTCTAAGAGAGTGAAATGGGGTAACAAAGTGTGAAAATCAATATTGTTTCGGATTGCGCTGAAATTTGGCATGCAGATAGTTATTTTAACTTAGGTATCCACTAAGAAAGAATTTTTCTAAATTCACTCTTCAAGTGATTCAAGGATGAAGCGGGGTTCAAAGTTTGGATAGTCATTTTATTCAACATTTCACACAAGTTTTTCTGTAAATAAATAAGTAAATACGAGTTTCAGACTTTTTCAAAGTGCCACTGTAAGAGGATTTATAAACTGGGGTAACGAAGTCTAAAAATCAATATTGTTTCGGATTGCGCTGAAATTTAGAATTTTTAACGCGGGCTAAGCCGCGGGGCACTACTAGTTTAGGTATAAACTAGAGTCCTATGAACTCTACCGAGCCCAACCTTCAGCTGTCCTTTTCCAACCAGCTGTGCCGTTCACCGAATATGGTTGCATTTAGCTGGCGGACGTTCTATGAATATAAAATAATAAACAAGAATGTGCACTAAATGCAAAAACCGGACTGATCGATACCGACACTTGCACGGTGTTTGTCCCTAACTAACCTGTTGTTAACTAAATATATAAACTACTAGCTAATACCCACGACTTCACACACGTACACCTAGAATTTAATCACTGTTAAGCTCTATCAATCAACATTTCTGTAATCTTAGTAATTTAAGTTATTTGTAAAAATCATGACTTTATTTTCATAAAAAGTAGCCTATCTTCATCCTGATGCTCATAAAGTATTTCTTTGTTAAATTTGATGTACATAATAATTATAATACATATTTTGTTCTGCCAGTACAGGTTGCTAGACAAGGATACATTCCGTTCTACAATCTCTACCTCGGCTCATTTTGATGTATTATAGCAATTACAACCTTATGTTAAAATGCGGATTCCATTGAATTTGTCAAAAACTTGCTGTGCACAGTCATGTTTATAGTAAAATGTCTTTGATGTAGGTATATATATACTGCTCAACCTTCACCTGTCCTTTTCCAACCAACTGTGCCATTCACCGAATATGATTGCACCTAGCTAGAGGACGTCCTATGTATTGTGTACTGCATCGGCCAGGTCGAAGATATCACTACAATATACATACAATGGGGATCTTGCAAAAATATCGCTACGAAATTATGTTACTAACGAAACTTCTAAAGCTGTTGGGATTTTGCTTCAGTAGTTCTCAAATGATTGCTTGCCATTTATAATATTTTTTTATTCTATCATACGACTTATGATAGAATAAAAAAAAATTATATTGACTTATTTTTTTTATATTATATTGAATTTACATTAATTGGACTTTCTTACGATTTAAATTATCAAAGAATTTAAAAAAAATGTATTTAGCTGTGACCCATCGCGTGTGGTATACATAAGATATGAGGGCCTAGCGTGCTTACCATCTTCGACCGCATCATCATTTACGAACAGGTGTGATAGTGGTCAAACGCTAGCCTGTAAGTTAATAATAGTATATTACGATACGTGTGACTTAAGTAGTCTATTATCGCACAAAATCACGAGTATCGACAAGTATATTATTTTATAGCTGTCAGTGTGACATAAACCCGCACTTTACGCTTGCTACGCTTTTCCGTCAAATAGAAGATTATTGCACCGCGTGAAGTTGGCTAAACGTCATTCAATAATCGACTATTTAAGTCACGGAAAAGCGTGCGTAAATGCGAGCTTAGGTCAAACTGTGCTAGAAGTTATATATATTTTTGTTTTTTAGAAATGGCTCTTAACATGTTTTACACTAGACCCTGTTGTTATGGGTACCCTAGAATGCCTCTCCTAAAATTATTGTTTCTAAGGTGTGTTAAGGCTTACATTAAAATGTTATACTTAAATATCTAGCGATTTTAGGCAGTATCTTTTTTTTTTTAAGATTACTCGCAATGTGTGTTGCACATTACCAGTATTCTTGTTAACCCATCCAACTAAGCTAAATATGCTTTTGTCTGGAGTGGGTTCACGTCAATAGTGCAATGGGTGCGGTGGGATTCGAACTCACGACCTCTCGATTGCCAGTCCGACACCCTATCCATTAGGCTATTGCCGCCTTTGGCCGCCAGCGGATTTTCATAAAATATGATCATAATTCAAGATTCAAGAAAACGGGAACGAAAGGTTTTAATTTAAATATTATTATTTAACTTAGAGAAAAATTGTCACACGAAACAACGTTTCTTTTGTATGTTTTTATTCAATTACACAATAAAAATATATTAGGTATACTGGCACAACACATCTCTGAAATTGATTAAATTAAATTAATAAATTAAAAAGGTAAACAAGCGAATAAACAGGTATAGCGGTAAGAACCCTACATCGTCGATCACATCATTGCTAAATCATTGCTAAATCTGTCAAAAACATGATATTATATGATACGTATTCTAACAGCTATATATTTTACCCATATTATATATCGGATAGGCTTACGTACGAGTACATTATAGTAATAAGCGTCGGCAACTCTGCTACCAGCTGTCCTTGAGAGGAGATAATAGCCGTATCGGTTAGATATTTTATTTATTTATTTATTTAATGATTGTCATCATAATATACATTGTTACAAAGCGCTAAAATATTATTTTTTTGAGACAAAGTGATAAATCTAATACTATAAGAATCTTTGTCCTGACATACTGACTGACTGATTGACTGACAGACTGACAGACTGACAGACAACGCACAGCCTAAACCGCTGGTCGTAGAGACTTGGGTTGAAATTTAGAATCGTTTGGCACGAAAAAGGGGGAATGGAGGGGTGGAGGGGGTAGGTGAGGGTCCCCCTTTCACTACCCCACCACTCTCATTACAAGGTAATGCATAGTTTTTGAGTTATGATTTTTTTTTGCAAAATCATAACCTCACTTGGTAAAAATATAGAATCGTTTGGCACGAAAAAGGGAGGGTGAGGTGATGGGGGGGGGGGGGGTAAGGGAGGGTCCCCCTTTTCTTTTCCCACCACTTTCATTACAAGGTAAAGCATAGTTTTAGAGTTATGCGTATTTTTGTAAAATCATAACCTCACTTTTTTTTAACACTTTGCTGATCAATATCACTGTTTTGTTGGATGTTTAACACTTTTTGCGCTTCGCCGGCCGCTGCCGCGGCACGTTCGTTTCGCTCGCTCGGCTCGCGCGTTGTGTTGTCGCAGTTTCAACCTAACCTAACCTAGTTTTTTTTCTAGTGGGGTGTTCTTATTAATTTAGTAGTGGTAAATAATATTACTAAAATTTTTACTAAGTTATCTAGCCCTTGTAATTATTATTTGCGCTTTGTTTTTATGGTTTAGTATATTTTTAGGTTAGATTTTGTTTATATCGTTTTCTTGTAAAATATGCATTACCTTGTTATAAGTATGGTATTGTTACAATCAGGGACCTAACCTCTACCTATCCCCATAACATTTTATATCAAATTCATGCCAAATGATTCTAAATTCAACTTATAATCCAAAATCAAACCCAACAAAAATATGCATAACTCAAAAACTATGCATTACCTTGTAATGGGAGTGGTAGGGTAGTGAAGGGGGGACCCTGACCTTCCCATTCCACCCCTCTATCCCCCCTTTTTCGTGCCAAACGATTCTAAATCCAACCCGAGACTTGAAATTTGGGAGGTATATTTGTACGTAGGGGTGTACTAAGAAAGGATTTTCCAAAATTCACCCTTTAAGGGGATGAAATGGGGGTTCAAAGTTTGTATGGAGAAACAAGATTAGATAGTCATTTCTATCCAAAACTTCACACAAGTTCTTCAGTTACAAAATAAGTAAATACGTGTTACATATACGTTTTTTTTTGAAAATTCGCCCCTAAGAGAGTGAAATGGGGTAACAAAGTGTGAAAATCAATATTGATTCGGATTCCGCTGAAATTTGGCATACAGATAGTTATTATAACGTTATTTACCTCTGAAAAAGGATTTTTTCAAAATTCACCCCTGAAGGGGATGAAACGGGGGTCCAAAGTTTGTATGGAGAGACAAGATTAGATAGGTGAAATGGGGTAACAAATTGTGAAAATCAATATTGTTTCAGATTGCGCTGAAATTTTGCATACAGATAGTTATTACGACGTTAGTTCCCTCTGAGAAAGGATTTTCCAAAATTCACCGCTGAAGGGGATGAAACGGGGGTTCAAAGTTTGTATGGAGAGACAAGATTAGATTTTGAACTCGGTCGCTTTATCTTCGCTCTGAAAAGGCTTCGACAAACAATATCGGCAGAAGCAGCCTTAGTTGCTTATCATGGGTACGTGTCGTCTGTCCTTAACTATGGGTTAAGTGTCTGGGGCAACTCCGTTGAATCGGAAAGGGCATTTAAAATCCAGAAAAAGTGTATCAGAGTGATAGATAAGGCATGGTATTTGGATAGCTGCAAACCACTTTTTAGGAAATATAAAATCCTCCCCTTGCCATGCATGTACATCAGGGAATTGTGTTGTTTCGTGAAAAGAAATCCAAGTTATTTCCAAAAACGCAGTGAGGTAATGACACGACAAAAAAGAGCGCAGTACACAAATTTATTATTTCAACCTCCTTGTTATAAAGATATCTACAAGCGAAACATGTATAATATGTGCATCACAGTTTATAATAAACTGCCAGACGAGATAAAGACACTTAGTGGTAAGGGTTTTAAGACTAAGATAACTGAATGGCTGCTGGACAAATGTTTTTATAGCATAAAAGAATATGTAGATAATAAATCAAAATAAAAATTATTATGTAAATGCCTATATACCATATAAATATTTGTACGTCTGCTTGCAGGCCGAACACATTGACAAACTGTTTCATAAGATCCGGAACTAATTATTAATGTAATATGTGTTTGACGAATAAATGATTGATTATTGATTATTGATTATTGATTATTTGTATTTATATTAGTATTTTCTATTCGAAACTTCATACAAGTGCTCAAGTAAAAAAAATAAGTAAATACGAGTTTCAGGTTTTTTTTAATTACACCCCTAAGAGGGTGAAATGGGGTAACTTTTCTAAAAGTCTAAAAATCAATATTGTTTTGGATTGCGCTGAAATTCAGAATGCAGATAGTTATTATGACGTAAGTATCTGCTCAGAAAGGATTTTCTAAAAATTCCTCCCGGATACGGAACGGGGATTCAAAGTTTGTATGGCGAAATAAGATAAGATAAAGTACGTGTTGTAGGATTTTTTGAAATGAGGTAGGTAACAAAGTCTGAAAATTTGGGTTTTCGGTTTTTATAAATATGAATCCCGAATTGCCTTAGTCACGCGATGACATGAAAACGGGTGAACCGATTTGGTTAATTCTTATTTGACGTATTTAATGATAGAATAGTTTTTACAAAAGAAAAGTTTTAAGTAAACAAAAGAAGTTTTTAACGCGGGCGAAGCCGCGGGGCACTTCTAGTGTTATAATAATTATAGACGAAAACTGCATGCACTAAATTACGAGTAGAAGTATAATATACAAAATTCATAATAATAGTGAATTTAAACATTAAAATTGATTTAATTACATACAGGTAAAAATGTAAATAAATTAAACGAATGTAAATGACAAAATACATATATTAAATTATAATATATAAATATGTTAAATATATTAAACATGTTAAGTTATTTTAGTTAGATAGATATAATGTTTGAATCATGTTTATAAAAGTACCGACTATTATGTGCACTACTGTTTGCTGTTGACTGTCTCGACCTAGATTTCGTGTACAGTTTTACAATATATATAATTGTAAAACTGTGGTTTCGTGCATTTCCGATGCACTTCCAAGGGAGTTTACGCGGCAAGATCGCGACGACCACTGATGTGGTGGACCTTATTCGAGGCAGTCGAAAACAAATAGTAGACAGTATAATAGTTGATACTTTTATTATCAGAAGATAATAGTAGCCAAACATTACCCTATTTTAACTATATAAAAATATATACGTCTAAGTTTTTTTAATAACTTTATCATCATATATTGCATTATAATAATGTATAAGTAATATGTATATTTATTCTAGGTATATTTACATATTTTTATAAAATAGTTTTATGACCACTGCATGGTTGTCTGGAAGAGATCGAGAAGAGACTTTTATTTTAACAAAAATGTTTTAGTTTTAAGTTTCTTGGTGTTCAATTAAGAGATTTACTTATCTATCTATCTATCTATAATCGTGTGCCGTAGTAAGATTTTTGCGTCGTCACAGACAGGCAAATCAATATTTTAATTTATAATTAAATGAATATGACAGTAAATACCTGAACAGGATTCCCGAGTTCAACTTTGGCACACTGATTAGAGTACTGCGTCTCAACATGACCGTTTTGTACCGCGCGCTGATAAATACTGAACACTGACTTAGTAAACTGTACCATATCATTATTATCGCGGAATATATTCACTGTTATCGCTCATTTGCTCGTAAATGATAGTAAATTAATGCTCTTGGGGTCGTTTGTTTACTTATATGTATGTGTACGTATTAGCTAGGATAAACCCTTGAGTTTGAGAATCGTAAGGGCCGACGCACGAGTGGCGGCTCTCCAACGAAAATTGTAATGTTGTGGTAATCAGCCAATTTTTTTGAAAATACATAATATGCCTATAAGTTATTTGCTCATATTGTAGCTTTTGATGTTGTTGCACTTTTATTGTAAATTGTAATTGTATTGATTTGTTTCTGTTTTTTTTTTTAATATATAGTTTTAACGTTACTGTTAAATGTAACTATTGAGTACAATAATGCAATATTTACTTAATATGTTACTAGATTACTACTAGTTTTATTTATATCCTTATAACTAAACTAAATAAAAAATACATAACTTAATACTAAAATCTAATTAAACTTGGCTGTGCATCCCTTTGCCTTCACAGCTATGCGGAGTACAGATTCTGCGTAAGCAATGAAGTTGTTCCGACTGTCGTTATTGTCAATTAATACATGAAGATTATCATGTCTTAATTGATGATCTATTCTCCATTCGCAGTTCATTCTCAAAAGGTCATACTTTGGACAATCTACTAAAATGTGAACCATAGTTTCCGGACTCTGGTTATCGCAGGTACAAAATGGGTCATTAATGAGTTTAAATCTATTTAGATACGAACGCAGCCCGCAATGGCTAGTGAACAGTTGTGTTCTTAAGTTAGAACATTTTATGTGTCTTAAAATGTTGTAAGCCTTAACAGAGTCAGGAAAGAAAGGTTTCGTGTTTGCTGCAGTTGGGCTTTCGGTGTATCTTCTTTGCCATATTTCTTTGGTGTTTTCCCTGATGGAGTGCTTCGCGTAAAGGCTGGTATACACTTTGATTAGTGCGAGTGCAGGTGATTAGTGACTAGGTGTGGACAGCGACTGATTAGTGCAAGTGATTAGTTGGCTGCGTAGTAAAGTGAATAGAAGCGTGTTCTATTTTTTTGCGAGTGGACTGCGAGTAGCCACGTCCCACGCGCCCTCCCTTCCCCCTCACTCGCAGCGTGCCTGCCACTAAACACGTCTGGACAGGAGTGTTTAGCGTTTAGTGTGTAGCGTCGGACGCTTGTTGTTGTACAAAATGGTAAAGTGGACCGAAGACACAACTTATAAATTTGTGCAGGAGTATATAAACCATGAATGCCTTTACAACTGTAAAGCCCCTAGGTACAAAATTAAGGGAGCCCGAGATACGGCCCTTGTACGTATAAGTGAAGCTATGAACATACCAGGGTTTGGAAGTAAAGAAGTTTATACTACAATAAGAAACTTGAAGTCTACATATGCGGAAGAGGCTAAGAAAATTAAACAGAGTACAAAATCTGGAGCTGGAACAGATGACGTATATATTCCACAAATAAAGTGGTTCAAACTATTAGATGACGCTTTAAAAGCTGTAAATATACAGTGCAGCGTCTCAGGGAGTAATTTGGTAAGTAAAAAAAATCTTTATTTTATATTCTATTACATGACTACATAATAACACATAACCACATGACATTGAATCACGTTTTACTTTAATTTATCATTCGAGACTGCCAAGAGACTGCACCTTCTCCTACAAAATAATTTGCATAATTGTTGCGTTTGTTCTGTGCAATTTGAGATGATATATTCTGCATGCTCATAGTCAATGGAACAAGTCCATCTGATGTCACTTCTCTCCAGGATCCTTCAATCAAATTTCCATTCTTTGTGTCCTCGATATCAACCGTGGCAACCTGTACGGGTACTTTGGTTTTTCTCGCCCAGTTATGCATGGCGCAACAGGCTTTTACGATTTTTTCTACCTTGTTGGGAAAAAAGGGTAGGGGCCTTTCGAAAATTCTGTATCGACTTACTAAGATGCCAAAAGCATTTTCGATGATTCGTCTTGCCCGTGATAGTCTATAATTAAAAATGTTTTGTTCAAATGTCAATTGGTTTCCACCATATGGTTTCATCATATATGGTTTTAGAGGAAACGCATTATCGGCCACTAGAACATGACCTTCGGGCAGTAAATTATTTTCCAAGGCATGACTAAGATCACAATGAGTGAAAACTCCACCATCCCATACACGCCCGTTACATCCAACATCAATATATGAAAAACAGTAGTCATCATCTGCCACTGCCATGAGAACAATGCTGTTATTTTTTTTATAGTTGAAGTAATAACTTCCTGCGTTTGGTGGAGCTTTGACGGTAACGTGTTTCCCATCTATAGCACCTGAGCAACCAGGGAAATTCCAGGAATTTCTGAAGCCTTTTTCAATCCTTTTCCCTTCGTCGCCGTTAGGTACCTAAAATAAAAAAAAGTTTGATAGTAGTGAAATTGGAATATTATTTCTGACTTAAAGAGTTGGTTTACTATATGTTTTTCTTTTTGCTTTAGCTTTTTGTTTATCTAAATTTATTGTTTTACAGCAGCTGGATTCTAAACATGAACAACTTGATGGAGAGGAACCTTCCACATCCTAACGCAATCAATCTGCTGAAATAAATAACCCCGACGCAACACCTGAATCTCAACCTAATCAAGATGAAGAAGAACAAAAAAAATCACCGATTCCTCGTAAAAGGACAGTACGGGACCTCAGTCGTTTGGTCAATAAAGTGAAGAACGTGGCAGACTCAATTAACACACGCATGCCAACAGAAACAAAAACAGAAACAGAGTTCGATATATTCGGAAAAAGTGATGCTGCCCAGCTTAAAAGTTTGCCAATCCACAAAGCAGTAGAAGGACAGATGTTTATTCAAAATTATCTGAGTAATTTACGTCTCCAACAAATGGGCCACGGAACATCTAACTACGCATATAGCCCTTCTCCAAATTCTATGTACCAGTCTTCACCATCACTACCACCACGAGACTCTCCTTACACACAAACACCACGAGACTCTCTTTACATACAACCAACACAACACTCTCCTTACATACAACCACCACAACACTCTCCTTACACACAACCACCACAATCTTCTACACCAGATGCCACTAATGACATTCATAACATTTCTGATGCTGACCACTCCTTCAACGACAATGCAATAACTATACAATCTGAAAACAATGCATCTCAAATGTCAATTGCAGACCAGCATGACATATTGGCTCGGGCAATTTCGAGTATTTACTAATAATAGAAAAAAAATGTTTGATGTTACCTACCACCATTTACCAATAAGTCGATTGCAAATATGTATGTTGAATTTGAAAAAAAAACCTACTTTAATACAAAAAAAAATATGTTTTTAATGTTACCTACCTTTATGTAATCTCTCAGTGCGTTGTAAATAGCATAGCATACTTTGGATATGATATTACAAGTTGTCGATCTTGGTACCCTGAATAGGTGTTGCAAGACGCGTAAACTAATTCCGTTAGCCAATAAGTACAAAATAGCGTGCAATTTCACTTTCGCTGGCAAAGCAGGTATCATAAATGTATCGCTTTTCTGTATGACGGGTGCAACAAGGTTTAATAGTATATTAAACGACTCTTCGGTCATCCTAAGAGCACAGTAATATTCCGTCGTATTCAACACTTCAACATTCGCTTCAACAGCCAATTCCGTAAAGAGTGGATTAATAGAAGAGCCATGAATGGGTCTTCTATTAATCCATTTTCGAACCCATACAAGAGTATGGGTTCGAAAATATTCTTGGTCTTGCAAGTTCAGCTTCCAAAAGTTCTTCGGTTTCAGACACCACCGCGTTTAATACTTCTTTGAGTACTTCTTCTAATTGCAAGCGCGCTTCTCGATGTTCGTCCATACTTGCTGGTCAACGGCCAACTGAATTTACTAAACAGAGCCACAAGAATTGGACACTACTCGCACTACACACCTACACTCGTACTAATCACCTGCACTCAAGTGTAAACCAGGCTTAAGACAGAGGGAACGCATCGTATACTGGAGCTGTATATGGTTGAAGTGCTGCTTCTTTGGCCAATATATCCGCTTTTTCGTTACCTATTATGCCAGCGTGACCTTTGATTCAGAATAGTTTTATAGGTTCTTTGCTTTCTCTTATGTGATCTTGTATTTCTTTGGCGATTGGGTTATCGGTTTTTGGGTCGCAGATTGGTTCCAATGCCGATCGTGAGTCACTGAGTATATTGCAAGGTTCCGTTAACGAAAGGATATAGATCAATGCATTGAGGATTGCCAGTTGCTCAGCTTGGTATACACTGCAATAACCCGCAAGCTTTAATTTTATTTGATGGTATTCTGTTTGACCGTTCCAGCAAGAAACTGCGGCGCCAACTTTTCCTTGAGTTTTGCTACCGTCGGTGTATAGTTTCGACCATTTGTTTTCTATACTATCTACCTCCGACTGATTGCAGACACTTCCATATGTTAGCTGATTGCGAAGCGATGGGTGAACTAATTGGTAGGGGCTAACTCTTGATTCCAGTTTCCGTGTAGGAAGCTCAAAAAAAGGACTACCAAAGTCCTTTTTTTATCTCATTTCAGCATTTTCTCTAAGACGTAAATCTAGTGGCAAGATACGTGCGATTATCGTGCTGGCTAATAATGACGCAGTTCTCTAGGCCCTGTAGATTTTGAGTGCGATCATCCTTGTGATTCGGTTTAGTTCATTGAGAATATATTTCTTGCTACTGATGCCCACACACTTTTTGTTTCTGTTATTTAAGGTGTTAAATAATAAAGTGTTTCTATATATCTATCTGTCTATCTTTTGATAAATGAGAGAATTTTTAAAATTGGTCTAGTAGTTTTTTAGTTTATCCATTAAAAAGGAACAGTATATAAAGTATAATTATTGTTAGCAGCGCAGAGTATTTTAAACTGTTTTATCGATATCAATAATCTGCTCTCTGAGCACTAGAGTTTAAAAAATTAAAATGAAAACCGAATCTTGTACAAAATAAAAACGACATAACAAGATGTGTGTTCCATAAGTCCATCTCAGCACAAATATTCAGGTTACCACTTGAACGCCGATTTTCAATTGGACTTGTAGCGGACTAACGAGAAATAAATAGTAAAAAACACATTTAAAGGGCAAAAACAACAGATTACAATTAAATATAATGTTTGTTGAACACACTTACACATTTTATATTTTTGTACATTGTTACACATAATCCAAAAGTTCATCGTACCGACGGGATTCAACTTGGGCATGTTTCCCAGGGGATACAGGTTCGAATCCCGTCGGTACGATGAAATTTTGGATTGTGTGCAACATATCAATTAGCTTAAAAATACGAACAATTTATACGAGTATTATCATTTACCACCGGGCGATCTCACCCGATAGCGGACTGAAATCATGCTTCAAATCTGATCCTATCCACATTATGCACCTAACTAACCTCATCTTCCAAATAACTCAGCATAACATACCCGTGGTCCCGACTCAAGCTCTACTTAGCCCGAAGTTACAACCGTTACAAGTGTCGGACCATGGTCAAAGCATATTCTTTCAGTATCTGATCTTGGCGCGGCGGAATCGAGGCCACCTACCCCCCCACCGGAAGCGGCGTGGGGCACGCGACGTCGCGCCCTCTAGTGGTGGACGATGCAAATTCCCCCTTAGCTGGTTTCGCAGTCACTGGCATACAGTACACAAGCTTACGCTTTGTTTTATGTAGGTATGTTAGGAATGTAAAAATTAAGCACGTCGAATATTTTGTTCATTTCTAGAACATTCGATTTTAAAGTCTCGTATTATAATATAACAGGACAAGCACTACAATCGCCTGATGGTAAGCGATGACGTCTACCTATTACAGATAAAGCGGCTTGCACTGCGTCTGTTACCTTGATACATAAAGATGTTAAGTCTCACATGCCCTGTAATTTCACTGGACACCTTGCAATTTGAACCGAAAAACATTCCTATTTCAAATTTGAAATTCAAGATTGAAAATTAATTGGTAAAGTGATCTGACCTTTGAAATGCCAACACATGCCGTGCAAGTCATTTTCAGTAGCAAGTTTGAGGTATTTATATTCATATCTCAGGAGATCAGTTCTCCTGAAATACCTCAAACTTGCCTGAAAAAATCATGGTCAAAAGAAGATCAATGTAAATGGATCGAAATATCGAGGTAAATAAAATTATGTTTTTAGCTCGATAAGAATTGCAATACAATTATGTGTGTAAATCGCGATGGTTTTACAAATATTATGTTTCTAATTTTAAGTGTCTCACACTTTATATTTTTGTAAATTGTTAAACACAATCCAAAATTTCTTCATACCAACGGGACTCGAACCCGCACCCCCCGGATTACACGTCCAGGTGCTCTGCCAATTAAGCCACGGTTCGATACATCGATACGACGAAATTAGTGGATTGCATTTGTTAACCCAATTATGCATTGGTGGCGCCATCTATGACTACTTATTACGTGAGTTAATCATTCGGAAGAAATCATTACAGTTTTCAAATCCGACGAGAGATGTTGCACTGCGTAAATCAAATATTATGTTTCTTTGAAGTGTCTCACACTTTATATATTTGTAAATTGTTAAACACAATCCAAAATTTCATCATACCGACGGGACTCGAACCCGCACCCCCCGGATTACACGTCCAGGTGCTCTGCCAATTAAGCCACGGTTCGATACATCGATACGATAAAATTAGTGGATTGCATTTGTTAACCCAATTATGCATTGGTGGCGGTTTTACAAATGTTGACAGACAATCTACATACAAACGTTGAAAGGCTTTTTAAAAAATACTTTATAGGCTAGCGTTTGACCACTAACTCACCTGTTGGTAAGTGATTATGCGGTCGAAGATGGTAAGCACGCTAGGCCTAGAAAGGGAACTGGTTCTCAAGGATATCTGCCGGAACACATTAAATGTTTGGTGACAGATTTTCTAACTTGAGGGTGGTAGCTGGCCAGGCGGACACTAGATAGTGTCCTACCACCATGCGGGGGTTGCTGGTTTCTTAAGTATGTTTTCCTTCACCGGAGGGCTACTGTGAGAAGCGCACATACATTTTTCTATAAAAAAATCCATTGGTGCACGGCGGTTTGAATTCGGTACCACGGCATCAAAGCCGACCGTTCTCCCAATTACGCCACCGCGCCCTTAGATGTAAATAATCGAGCCTTAGGTCCGGTTTTCTCGATCCAAAAATTTTATCGACCTTTGACACTGCTTTATACTGCTCTGATATGATCTGGGGGGAAATGCGTTCCATGTGTGCCCGTAGGTCCTAAACAAGGTCGCAGGGTCGGCAACTACTACGGCTATTAATCTATTTTCCTATGCTAATTCCTGCCATGGTGCGAGGAAGCATTTGTTTGACGCAAAGGCTTCTAGTTGCAGAGGCATTTAGCAGATTACGCCTGTTGAAATATAAGCAACCATGAATGGACGCTCGATTGTACCTTTTCAGGAAATTTGAGCTTAAGATTTTCGTTGAATTATTAGACTTGCTTCCACAGTATCAAAGCAACATTAGTAGGTACGAAATGCAAATAAAGTATTAGCCTGTACAAAAACCAATGTTTTTAATTATATAGAGTCCCATTCAATAACATTTTCGGTCAGAGTTCAAATTTCATCAATGAAATGTACGCTTATTACGACGAATGAATAGAACTGCGATAATATTTGCTATATCGATTACTAGAAGTGGAGCAAGCCATTGTAAGAAGGTACAATCATGTAGTAATTATTTAAATTGAATTCAAAGCCGTTGAAACGTGTAACGTTAATTAATGTAAGTAAACGTACAAGGTGTGAAAAAATTTCCTTTATCTCTCATCGCTACTAAGGCTGTTTATAATTTGCCCCAAGACATTTCTGATTCTTAAAAACAATAAGGGTTCTTTGTTTCCCGTGTTCAGTTGTCAGGACGGAAATAATTCGATAAAAAGCTCGGCTCGAGTCGACTCCCGTCTCCAGGATGAGTCCATCCCCTCAGGAAAAAATGGGTCAAATGCATGGGACGGTCTGAGACGTCGCGCGCGGGTTTTGTTTGTAAATCCAGGCGGGCTCGCTGCCGGCGCGTTTATTTACTCGGAGCATGCAAGAAGTCGGCTGGAGCTCGCTACGCAACGCGCCGCAGTCATGCTCCGGCCGCCCTGCGAGGCGCACCGGCCAGTCGTGGCCCGCCCGCGTAGTGCCCACTGAACCCGGGATATGAGACCATGTCGCAGGCCGCCGGTAAGAAAGGCGGCAAGGGCCCGCCGAAGAAGAATGCCGACGACGACAAAGCCGCCCCAGCCAAGGTCACAGAGGAGAAGGACGAGACGTCTTCCAATAACGGCGACAAGAAGGAGGTTAAGGAGAACAATGGTGTCGAGGTGCTGGTCAAGCCGCCGAGTGCGGGGATCAACATCCGGGAGGTGGCGGCGAAGATCTTGGTGTTGGCGCAGAAGGGGGAATGGCCGGCCGTGGAGCAGACCCTCAAGGTGCTGGAGAAGCTGGTGTCGGCGGGGGGCGAAGACGCCGTCACCGTGCCGATGGCGGGGATCCTGGACTCGGTGCGTACAGATACCATACCCATACTCCCAAGGTTAACTGGAACTTGTCAAAAGCCCTGCCATACTGTTGCGTCGCGCGTCCTCTTATAAAATACCTTGAATTATTTCAATTTAGGTTAGAATAGGTTTGTTTTGTTTGTGAAACCACTTAATCCATATTTTCTGGGCTTTGTATGGCAATGGTCTAGTTCTGTGATAGTTTGCGTTGCGTGTCGTCGAATTGAAATTGGAGCTATAATACCAGTTCTTCAGCACTACTAATGTTTGTTAGAGGTTTTTCCTTTGATAAATATGGTTAATAGTATGTTTTAGTCTTAAACTACCACTCAGTACCGTGTATTATCCACTCGAAGATGTACTGATTTACATTGCATAGTTACTCCTACAACTCTACTTGGCAAATGTCATCTCGAAATTTGTTAAATTTGTCACATATTTTCTTAACTTTTAAACCGCGGTTAAGTTAGAAAGCACCGGTTCATAATATTAAATAAATAAATGCTTGGCGCAGTGTCGATGAATGCCGACCATTCAAGGATGTCGCGTCCCCGCACCTTTCGACGCGCGTCGGAGGGTAGTAAGAAATGGCACGAAATATTACTTAGCTTTGATTTAAATAGGGTAAAACTATGAAATTTATGACTAGCTTGAACGGTTTGATTAACATAAACTTAAACAACTTTAAGGATTGCCATTACAAGTAATATTGATGCTGATAATATCTACAGTGATGAAAATCAGTTGCTAGAGAGGTCAATTGTCCGTTATATTTTCTCAAGGCGTTTTGTGGTAGATATATAAGCCCCGCGACATAGGCTACATTAAAGATCTCTACTCTACTATACTGAACCATCTTTGTAGAAAATTAAAGCCACATTGATCGTGATTATCACTGAAGAAGTGAAAGAAAAAAAAATACAAAATGTCTTCGCATTTTTAATATTTGTAGTAGTAATGGTTAATTCTCAATCTATGTACGAACATAAGAGATGATAGATGATAGAGAAAGGGATGCCTAGATGGTTTGGACATCTAGAGAGGATGGCTGAAGGATGATTGACAATAGAAATTTATGAGACGAGACGAGTGTGAATGGGCCAGCCGTTAGAGACCCACCTAGGTGAACATATCACGACCAGATCGGATACGTATTAAAGAAAGGCCAGATCAAGAGTACCTTTAACCGGCGAGCATGTATGAATGCACTCATGAAAATGGAAGAAGCGAAAGAGGTATGTCAGGATCGTAGCATGTGAAAAGAGGTAGTCTCGCGCGTGATTTTATATATGTATGTACAAACAATTTTAACTAGTCTACTTTAGTTTTATTTTAAGTGGGCTTAGTAAAAGCTGTATTTTGATTAAGTTTATAAACAGATAATGCTAAAAGCATTGTTATCAGGAAACATTGACCAGAGCTGACACATGTCGGAGACTGGACATTAAAAGATGCGACTTTTATTAGCATAATGTCGAAAGAGGTATGTCAGGATCGTAGCATGTGAAAAGAGGTAGTCTCGCGCGTGATTTTATATATGTATGTACAAACAATTTTAACAAGTCTACTTTAGTTTTATTTTAAGTGGGCTTAGTAAAAGCTGTATTTTGATTAAGTTTATAAACAGATAATGCTAAAAGCATTGTTATCAGGAAACATTGACCAGAGCTGACACATGTCGGAGACTGGACATTAAAAGATGCGACTTTTATTAGCATAATGTCGAAAGAGGTATGTCAGGATCGTAGCATGTGAAAAGAGGTAGTCTCGCGCGTGATTTTATATATGTATGTACAAACAATTTTAACAAGTCTACTTTAGTTTTATTTTAAGTGGGCTTAGTAAAAGCTGTATTTTGATTAAGTTTATAAACAGATAATGCTAAAAGCATTGTTATCAGGAAACATTGACCAGAGCTGACACATGTCGGAGACTGGACATTAAAAGATGCGACTTTTATTAGCATAATGTTAGTAACTTATCGCTCCGTCAAATTTTGATAGGATAAAACATTTTGGTAAAGATAACTAGTAGGGATTATATTACTGGCAGGGAATCCCAAGAAAGGTTGGTGATACTGATAGGGTTGACTGACGTCAGGCATGGACTGAAGTTGAAATATATGCTGAATCTATTTACGATGAGAATAATCCTAATTTGGTGTTCAAAGATTAAAGCATGAAAGGAAATGGAATATCATATGCTGATCATGTCCTCTAACTTATCGACCGACTTCCAAAGAGGGGGAGGTTCTTAATTCGTCTGTATGTTTTGGTATATCTGTTACCCGAATTTTGAACTGATTTGAATGATAAGATAGACGGATAGATTCATTTTCAAGGTGGTCCCATTTAAATGTTATAGAGGTTTGATGATAATTGATGAAAGGGATGTAAAGGAGCACAAATACCACCTCAGTGCTCCCAGCGAATCTCACCTGCCCGTGGTGGATCTTGCTGACCAACCAACGAGGCTCTGGCGACCGACAAATGGCCGTATAACCATTTCAAAATTATGGCGTAGCTAAATACTACAGGCCGGTGACGGGCAGTAGCGTCACCGGTGCGACGAGCTACGTCCTGCGATCGCCAACCCGCCTGCCCAGCGTGGCGATTAGGGCATATCCCTCCCAATGAGCCGAAGATAGGGCTCAGTGGTGTATCTTGGGGGAGACCTTCGTCCAGCAGTGGACTGACACAGGCTGATTATGATGATGATGATGATAATGATAGTATCTCCAGTGATGTTTCGATAAACGTCTTAAACTTGCTACTGAACCTGACTCGCGCGACATGGAAGTCGGTTTTTTTTAAAGTTTTTAAGCTGTGTTAATTATTTATTAAGTTTATTTCTATGTAAACACTACGTGGTTAGAGTATATACTTATAAGTATGGATATCGTAGCAATTCAAACAAGTTGTGCATTGTTTGGGTCACTCGTTGTATTTGAGGTATTCGTTAGAGAATTTCATTGACCACCATCGTCTACGTTGGATTCAGTGCGTGCCAAGTTTGTCCAGACGAAGGGCCGGCATCCACATCATAGGGGATATTATGTAAACAGTTGTGAAAGCCTTTCCGATTAATTGACTAATAATACGGATAAAAAGTAAGATAATATTAGGTACTTAATAATAGATGATGTTGTAGAGTTGAAGTTGTGTTCCAAAGAGCCCGTTTGCGTAGTGGGAGAGTGATTGGCTCTGACGCCAGGGGTAGTTAGTTTAATCGCTGTCGTGCACCAATGAATTTTTCTTTATCGAAAAATGTATGTTTTGTCGTGGAGTGAGTAAAGAAATGTACATACTTAGCATGGTTGTATTTTTCTCCTCTTATTTTAAAATCAGTATTAACGCTTAGGTATTAAGTTAAATATACTATTTACACAGATAATAATAAAGCAATCTTGTGTTGGAATACAAAAATCTTGTAAGTAAAAAAAGATCTTGCAAATTCTGATAAAGTAATCGAAATTAAAAATGTTTTAATTAAAATATAATAAAGTTGTAAACCTAGAGAAGACTAGACTAGACTAGAGAAAACAAGAGAAAAGGTTTAAAACTGGCTCTATTCCCAATATATCTAGACTTCTAGACTTATATTATAAAAACGTTTGAACTCTGTAACTCTGTCTGATTGTTACCTTATCACGTCTAAACGGACGATCCGATCTTACTGAAATTTAACAAGGACTATACTTTATAGCATAAGAATAAACATAGGCTATTTTATATGAAAATAAAATGACTTTAATTATTGACTCTTCACGTAGTTTTTAAAAGGGGGGGGAGGGGCACGGGCGAAACCGTGGGGCACAGCTAGTATACATATACATTTACAGATAGAGAGATCCTTAACCTGGCCCGTACCGGCACGGCACGTAACATGGTGCAAGCCTCTGAACAGTCTGAACTTTGCATGCATTTACTTACCATCCACCATCCATCACTGTGAACAGACATGATACATATTTTATGAAAATAAATATTTATGATACTAGTGCAGTAAGTTGGTTTTTACAAACGAGTAGACGAATAACCGAGACAATAGCCAAAGATGAAGTCGAGGGCTTACCAACGGCTAATCACGAGTTTGTAATTACCAATTCCGCACGTGGGTCATATAACGATTTTCAGCACATTTACGAGAAAACAGTACAACTGGTATTAAAAATAACATAAATATGTATATCCGTCGGAAAGTCGAAACAATCTTTGAGGAGTTTGAGGTTTCTAATTTGATAAAGGCGCGAATTTGCAAATGGCGCCACGTGGAGTAAAATAAGAACTACATCTTTCGTCTCATTTATTCATTAGTATTAAAGTGAGACAAACGTATTTAGCAAAAAGGCTTCCAAGGAGGTTCTAGCACTCAAATTATTTATTCTCGCAATGTGAAACTCTTTGGAGGAATAAAAAAAAACCGTAAAGGATTCGCACGGCGCCTTACAACGGAGCGTGCGGTAAGTAGGCACTTACCAATTCCGGTAGTAGGATCTTAGGTGAGAGTACATATTTACCGCAGGCTCCGTTGTATAGTGCGTAATTTTTAATTTTCGAACAATGTATACCAGGCTTCGTAAATTCACTTTTCAGCACATTTGCTCAAAAAATGCAGAAAGTTAAAAATTACGCACTATACAGCGAAGCGTGCGGAAAGTACTTACTGCACGTGTGCGGTAAGTACTTACCGCACGCTCCGGTGTATGACACGTAGTAACTATTATACAATCTGTGGTATGGCACCGTGCGTATCCTTTACGGTTTATTTTTAATTTTTGTAAAACCTTCATAAGAATTCCGCCAAAGAGTTTCATATTGCGGGAATAAATAAGCTGAATGATAGCACCTCCTTGAAAGCGCTTTTGCGTAATACATTTGTCTCACTTTAATACTAATGAGTAAATGAGACGAAAGATGTAGTTCTTACTTTTAACACACATGGCGCCATTTTCACATTAGAATAGAAACGTCAAAGATTGTTTGTTTCGACTTTGATTATTTATTTATGTTTATTTTATTACCAATTGTAGTGTTTTCTTGCAAATTTTGGTGAAAAATGTTGTATGACACACGTGCGGATATTGGTTTTAACAAACTCGTGACTATGGTAAGTCTCTTTCACTATGGGATATAATGTAAATTACATTTTGTGCTATATATAATATCCCGCGATTGCTGTTCACACTGTAAGATATATATAGTTGACTTTTGGTTGTCTATGGTTTCATTCAAACACTGGGCTAAATACACTCATTGTGTGGAGCCATAATAAAAATAAAAAAACAAAAAAACTGAGGGCGAGGCAGGGGGAGGCGCGGTGTCCGGGGTTCTTACATTATATAAAGTAATAGGATGGATACTAGCAATCGCGGGATATTATATATAGCACAAAATGTAATTTACATTATATCCCATAGTGAAAAGCCGGCTATAAGCCGGCTTTTAACTACTAACCGGGATATAATGTAAATTACATCTTGAGCTATGTATTACATCCCGCGATTGCTGTTCACACTGTAAGATATATAGTTCAGCTTTGGTTGTCTATGGTTTCATTCAAACACTGGCTAAATACACTAATTGTGTGGAGCCATAATAAAAATAAAAAGCAACAAAAAAAACTGAGGGCGAGGCAGGGGTAGGCGCGGTGTCCGGGGAGGTGAGGTAAAATATAAACCTTCGAATATCGCTCAGTCTGTCGAAACAATATTTATAGTTTGGGATGTAATTATAGCATAGTGGAAACGGTCTCGTACAAAATGTATGACGAGCGATAAAGTATTATATCTCAATATATATTATATTATATTCCATAGTGAAAAGCCGGCTATAGTCTTAAAACTTAGCTGAACGGATTTTCTCTTTGAAAATCCGTTCAGCTATTTACACTTTTGAATCAAACTCCTTTCAAACAAAATCAAATTTATGAGACAATTTCTGTTTTATGAGAATAAGCTACTTGCTAAGGGGAATGACTTCTAACCAGTAGAACATTATAAGTTTCTCGAATCTTTCTTCGTGTATCTCTGAAAGTTAGAATTAGATTTGGCTTTTAAGACTGTGTTCAATGGGAATGAAACGGGGGGCAATAAAAATTACCACGGAAGTTTTTCTTTTAACACCTTATATGCTAGCGTTTGAGCACTACTGGTGGTAAGCGATGATGTGGTCGAAGACGCCGAACACGTAAGTATATACCCTGACTTTCGATGGCTGTACGCTGCCGGAACATCGTAAGGTTATGGGAGCAGATTTTCTATTTGATATTGGTTAGCTACTTTTTGGTAGCAAGTCAGGCGGAACATCGATATAATATGCTCCTACCACCTGTGAATAATCTTCTATTTCCTGACATGCCATCTCTTAGACATATGCTTACCTGATCAGAATAAACCACATAGTACATAAAACCACATCTCACTGCTTATTTGTATTTAGCAACTTACAGTAAATATCGTATTTTCATTTTTATTAAGGAGTTAATGGCATTTCCGTCGACTTGCTTCCTAAATATTTATAACTCGATATCACGTAATAGAGACATTATTGGTAATTGGAAGCCGTGCTTTCTGGACTTTTCTATTTTCTAACATTTAAGATAGTAAATAAAAAAAAAGAAAATAGTTACTATCCTAAATTTTGGAAAGGCTAGTGTTTGACCACAATGTCACTTGTTGGTAAGCTATGATGCGGTCGAGGATAGTAGCACGCTAGGCCTAGAATGGGAATTGGTTTTTGAGTACTCGCTCACTGCTACCAATCAAACACGAACCATATGAGTGCACAAACGTCCATACAATTACTAGGCCGGCCAAACTGCATTAGAAATGAACACGAATCGAATCCAAACTGAATACGGGTAAGTTGACAACCGCCCTTACAGTAGTCGCATATGATGTACCGTATGTTTACGTTTTTCGTACTATTGACCACTATCTCGCTTAATAGCAAGCGATGATATGGTCGAAAATGGTGAACATGCTAGGTCTAGAAGGGTCTGACTCTCAAGGACTATGTGTATTTTCATTTGTTTTATCATCATCATCATAATCAGTCGGTATCAGACCACTGCTGGACATAGGCCTCTCCCAAATCATGCCACTGAGCCCGATCTTCAGCTCTTTGTTTCCAGTCACTGCCCACCGCTTTGCGAATGTCGTCGCTCCACCTGGTCACAGGGCGTCCTATGCTACGTTTACCAATTCGCGGTCTCCACACTAGAACCAGTCTGATAGAACCGGACCGATAACCGTTGGGGACAACGGTTATCGGTCCTACGGCAGATATGACGAAAGATATACGGCAGATATCCTATGGTAATTGTTTATCTAAAGGATACAGAAGTTTACAACACATCTAACCTAGAGAGAGTGAGAGAGAATGATGTCCACCCGCTATCAACTATGGGTATAGTGACCTGTGACACCCGTTTATGTCTTTTACTAGACCGGATGTTTGACACCGGATATGAAGGTAACCTACACCTGACCGTGGTCCAAAGTGCAACATTTTTTTTTTTTTTTAATTTTTTTAATATATGTACCTTTAATTTATTAAATTTCAATATTGCACTCAGATATGGTGGCAGCATTTAAAATAGTTTGTTTTTAAGTATGATAGATTTAAAGGCTTTAATGAACACCTTTTAATATATTTATTATAATAATAAGATTGATTGTGGCTTAAAAATGTGATTGCTAATGGTATATACATGGGCAACAAAAATTTACGCCTTGGCAACAATAACTTTTACTTACTTCTTAACCTCCGACGCCAAAAAGAAGGGGTGTTATAAGTTTGGCGTGTGTATCTGTGTAATTGTCTTTCTGTGGCATTGTAGCACCCAAACAGTTATATGTTTACAATATAGTTATATTGATTTTTTTTGTTAGATATGTCTCTTGATTAAGATATCATGAAAATCGGTTCAACCGTTTTAAGAATATGAGCTTTTTTCTAATTGATGGCGTTATGAAATCAACTTTCATAGGTCTGATCAACTTCGAATTCGAAATTTGGTATCCTCTTACTTCAACAATATTGTAAGAACATGGTAGCATTGACCTGATGCTGGGACATCTCCTGGAAATGAATACTCAACTCTTTACCAACTTACAGCGATATGTCGAGTTTGGGCTCATTGGAATGGTCTCGATAAACAAATTATACATGGATTATTGGGGATGGATTTAAATTTTGAATGTAAGTTTTATGATTTGTCATTTTATCTGTCTTAAGTTTGTTTCTTTCTGTTTTTGAGGGCCCGGTGGCGTAATCGGGAGAACGTTCGGCTTTGATGCCGTGGTACCGAGTTCAAACCGCCGTGCACCAATGGATTTTTCTATCGAAAAATTTATGTGCGCTTCTCACAGTGGCCCTCCGGTGAAGGAAAAACATCGTTAAGAAACCAACAAAAGACCCGCATGGTGGTAGGACACTATCTATTGTCCGCCTGGCCAGCTACCACCCTCAAGTTAGAAAATCTGTCACCAAACATCTAATGTGTTCCGGCAGCTATCCTTGAGAGCCAGTTCCCATTCTAGGCCTAGCGTGCTTACCATCTTCGACCGCATCATCACTTACCAACAGGTGAGATAGTGGTCAAACGCTAGCCTATAACGTATAAAAAATAAAAAAAAAAAAAAAAAAGTTTTTGTGATGCAATGCAATTTATTCACATTTCTTTTTAATTAAGTAACTTAAATAATAAAAATAAAATATTTATTAATTAGGAGTGAAGATTGTTCTTCGTAATCACATTACAGAAAAAGTAATGTACAAAAAATTATAAACGCCTGCGAAAATCTATCATATTGCTCAACACCATCCAAAAAGCCTTTCGCAACTCTTTTAACAAACCAAATGAACAGCGATTCGAATATCGAAAAATGTCCGCTCCGTGACTTAAAAATAGTGAAGGGAAAAGCGAAACGTGACTGTGGGCAGAGGCAAACTGTATGTTCGATATCTTGGCAACCATCGCGTGACTTCTTCGAGACATCTTTCTACGTTTTTACTGCCGGGGGGTCGCGTTCCATCGATCGAAATATGGCCACGTATGATTTGTTTTGATATTTTGCCGATACGAGAAACTGGTATGATTGCCGAATCGATAAAGGTGATTTTTACGTCGACTTATTTTTTCGTCTTGCTTGTAAGTTTTGCATCGGCATATAAGTTTCTGGTTACTCCCTTTTGTGTTTATTAGGTGCCAGAGCCAGCAAAATGTTTTCCTGTGTGAGCCATCAATTATGACTGCTCATAAAGGTGGGGACATAAACAGCTGTCAATGTCGATATCGAGTATTGCTAATAAAATGGCGCTAATATTCCACAAATTAACATAATAAGCAAAGAAGTCACACGTGCGCTTCAATGGAATTCTGAATGCTGTTGAAAAGCCTGTTACCCTATTAAGTTGTGGCTACCCTACTTTAAAATATCCATTAACGACAAATTATAATTAACGATGTAACTGTTTGTGTTATCCCAGCTTAATATTTCGGCACGCTTCATTCTGGATTCTGTTTTTTTTATGCAAGTTTACACTACATCCATTATATCATCATGTGGAAAATGGTCAACCGCCTTAAATCTCAAGTCGAGATTTATGGACTACAATAATATTAAATATTATATTTTCTACGGGTGGTCGGAGCATGATATCGATGTTCTGCCTGAGTTGCTACCAAAAAGTAACTTATATCAATTTAAAATCATAATATAACAATAATTCAATTATGGTGTCATGTTGATATTTTTTTCTGTGTAGAAAGTCGCATTCGTTTCGGTATCCATGTCGTGACAAATATGCTTCACAAAAACTTTTTTGGGCAGGAAATAAATTATTTACTTGATGTTACATCATAATACTACGAAAAACTATTGTTAGATAATCAATCCGATGTTTTTATTCAACAAGTACAACACAAATCTATAACAATAGTTTTAAGAGCATGTTATTGTTGTATATATTTTTTAAGGCTACAATTGGTGAAAGAAGGCGCTCCCCTGATTATACTTTAGTACACAAAAATATAGAGAGCTTTAACTGTACATTACTGAACCTGTTAAAAAGAGGCACCTAGATCACGGTAATGTAACATTACCGTGTTCTAGATGTTCAATATCAATGATTTACCCTGCAATTTTACTGATAACTTCACAGCAAATTTAATACAAAATAAGTTGATAAAGTGACAAAAGGGACCAGACCGACAAACAAGAATGAAATTCCAAGCCCTTTGAGTTGAATAATGAGTGAGATAAAAGTAAATTCCTTGCCTATTCTGCATATAAAAAAAAAACTGATGAATATGCAAAGGTGCAAAAATCTGGCGCCAAACATCAAACAATGTGTTCCAACAGCTGTACTTGATAGCCAGTTGCCATTGTACGGCCTAGCGTTCCACCATTCTCGACCACATCATCAATTACCAACTGGTGAGATAGTGGTCTAAAGTAAGCTTATGCACAATTTAAAAAAAATGTACTTCATGGTGCTACACAATGGGATAGCGGAAATAATTTTTGAAGAGCTGTCCACCGTAGCACTCGTAGCGCAGATGTAGAATGTCGTAGCAAGGCAGTGGGCGTAATAAGAAAAATAACCAAAAATACGTTAAAACTATGCAAACTATGTTTCTTTTTTTGGTGTATAAAGATTTATTGTATTGTTGATTACTAATTTCTTTTAACAAATTCTACATCTTAATTCTAAGGTACTTAAGACAAAAGGGTATATTTATATTAATGACTGTAATTGTACGTCAAAAAAATTAACTTTTCAACCGATTTTTCAGTCGTTATTCATTTTATTTGTGTACCTCGTAACCCGTGGCTGCCGTTACCGATGTGCTCAATTGATGCCAACTTTATAGCGGATAAATGAACGTTTTCCTACATGTACCTACGTTTTACTTTACACGCAAGGCTATCAAAGAGCTTTTTGTAAGTTGCTCTACCTACCGTCAACTGAGGGAAGTGGGTAAAAAATGTTGTGATTTCAATCAATACAATTTTCAGAACTTGTTGTATTTACAACAAGTTTGTTGAACTCGCCAGAATTGAGTATTTTTCGAAAAAATCAGTTTATTTGTTTAGTCTTCACGGCTTAACGACTTAACAAATTTTGCTGACAATTTGCACATATACATTTAACAAGTATCCGCGGGACAAAGATAGTTAAAATACATAAACATCGTAGTGGTAATACTACTATTTAGATACGGGAGCGGTACCACTGCTTTGTCAGTGATTCACCGTAAGAGCAGTGTTTGCCGGCTTAAAAGGCAAAGTATCACTTATTATCACTTATTATCTGGACGAGACATTTACTAATTATAAAATTAGTAATATATACGGTAAACTATACAAAATAAAAAAAAATGTGTGGCACTCGGGGACTGCCGCGGTAAAGCTATTGAATAGCATTTTTTTATTTATGCAGTATTTTTTTTCTTTGATATTAATTCAAGTTACACTTTTTGAGCGTGGTGACCGTTAAGAAAACATTTTTTTTTCTTTTATTAAATAAATGAGAAGTGAGCTACTTTTAATATCGCTCATTTTAATGTCAAAAATTTTGGTTATCTTTATAGCAGTATTATATATAAATTAACAAAACAAAAAATAATACTGCATTTGTGATAATAATAATAAAATGTATGTATATAGAGTACTCACTCATTTTCTTTCTCTATTTTTTTAGTGACTTTCCTCATTAATAAATGCACTTTGTTTATTCATATTTACAGATAGAGACAGAGTACAGATATTCACTGTTGTACATAGATGATAAATACCTATACACCTATCTGTGTCACGGCTACATGTATGAAGGCAGTGAGTGTTTAACAAGGAGGAATTATGTAAAGTTCCAAGGACTTGTTCACCCTTGACATAATTTAAAAATAGAATTCGGAATTTATATTTGAAAAAGGAACGAGAACACAAAATCAAAATTAGTTTCATTTTATCTTAGATTATTTACTTGTCTAGATGTACAGTCTGAAAACCTATGGGGCAAAAAAAGTAACGGCTAACTGTTAGCTCTTAAGCTCATTCCGCCTACTTAGTAGTGTCACTGACAATCCGATAGATGGCGTTGTACACCATTAACACATGCAAGTGTTTAATGTTATCAAGTTTTACCATTAAATTGAATGATGTGTGAAACCAAAGACTACCTTATCTCTACTACGCTAAGGCTTAAAAAATGAGGTACGTTGGGGTCTTAGGTTTAATTTTCGATACGGAATTTCTGGATTCGGTCTCCACGCTCAAGGCCCGCGGTAGAAGCTATGCAATAGCTTAAAACAGAACCCAAGTCACTGTCTGCTGATAATATTCCCAAAAATCTAGCAACCGCACCTCATTCTACAGCTCTTTACTGAAACCCCGAGCATTTCGACCCCGACGGTATCACCAATTGCAACATATTCTATCCTTTTGAGGGCTTTTGCCGCATCCGCGGCCGCGCCCGCTGCCCGTTAGATCCCGCATATGTGGGACGCCGCTAATGTGTCAACACATATCCCCACACCAATAGGCACACAACCAACGTTATACCACCGGACCTCATACCATCGTCACATTATATACCGTTCGGATCTAGTACCTAGGTGTCTATAATCGATCACAAAACATCTTATTGTTTAGCTTGCTTTTGAATTTCAATAACGGCCCAAAATTAATTAACTTTTTCCCTCGTGTTGCCGTCAAGGACACCAGAAATAGCCTATTGAGGTCAATGATTTCTCAAACACCCATGTTACGAAATACCTATATGTGCCAAGTTCACAAACTACGTAATACGTTAAACTATTACTTCAAATTGAACTAGCTAAACTATTGCTAGCCGCTTTGTTAAATATTATAGCACATGCTGCAGTTCTATTTACTTTTTAATCGTCTGCGTTTTTTCCATTATTTTGCGAAAGTATCTAAGCGATTTAATTTATATTACCAAAGTTGGCAAGTTAGCATAGTTACCAAATTTTAATATACTATTACTTTCAGAACATAATGTTATTGGAAAATCTGTCACCGAACATTAATGTGTTCCGACAGCTGTCATTGAGAGTGAGTTCCCCAACCTAAACCTGGCGTGCTACCATCCTCTACCACATCTTCACTTGCCAACATGTGAAATAGTGATCGAACACTAGCCTATATCTATCTACATTTTATTACATATCTATCTACATTTATTACATTTTGAGGGCCCAGTGGTGTAAATGGTATAACGGTCGGCTTTGATGCCACAGGTACCGAGTTCAAACCCAACCAGGCACCACGGATTTTTCTATAGAAAAAATTATGTGCGCTTTTCACAGTGGCCCTCCGGTGAAGGAAAAACATTGTTAAGAAACCAACAACCCCCGCATGGTGGTAGGACACTATCCAGTGTCCGTCTGGCCACCTACCACTCTCAAGTGAGAAAATCTGTCGCCAGAACATCTAATGTGTTCCGGCAGCTATCCTTGAGAGCCAGTTCCCATTCTAGGCCTAGCGTGTTAGTGTTTGAGATAATGGTCAAACGCTAGCCTATAAGATATACAAAATAAAATAAAAAACCTATATATAAACTAAAAAGTATTAGGTAATTTTTTTAAGCGTAGTAGTAGTGTATCGTATAAAATAAAAATTAACCATACAAATATCAATGAATCAAACAGAGTACATAAATAGTAGGTATTATTTTATATAAAGTTTCGAATGTTTATTTTAGTTTTAGTAAAATGGAAATAAATTATTAATTTAATACCTATTATTTATTGTAATGTACTATACTAACTTGTAAGGGTGAATTGGGAAACTGTTAGCAAACAGCATAGCATACATACATATATATATATTTATACAATAAAACATAAAAGTCTGGCAAACTGGACGATACTGCTTAATCACTATATATTATAAAACGAAGTACCCCACCGCGTCTGTCTGTCTGTCTGTTCACGGTAAACTCAAAAAATACTGAACGGATTTTCATGAGGTTTTCACCAATAGATAATCACGAGAAAGGTTCAGGTACACAATTTGTTAAGATTTTGTGCAAATTGGTTCAAACATGATGATAATTATTATTAACTTTCGAAATAAGTAGTCATAGATGGCGACACCAATACATAAATGAATTAAAAAATGCAATCCACTAATTTCGGCGTATCGATAGATCGAACTGTGGCTTAATTGGCAGAGCACCTGGACATGTTATCTAGAAGGTTCGGGTTCAAGTCCCCTCGGTACGATGAAATTTTGGATTGTGTTTAACAATTTACAAAAAAAAAATAAAGTGTGAAACACTTCAAAGAAACATAATATATGATGATAATTGTTTGAAGTGTCGGAAAAAGTCAAGCTACCTGGGAGCTTTCATCGATAACGCTGCCTAATTCCTTTGAGATATAACAAAACAATGCATTGTTGTCGCATAGGTTTTGTGTAAATTGGTTGAAATATGACTATGATTGTCGAAAAAGTTAATTCATACTCAACACAACAAACTGATGCAAAAATTAAGGTATATATGCTCTATCCATGCGAAGCCGGGGTGGGTCAATAGTGTTATATATTAAATTCACCCGTGCAGAGCCGGGACGGGTTCCTAGCCTCTATATACTTCGACCTGATAACGCATAAGGTCGAGATAATTATTGCATTCATTCAACATATTTAGAAAATTTTTAAAACCTGTGGTTTGGCCGTTTGCAGATTTAACTACAATGATGAAAGAAAGAATAAAGAGAGAAAAATAAACTGGCCAAGTGCAAGTCGGACTCGCACTCGTCAGGTTCCGTACCACATTACAGTATTTTATAAGATTGAGCAAAAAATTCCATTATCAGTTTTCGCCAGCAAAAAATAATAATTAGTAAACATTTTATCAAAACAGAGTCGTGAGCCTCGTGCTTATTTCTTAATACGCCATCTAACGTCTTACGCTATCTAATTGGAAGTTAACACAAAGGTGTTAGGGATCGGCATTTCAATATAACGCCATCTATGGACGTTTACCTAAGCGTTCATATATGGCGTTATATTGAAATGCCGAAAAAAACACGTTTCTTCTATGGGGATCCCCTATAATTTTTAACTTTATTCTGTTTTTAGCATTTGCTGTTATAGTGGCAACAGAAATACATCATCTGCGAAAATTACAACCGTCTAACTATCACGATTCATGAGATACAGCCTGGAGACAGACGGACAGACAGACGGACAGACGGAGAGCGGAGAGCTCTTAGTAATAGAGTCCCGTTTTACCCTTTCGGTACGGAACCCTAAAAAATGAAAGAAAGGAAAATCATTTATTTTGCAACAAAACAAGCAAACGATGTGATTATTATAAAAAAAAAATAATCTACAATACGAAGGATGATAATATGTGTGATACACTACATTTTCTGTATAATGTAGAAAAGGAATCTGTACCCTGTAACCTTTTTTTTTTTTTTTTTTTCCGCTGGGAAAAATGCGTTACGCATACCCTCCCATTGGGGGGGGGTATGGGAGGGTTATGTGGGACTCTCCGGTAGCCCGGTATACCCACTAAACAACCCAGCGGCACTCCCGCATCGTCTGTGTGGGAGAGGACTGGGAAATTGGCAGAGCCTTTTCATCCAGTCCCCCTCCGACGACCACCCGCCTTTACAGCGGGGCCTCCACGTCCCTCCTAAGCAGAGAGGGACCCGGGAATGACCACGAGTGCATGGCCATTCCCACCCGACAAGGGTAGTGAATAGTGCAATGCGAACGAAGGCGCTCCCGCGCCTGTCGCTCGCTATTCACCACCAGGGAGGAGAAGACGACGATCGTACAATCGCCTTCTCCCACCCAATCTTCGCCTGCGGAGTGGCAACGCGAGAGGATCATCCTCCCGTGCACGCTCCGCCGCCTCCTTTTGTGACATAACGTCCTCGCAAAAAGAGGCGACCGCTGCCCAGGCACCCTCACCTCCCAGCATAGAATTGACTACACTAGGAAGCGAGAGGTCTTGTCCGACCACCGCGATCAAGCTGCGGCGCAGCTCTGACCAGGCCGGACACGCCTCGAGCGTGTGTTGCGCCGTATCTTCCGACGCGCCACATTCATGGCACGAAGGAGTCTCCTCTCTTCGGATCCGGTGCAGGTGTGTTCCGAAGCATCCATGGCCGGATAACACCTGCACCAGACGAAATGACAGAAAACCGTGGGACCTCTCGAGCCAGTCTTGCAGGACCGGCCCAAGCGCGTCCAACGTTCGTCGGCCAAAAGCGGCGGTGGCGAGTTCCTCCGAACCCAACCCAATTCCAACTAAGCTATATATGCTTGTGTCTGGAGTGGGTTCACGTCAATAGTGCGATGGGTGGGGATCGATCTCACGATCTCTCGATCGCCAGTCTGACACCTTATCCATTGGTCTATTGCTGCTCATCAATTAATTAATAATTTAATATTATTTTTTGTATGTACTACCAGGCTTGTCGCACTCCACGCTGTAGCTATGAAAATAATAGCGGCATACGCGGCAGCCCGTGGGCTGCAAGTTCAGTCAGTCAGTAAAGTAGTATCACGCGCGCCTTTACTTTACTATCCAATCTGTTTTCTCACAACACTCAACCTTAGGGTCAGCTCAGGCCGCAACGCGAGGCGCACTTATTAAGAGAGTGATACAAAAAAGAACTTTATTTACTACACAAAAATATACACATTTCATTGTTCGGCGGCTTCAGGCTGCGCCGCGCGGCGTCGCGCTGCGCAATGGGAAGCCGCGTGATAAACAATTGCACTTTATTAACTACTAGTACACAATAAGATACACATTGCATTGAGATAATTTGGTGGCGCCGCGCGTTTTGCTGCGCCGCGCGGCGTCGGGCTGCGTCGCGCGGCTTCTCGCTGCGCCACGTTGCGCCGCGCATCAATAGCATCCTCACGTCGCGTCGAATTGCGGTGTGAACTGTGACTTACGGTGACTTACGGTGTATTTTACGTCAAGGTCGCATCCGTGGCGTGTAGCGTATTTTGAACGTTACTGTCGTTGTAACTAGTGTGTTCTGTGGTACTACAAACTTGGATGGGTGAATAGGGAAACTGTTAGCACACCTGTTAGGACCATCCTTAGTACGATAAATAAACACAGCATTACAATATGTTTATTAATAATTATAATTATTAATACTAATTAATTAATAATTAATAATAGTCTAATACGCTTGGCACTAATATTAGCGTATCAAATCAAGCGCTTCAAAAATAAGTAAAGAATTATTACTACATTGATGAAAGAACCAGCCACAATCTATATCTCAAAAGCTTAAATGAAACGACTGCGAGTTCTAATTTTACTTGTGGCTCCATCTAGCTGTTTAAATGCGAAAGTCAATTCTCCTTAGAAAAATTTAACTGTGATTGAAAGCAACCACTTACAACGGAAAGTACTTTTACTTATAAATAACTAGAAGTGTTTAAAAACTTCTTTCATTTAGTCGCTAGTCAACACCAATATTATAAATGCGAAAGTCAGTTTGTTTATTTGTTTGGGACTTCTTCACGGTCAAATGGCTTGACCGATTTGGCTGAAATGTTGTACAAATATAGCACATAGGGCAGAAAAGGATAAAGGATACTTTTTTTTTGGCTATCAAGTCAGGGGGTCCAGATATTTTTAATTGAATTTTGTAAATATAAGACCTCTTCTCAAAGAAATGGCTTGACCTATTTGCCTGACATGTTGTATAAAAACAGTTCATAGGGCAAAATAGGATATAGGATACTTATATTTTTTTGGCTATCAAGTCTGGGTGTCCAGATTTTTTATATTGAATTTTCTGAATGTGTGGCCTCTTACAGCTAAACGGCTTGACCGATACGGCTGAAATTTTATAGATATACAGTTCATATGGCGTAGAAGCACATAGGATACTTTTTTTTTGGCAGTCGAGTCCAGATGTCCAGATTTTTTTTATTGAACTTTGTAAATGTGTGGCCTCCTCTTGGTCGAACGGGTCACCCATTTCAGCTGAAATTTTATACACAGACAGTCAATAAGACATAGAAGGACATAGAATACTTTTTTTTTGGCTGACAATTTCGTGTGTCCAGATTTTTATCATGGAATAATGTGTGGCCTTTTATCGGCCAATCGTTTTGACCGATTCAGCTCAAATTTTGTACAAATGCAGTTAGGGCATAAGAACGACAAAGGATAATTTGTTTTAGCAGTTGAGTCTGGATAGCCAATTTTTTTTTTATTTAATTTTGTAAACGTGTGTCCTCTTCTCGGTTAAACAAGTTGACCGATAGAGCTGAAATTGTACAGAGACAGTCAATAAGAAATAGACCAAGAGTAGAGTCTATTATCCGTGCACATAGGTTACTTTCTTTTACAATCGAGTTCGGTTGTCAGTTTTTAGGGTTCCGTAGCCGAATGGCAAAAATCGGAACCCTTATAGATTCGCCATGTCTGTCTGTCTGTCTGTCCGTCCGTTTTATTCCGAAACTATTAGGACTACAGAATTGAAACTTGGTAGGTAGATGTATTCTGTGAACCACTTTACGATTTTTATACAAAAATAAAAAATATAATAGTTTAAGGGGGGGTATCCCATACATGGAACTGGAACAAAAAAAAATTTTTTTCGTCAAACCTATACGTGTTATCTATGGATAGGTCTTTAAAAATGACATTGAAGTTTCTAAAATCATTTTATCTCAAAGTCAATCATTTCAAAGATAGGCGCGTTTAAAGTGGTAAAATGTGTGTCCCCCCCCCCCCCCCCCCCCCCCCACCCCTCTAACTTCTAAAGTAAGGGAGTGAAAAATCTAGAAAAAATATATTCTGTAGATCTCAATAAAAACTTTCAACGAAAATTGGTTTGAACGAGATACAGTCAGCAGTTGTTGAGATAAAGCGACCGCAAGTATAACTTTGTTTTTCATACAAACACTATGAAAAACAAAGTTATTTTTGTAGTTGCGAAAAATCAAAGTTATAGAATACTCTACTGTGTTACGGAACCCTACGAGTGCGAGTCCGACTTGCACTTGGCCAGTTTATTTAAGCTATTGCATAGCTTCTATCGCGGGCCTTGAGCGTGGAGACCGAATCCAGAAATTCCGTAACGAAAATAACCTAACACCATATAATTATGCCTTCGCTTTTATTCTAATTGATTCATCACGTTCAAAACAGAGACAGAGCGAATATTGGCTATAGCCATAGATACCATTATCCATTAACATTTCACTACTATTGATGAAACCAAAGACGACCTTATCTCTACTACGCTAAGGCTTAATAAACTGGCCAAGTGTGAGCCGGACTCGCACTCGTAGGGTTCCGTAACACAGTTAAGTATTCCATAACTATGATTTTTCGCAACTACAAAATTAACTTTGTATTTCATAGTGTTTATATGAAAAACAAAGTTATGTTTACGGTCGCCATATCTCTAAAACTGCTGACTGTATCTCGTTCAAACCAATTTTCTTTTTTGGTTTTTATTGAGATCTACAGCATAAATTTTTTTTTAGATTTTTCGCTCCCATACTTTAAAAGTTAGAGGGGGGGGGGGGACACATTTTACCACTTTAGACGCGCCTATGTTTCAAATGATTGACTTTGAAAAAAAATGATTTTAGGGACCTCAATGTCGAAGACCTATCCATAGACACCCCACTCGTATAGGTTTGAAGAAAAAATTTTTTTTTTTTTTCAGTTCCATGTATGGAATACCCCCCCTTAAACTTTAACATTTTTTATTTTTGTATAAAAATCGAAAAGCGGTTCACAGAAAACATCTACCTACCAAGTTTCAATTCTGTAGTCTTAACAGTTTCGGAATAAAATGAATGTGACATACGGACGGACAGACAGACAGACAGACAGACAGACAGACAGACATGACGAATCTATAAGGGTTTCGTTTTTTGCCATTCGGCTACGGAACCCTAAAAAATGAGGTTCGTTAGATCGAACTGTAAGGGTGTTACCACACCAATCGATCGATTGACGATCAATGCCCGATCGATTGTCGATCAATGCTTGATTGGTGGACGCTCGACTGATGTAGTAAGTATTAACTGTCAATCGAAGTCCACTGTCCTCATTCGACCATCGATCGATGGCGTCGATCGATTGGTGTGGTAACACCCTAATGGACAGTTGGTTTTTGCAGTTGCACTTTGCTTTGCGCATGCGCGAATCCGAAAAGCGTTCATTAAAGCTTGACCTTTGACAGGTTTTTATAGTTACAACTTTGCACCTTATCACTTTCAAAATAAGTTCGTAATAACTTTACGATAACTAGATAGAAGAAATGTAGAATTGGTTTTTGAATGCACGCGCAGGTGGCGGTTGGCGCCAAGACGCGTGTGTTTTGAACAATTAATTAAAGCGATCGAGGATCAATTAATTGATCTGATCAATTAATCAAAACGAAAGAGAAAATAAATAAACTTCTAGTTGAAAATCTGAAATTAAAACAAAATATCCTTGAACTGAAACAAGATGAAGAGAAAAAGATCGACCTAAGTAGTAACTTCAATGCATCAATACCACTATCTTCAAAGACGCAAGATTCTGAAAATATTGTTCCGCACAGAAATAATACAAATGGAAAACCAAAAAATAATAAAACGAGTAATCATCAAACAAGATGCAAAAAATAAGAAAACGTCAAAAATGGAAGATACTATTGCTTTAAGAACAGAAAGGAAGGGCTCAAACAAACAAAACTGTACTCAGAACAGTACTACAAAAACAAATACAAAGAATGTGGAAGCCGTTAAAAATAAACGAACTGTTGTCGGCAACCAAGCAAATACGTCAGCTATTAAAGTAGAAACCAGCAATATAAAACCTAAAATGATGAAGTCTCAAAAGGACCACCGGTCAAAAATACTCATAGTAGGCGATGAGAGTTGCAAGAACTTGTCCTCATCATTGATAAAGTTGCGAGCTAATAAGAATAATACCAAAGGTTACAGAATTATGAACTTAACATATCCAGGGGCACCAGCTGAACATATTCTTCGGTCAACCAAGTTGGACGAAAATTACTGGGTAGTTCTATCATTAGGATCTAATGATAGTAATCCCACAAAATTGTTGATAAAATTTTCTGCCACATTAAAAACTTTGAGTAAACAAAATGTAATTGTAACAAATGTAGCCCGAAACCTATACTTGAATGAAGAAAAACTGAATTGTAGTATCAAAACTATTGTTAGCAATTTAAAAAACTGCAATTTTCTAGAAGTTTTTTCAAATAAACACTGTGAAAGCCACCTGTGTAAACCAATAAATCAGTTTATAATAAAACATTAGGTGAGGCATAATATGTCAAGAAGTGGACATAAACGGGCTGATGATGATGGTGATTAAAAAATCAGACGAAATGCGAGACATTCTTACTTTTTGGAAGTCGGTTAAAAATAACGTTGTACTACATTCCTTGCCACTTTTAATTAAAAGCTGACATATAAATGACAGAGTTAATTTACAGAAGCACTACCACGTCACAATCCCGGACTGGTCATTCAAAGGTTCTATTTTGGGCTCCTTTACGATAAAAGCGCGTGCCTAGAAATCCTTACACATAATAAGTAGCTTGGGAACATAAATCTAAGCTGAGTTGGCCTAGTGCCCTAGGACACGTCCGGTGCTCAGTGTTTATGTCTTAAATTACTTCAAACAACTATAATATTTTTGGAATATAACATTAATAGTTTTGATATTATTTATAGTTCCGATATGGTGAAATTATATTTTTCGTAGAATAAAGTGTCTATATTAAACCGTATTCAACCATTAGATGGTGTCAAAACATCACACCATTAAAGATATTGGTCAAGAGATTGTTTTTCGGGCATAAATAAGCTTGCTGATTATCAAGCTATAGGTAATCCATCTCCATAATAAGCTGCACTGATTATCGTCACAGTTTTGTTTATGTGCAATTGACACATGTTACTTGTCTTTAAGACTTGCTTCCCACGGCGCGTGATATTGCGAACAGACGCACAGCGGGGAAACGCGCGGGTGCGTGGAATTAAAAAAATAGGTATTTTGAAGAAACTATTAACGTCGCGCAGTGCCCGAACAACCAACGTGCAACCAACCAAGAGTGCGATAGGGACAACAGCAACTCAGACCCATCTTACCTACAAAATTTGACTAAATTATTTTAGTCAAATTTTCGTATCAAGGTTTCGTATTCCCCTGTTTTCTCCTCGAAAATTGATCCGATTAAATTATATTTGCACAACATTTTTGCAGATGAGTGCATCCGAGCTCCTATCATTCATCACATCATACATTTTTTTGTCTTAAAACCCTTTCTAATTTGTCTGGTAGCCGTTTAGATCAGGGCAGTAAACATTTTGCTCTAGAAGCATTTTTCGGGGAGGAAACAGAGGAATACATTTGTATGGAAAAGTGCACCCCGCGTTTCCTTTAAAAATTTTGTAACTACAAGTAATGTCAATAAGGTATAGGTTTGAATGACACTATGCGTACGCGAGCACTTCATAAGTGTTGTTTGTGAATACAGGGGTCAGACCAGCCCAAACCAGCCCACCGTGGGAAAAGTGCAGCTCATGTGAGTGCGGACCATACCGTATGGCTGTTTGTGATGGCACCCGAAGCGAAAAAAAATTAACCCGGACCATATTGTATAGTATTTGTTCATCATCATCGTCATCAGCCTATCTCCGTCCACTGCTGGACATAGGCCTCACCTATGGCACGTCACTGAGCTCGATCTTCAGCTCTCTGTTGCCAACCGCTACCAGCCAACTTGCGTATATCATCGCTCCACCTAGCTGGAGGGCGCCCTACACTACGTTTACCGGACATGAGTATTCGTTCACACCTCATTAATTCTTTATTCCTTAGAATTCAAAATTAAGGAGCAACGATAAACATATTATCATCATTATTAGCAGCCAGGATTCATCCACTGCTGGACTGCCTCTCCTACGGCACGCCACTGAGCTCGATCTTCAGCTCTTTGTTTCCAACCGCTGCCAGCTGTCGCTCTGCCTAGCTGGAGGGCGTCCTACGCTTTGTTTACCGAGCCGTGGTCTCCGTGTATATACGAAAAATATTAACATACATTATATACTTACACTAAAATTGCAGCATGATATTACAGGCTCTAATTGACAAAATAACGTTAATAGACATTGGAACATTTACGTAATATGGTTGATATATTCCTAAGTTCTATTATGTAATAATGTTTTATATGTTTCATAAACGCTGATAAGGTTCAAAGGAAATTAAGCTAGCCTAGGTAATTTACCACCTATGTGCTAGGTTCGATAGCTTTCGAGGTAACATTTTTATAGAGGGTGAATTTACGTAACGTGTGAATATTTATTGAGGATAGAATTTCGTTAGGTTACATATGACTCAATAGAAATAAATTGTTGGTGAGTACCTACTAAAAATAAAAATATTAAATTAATACGTTTGGTTTTTTAAAGTTGTTTACCATGAAAGTGGACAGCTATAGAGGAAGAGGAAGACCGAAGAAAGTGTGGATGGACTGTGTGATAGAAGATATGGATGTAAAAGGAGTAGATGCAGAAATTACTGCGGATAGACCCAAATGGAAGAGAATGACATGTTCCACCGACCGACATAAGTAGGGTAAGGGTAGGAAGATGATGATGGTTTTTTATCTAAATGGTAGGTTAAACAATACCCTAATGAAACGAAATTAAATGTTACAACAAAATAGAACCTAACAGTCTGCCAACAGGTAATAATGTTTTCAAAAAACTGGTGAGGTTACTTCGTTTACTTAAAATGCTTGTCTGATTCGTATTTAAATGTCATAGAATTCCCTATTGGATATAAAAACTAATTATTAACCTCCTCTATTTAGGCAGTCGGTTAAATAATAATAAGCGAGTATTAAGTGTGTAGAGTATATAAATTACAAACAGTTTATCTAAAGGGGTAAATAATATTAGAATATCGCAAACTTAATGTACTAAAATCTACATAGTTAGATATAAAAACAACTAGCACCACACAACTGCAACACTCGCTACAACTGCATTAAGCTCATTGGAAACGTGATAAGGAACTATTTTTCGTTAAAAAGCGTAGCAGATAAAACTGAAGATAATATGGATCCTTAAGTATATAAACAAATGTACTTTAATCAATCACAGACGTTAGTTGTGACATGTGTTAGTAATACCTAATCCTAAATTATTAAGCGCTCCGAAACCCACGACACAGGCTCACCGCCTAGTTTGGGCTTCACAGATCTTCTTGCCAGAATTTAGGCTAAACCGTCTCTCTCGTAATACTTAATTATCGTCAAGTATGTTAAATATTTATGAAACCTAATTGGAAATAAACATTTATTGCATTTATATATGAAAAGATTAAAAATAATGACAGGAAATACACGTCAAGACCTTGCACCTGACCACAGACTAGGCACAGACAGGCCATCCATTCCTGACCATGACTCCGCGTAAATCACCGTTTCCGCCGGAGTTCCAACCTACATAATTTCGGGTTTCAATCGAATATGAACCAAGCTGACCGTTTGTGTGTCAAGGGTAGAACTGGGGAGTTTTGCGTGCTCGACTGGCTGGTAATCGATGGGAGATTCGACCTTGGCTGCCACGGCAACATCCTTGGCTTGCGCTGACCTGTCTAATGCCGAAGGACGGTGCGTTTTTGGCGGAAGAAGGGAATGGAAAGAATTTCGCTGTCTGTATTACTAGACACAAGTACAAGTCTTTAATACGTATTGCCCGAATTTTGGGTTTAGGCAGACTGTGTAATGTTATTTTTCCTATGTGTTGTCTTAATTTACTGATTGAAAATAAGGCACTGTCACTTTCATTGCTGTATATTTGTGGCGATTATATAGAATGTACTCGTATATATAGAATGTAAAGGTACAACTGACCGCCATGTTGTTGACATCCATATTATGAACTACGGTAACGTTATTTTCAACTCTAACCAGCACACGTTAAACTTATATCACTAATGCATTTTTGTAGTAAAGATATAAGGAGCATGTTAGGTCGGAGCGTGGACTTCATTAAGGTACGGCCGCGGCGTCCTGCGATCTGCGGGCGCGATCTCAGTACTTTTCAATTGTTTTCTGATCGCGTTTGGTGTGAACCAGTCGGTGCAAATACTACTGCGCTATCTGATCGCCGTCTAGATCGCGCACGCAAGACGCTGCGGTGTGTCCGTACCTTTAGACGGACGCGTTCAAGCTTGCAGTCGATATATCGATATATCTAGAGTGCCTCGGACAAGTCGGTGATCATTGCCGGTTTGAAATCTAGTAATCACTGAGACATCTTTACATACGCTTCTATTCCGTCATAATGAAGTCGATATCTTAAATACAATTAAGTACATTAGGTAAATATTCAGATAATCTTGATATTCAAGGTAAAGTAGGTAGCATTATAACGGCAGTAAAATTAAACTTTTCCTACAATGTATATCTAATTCGAGCAAGCACATTGGCAGAACAACATTTTATTTTACTGCCTCATATCACGTTAAAGTTTCATTTCAAGAATGGATAACGATCTTATATTCCTGAACTATAATTGCAAGCTTTCTGAGGGTGCGGTTTTGGTATCATTAAGTTAAATAAAAGTACGGACACACCGCGGCGTTCTGCGATCTGCGGGCGCGATCTCAGTACTATTCAATTGTTTTCCGATCGCTTTTAGTGTGAACCAGTCGGTACAAATACTACTGCGCTATCTGATCGCCGCCTAGATCGTGCAAGCAGGACGCTGCGGTGTGTCCGTACCTTATCAGATTCATATGCCTTGTGATAGGATTGACATAATCTACAATATATTTTTTATGTAATTCTTAACATAAGAAAGAATACAGTTTATACAGTAACTACATACAGACGTCTATACCTCGGGCAACGCATTAGTTTCGCCCATCGAAGTCATAACAATGACATCGATGGTTTCGCCATTCAAAGAAGCAATGTCGCCAGCTTTTTGGATACTCTACCAGCAGAAAGCGACAAATTTTTGTTTTTTATTTAAAGTTTGTATTTAAAATTGTATTCATAGTCAGTATTATTTTTCTTTTGGTTAATAATTTATGATCGTATAAAACAAAAAAACCGACTTCACATGCCGCGATAGTCAAAGTACTGGCTAGTTATAATCATGTCATCTAAGTATACAAATTTGCTTATATTGTTTATCTCCATATCTCCGGAGATAATTGCCATAGCTCAATAAAATTTCAATGGGACGAAACGGAAGGCATAATCTCTCAAACAAAAAAGACTTTTTCAAATCGGTTAAGATTTGACGGAGTTCTGAGGTAACAAACATAAAATAAAAGAAAAAAATATACAGTCAAATTAAAAACCTCCCCCGTTTTTGTGAAGTCGGTTAAAAATAAACAATTTTGTTACTAGTTACATTACATAAATAATAATAATAATAATACATAAATAAATATTAAAAATTATGCATACAGGTGTCTAACCTGTACAAAATAATTATATTGATAGTTCTTTTGACGCGAGCATAAAATATGTAATCAATTTTGAATAAATTGATTATAAATAACGCGATTTAAATACATATAAATACATTTATGACATTTTTACTTATCATAACAGTTTTGTAATTAGATAAATTTTAAAACGTAATTAAATTTTTCATGCATTGATATATCCGTTTTAGTACCCATTTTTGTGTGATTACTCACAATCAAACTTTAACGAGAATAATTTCATTTTTACCTATAGCTTTATTGCGCCATTTGATTAGTCAAGAAACAATTAAAATTTGCAATAAAAGGCAAATACCCGCAAGTCACAACAAACACCAGACGATTGGCGGGTAGATATCGGACCAAGACCACAGAATAATGAATAGTACAACCAAGACGTTCTATGGAATGGAATCGTAATTACGTATGCAAGGGGTTGTGCGACCAAGCAAGCCGTATCCGAAGAAAATCGCTGTTTTACAAACGTTTAAATGTATGTGTTTGTATTCTATAGTTATCAGGAAGTATTGGTTACGATAATTTTAATTTCAATATTTTACAAATTAATTAAATGAAAGCTTGCATACAGCTCGCTGGGGAATTGGCTAGTTAAGTTTTTAGGGTTCCGTAGTCCTGACAAGGAACCCTTATAGTTTCGTCATGTCCGTCTGTCTGTCTGTCTGTCCGAGGTTTCGCTAAGAGAGCGTTAATAGTGTAAATTAAAAAAAAAAAAAAAAAAATTAAAGCTGTAATTTTGTGGGGGTATGTACGAGTATATATATTACGCCGACAAAGTGCTGAAATAAAATTGTGAAAAATATTTTTTTTAGGGTAGCTGCAGATATTATTACGAGTATATAAAGTAGAAATCGCTATTTATTTATCAAATGTTGTAAATTTTCCACTATATTGGTTTGTATATTAATCTTAGTTAGTAAGTCTTTAATTAGTAGGGTAGGTTAGTATCTTTAGGAAGTAAAGTTAGTAGGTATATTAGTTTTTTTGCTTTTAACTTATATTAGAAACACCTCCGTCTATTAACTTCTTTTCTATAAGTCCTCTCCATCCAAAGGTTGCCTGGAAGAAATCGCTTTCAGCGATAAGGCCGCCCATTGTAACACTAATAAAATGAATGATTTGTATGTTATTTTTTAAGTTATGAGGTGTGACAATAAAGAATTTTCTATCTATCTATCTCCCCTATATGAGAAGTGGGGATGAATTTTTTTTTCATCGTCTACCCCATCGTGTGGGGTATCGTTGAATAGGTCTTTTAAAATGATTTAAGGATTGCTAGTACTATTTTTCCAGTTGCTCCAGTTACGAAATATTAAACGTTAAAGTGCAAATTTTTGTTCCAGTAGGGCGTCCCCGAGCAGTAATAATCGTTGAACTTGGGTGTTTGATAATTGTTGTTTTTACAGGTTAAAGTACTAGTTGTGGTACTGTTTTTTTGGGGTTCAGAAGCCGAATGGCAAAAAATTGAACCCTTAATGATTCGTCATGTCTGTCTGTCAGTCCATCCGTATATCACAGCCACATTATTCCGAAACTATCAGAACTACACAGTTGAAACTTGGTGTGTAATTGTATTCTGTGAACCGCTTTATGATTTTTATACAAAAATAAAAAACATGAGGGAAATCCCCATACAACTGAAACAAAATGGAACGAAAAAAAAAGTTTTTTTCTTCATACCTAATACATGCGGGGTGTTTATAGATAGGTCTTTTAAAATTACATTTAAGGTTCCTAAAACATTTTATTATTAATATATAGTATTAATAATATAATATAGTATTGATATACGCACATATACGCGTCAAAATCATAAATCATAAAATAAACCATAACCAATTATCAAGTAAACATAACACAAGCAGAAAACGCTTTGAATTAGAAAAAAAAAACAAAATTAATGAACCATTCAGCTGTCATCCAATCGTTTACGTCAGAATATTTAAAAATAATTAAAGTAGGTCAAAACCAAACATACATTTAACTGTGTTTCAGTACTTCAGACAATTTTTTATATAAACAAATTAAAAAAGTGAAATAGTGAAACACAACTTAAAGAAACGCATACCGATCACAGTACATATCATGATCCGAATGGAACTGATAGCAGCACATTTTCAAAGCCGCAATATAACTTTGTTTTTCATACAAACACTATAAAAAACAATGTAAAGTTTTGGTGGCGAAACATGACTATACATAGTTATTAAATACTCTACTTTGTTACGGAATTACGAGTGCGAGGCCAACTTGCATTTGGCCAGTTTATTTTATAATGATACACAATATTTGAATTATTATTTTTTTTATCGGTAGGGTACGTTTTCGAGGTGGTCCCATTGTAATTTCATCGATATCTGATAAGTATCTCTAGAGATATGACGATAAACGTCTCAAACTTGCTACTGAAATTGATTCGCGGGGCATGGAAGTCAGTTGTTTTAGTTTTAAACTATTTTAATTATAATAAAACAAACTCATAGGACCTTACCTTTTAGAGAAAGTCACTCAAAAAGTGCATTTCATATTATTATAAAGTCTTTTCTTATACTAAACCATGTATGACCACTTCAGTCAGGACATAAAACAGTGAAATATAAAAATGTGAAATATATTTCATGTCACGCATAACTCGCTGTAACAACTACTTCCATTTCATGAATAATACAATTAACAAAAGGATACAAATAGGTTAAGCCGTTGGCCGCAGTTCAAGAACAATTTCTCAGGGAGTAGAACAAATTTAAAACAATTTCATACAGAGTGTAATAAGCCTAAATTATTGCAACGGTAAACGTTAGGGAATTTAAGTCAAATTGCACCTGAAATAATATGTAGATTTAGGTGAATGTTCTTGAAATTTAAGTATGGTAATATAAATAAATTATATTTCGAATGTAAATCTGTTAGAAGTCACTTGTTTAACTTATTGAATAAACTTGCAATTAAAAAAAAACTTTTAAGACGGTTAAAATCAGTGCACACGAACGCTTAATAAGTGACAGAAAAAATCACTACCTACGTTAGACTTACGTCGTTAATCATTTGCTTGGCAGAGATTTATCTAGTCGATAGGATTGTACATACTATAATACAATATATTTCGCCTTTTCATTATCATTATCATCATCATCATATATACAGTATTTTTTCCACAGCTGGGTAAAAACATTTTTTTGCTGTCACGCTTTATGACCGCGCTTGGTGATAAGCGATGATATGGTCGAAGATGGTGAACACGCTAGGTCTAGAATACTCTGACTCTCAAGGGATGTGTGCTGCCGGAACTCCGTAAGGTTATGGTGGCAGATTTTTTCCTTGATGGTAGTAAGCTACTTTTTGGTAACAAGTCAGGCGGAACATCGACATAATATGCTCCTACCAACGTATCATAAAATAGAAAAGAAATGCTGCGAAAATAATAATGAAAATAATTTAAGATCGTTTAAAAAATTAAAAGAACCGCCTTCAAACGTCGCGCTAGTCAAAGTAGCCAGTAGACGTAGTAAGGTTCCGACGAATTGAGAACCTCCTCCTTTTTGTGAAGTCGGTAAAAAAAATATGGAACACACATTAGAATTACTTCACATCTAATCGTAAATCGTAGAAAATGAACGTCCTTAATGCTTCACTTTATCTACAAAACAATAAAACTATAGAGACAGTCTTGGTATCACTCAAATATGGGCCAGACTTGATAATGTCGTCAAATGCTTACTTACATAAATACAAACTTGAAAAAATGCTATATCTAAGTAATTTTCCGTAGTTTCAGTAGCAGAGTAGAAGATAAACCTCGTAAACCATTTGTTAAGCTCCAATGTTTAGCAACCGTGCACCTCGATGTAAATCAATTTAAAATTCACCAGCTAAACTTCAGGGTCGGCATGTACAGATATTTACAATGATAAGTTGTCTGTTAGGCAATTTGCCAACAGTTTTTTTAGAGGTTTATTTGGACTCTAATGCAACTTTTTCTCACGGAAATGAAGGGTTTAAGTAGAAAAGTAGGTAAGCTGCTTAGTAATATCATAACATGTAAAAAAATATTAATTGTATGTTGCTTTTTCGCTTAGGCGTTTTCTTCGTAGATTCAGGGACACTTTTGTAAATAGGATATATAGGATTGATCTGTAATCAAATACAGCGTTATATTGAACATATTGCAGTAAATATAGATGTCTAAATTCTTGACAAAACTATACACTATAACTTGACTTCTTAATTGGGTGATAGTTCTGAGAGAAAGTTCGCGGACTTGTTAGGTTGACCTTTTTGCTCATGTGTCATCTAAGCACGATAACTTTAAAACTGCCGAACAACTTTGTCAGCAATCAAACAAGTTTAAAATGTTACTCGTAGCAGGCTGACATCGCGTAACAGCGAGTTATGCTATTCGTGTTTCGCCAATCACGTAAGAAATCACGTTTTAAAAGTATATATTTATACTTTAGAATTATTTATTCATGCAAATTGGTAATTTTGTCTGTTCACAATTTATTAATTTACCGAGTTTCAGAATCATGCTAACAGTGCCCTCTATCGCAAGTGATAACAAGCTTTATGTGTAGAAATCGCGTTGCTACGGCGTTCGTAGCAACCGTCTCGTAGCTTGTATAAAAGCTTCTAACAGTTTGAAACTTCAAGAAAGCGTAGCGTTACCGTATTAGTTTTTGTAATGTTTTTCTTATATAATTATCGTTAGATTTCTCATGAACCGACTTCCAAAAAGAAGGAGGTTCTCAATTCGTTACTGTTTTTTTTTTTGTCAAGATGTTTGACCGTAAAGAGGTAGCTTAATATATACAAACTGTTTTTTGTAATAACAAATCTAGCTGAACTGCACTGCTTCACTCGCTTTACGCTTTATTTTACTGTTATATCTATGTCCAAGGTATGTATGTAGTAAGTCTATGTTCCAAAATTTTAGCTAAATCCGAGGAGTCAATTAATAGATAACAAATATACATATGAATTTTCGCATTAATAATATTGGTTTTATTGAATATATCAATACAATGGCTTGTTTCCATTACACAATAATACATAAAAATTTACACCGAATCGCAATTGAATAGCTTATATGCATACGCTGTAAATGTAAACTATTTGTCAAACAAATAACCAGCAATTTTTCAAGCTGTTCGCAATATTACAATGACATTTAAAAGTGTATGAATCAGCGAGTTTCTACCCCATAGTATGGTGGTGAACAATTGTAAGTCAAGGGCTAACCGAGGGCGGTGAACAGTAAAACAATTTTGAATATTAATTTATTTTGAAACTTTCATAACTTTGGTTAATGGGAAGTAGTCGTTGATTATTTTTTGCGAATATTTAACAACTTAGGTAGGTATTTATAGTCATACAAATACTATCCAAATAATGTTAAGAATGTAGCACTTACGTCTAGACCTACGTACATTAATTTACTTATTATTTATTTAATATTAAGTATGTTGTATAGATATATGCGGCTTGGATTTTTTTAAAATAAATACACAAACATTAACTCACCAAGTATAAATCCGGAATTTTATTAGAAAATTTTTATTAGATTTGGATCTTTGTCATACATATTTTTTACATAAGACATTTTTAAACGCGAGTGAAGCCGTGGGCGCAGCTTGTTTTGTAAATAAGGCAAGAACGAGTAATACTAAAACACATTATGCATAGCAGTATGTAGCAAGTGTCAGACATGCCGTTGATGTCTTTTGGAGCGGAAAGTGATCATTAGGACGACACGTACGTCACGATGGGATTGGGCGGGCGGAATACCGAGTATCCGCCCACTCGCTTGTTGGGCGGCTGATACATGACAAATGACTGACGTGATTTACCCGTTATGTTTACCCTTCCTTCGATTCTGACTATTATCATACTGACGTGAATGGGTATGTGAATTTCTTGGACTTGGATAGATTCGAGAGAGCGAGTTGGCGTTAGGAAATAGACTCCGACATCTGCATCGTCTTCCTGGGCCGGCATTCCCTCGTGCCTTCCTATTCTTCTTTTTCCACGGAAAACTTACATTTTTTATTTTTGAATGAGTTTTAGTAGATGGCTTGATTTCTAAACGGGAGGCTGCCAGTTCAAATCCTAGCACGAGTGTTCATTCACAGGTGGTAGAAGCATTATTTCGATGTTCCGCCTGACTTGCTACCATAAAAGTAGCTTACCACCATCAAGGAGAAAATCTGCCACCATAACCTTACAGTGTTCCCGCAATACACAGCCCCTGAGAGTCAGACTGGTTCGAGGCTCATCGTGTTTACCAGTTCAACCATACCACACTAACCACCAGGCGAGATAATGGTTTCAACTAAATACTACTCATTACAGTGCGACTTCACAAACAACTTTATGACTAGTGCTGTTTGTCAAGTAAATAAAATGTTCTGTTTGAGCTACTTACTACTACGTTATATGAAAGCTAAATGGCTCATTACTTTTGTTCTTTTTTTATTCAAAGCAATTAGTTATGTTTTGGTTACATTTAGAATAATTAATATTGATATGATCTATTTAATGCTATTTGGCGTGTGTAAGTGCAGATTTTTAATTAGCCCATATTATTATTCTAAATAAATGCTTTGACTATTGAGATAAAGATACAGAATTACAAGAACACCGCAGTGCTTGCGTCGGGGTTAAAAAGACAATACCTCGCGTTATTCTAACATCCTTACAATAACGTCATTACACTCCCCCAAATAAATCTGATGCAAGTCGGTCCCATTCGGTCAGGAGTCCTTCATTCACGGGTCACGCGACCGCTGACCTTGTTATTATGAGCCGAGCGTTACTAACTATGCAGCAATTAGCTTTACTCACCGTTAGCGGTGGGCGGTGGAATTGACGACTAGATTTAAACATGACAGGTATTGAAATTTAGAGTTTGGTTATTATAAGTTAAGAACATTAGCGATTTGAGCTAATGCAACTCAGTCTTAATTAACCGCAGAAATATGATACCTTAATTAATATTTTGTGTGTAATTATCACTGTTCTATTCGTGTTGTTAACACGATGTGATGCAACGAATCTTTCGTACTATATAGAACACTTTTACCGAATTGTTGAGGTAAATGATAGCTTCAATTTAAGTCCAACAAAAATCCAGGCTAGGCTCGTGAGTTATTAACAAAATAATAATAATTTAAAAGTAATTTATTCCCGATCAATTTCTTTTTTGATTCGTCCAAAAAATGTTAATCGTACAAATATTAAAAAAAAACGTAAAATGTTTCTCCCTGAAGTTAAAACTATTATTATCATCAAATTAGATGTGTCTTATGTGTGTATGTAGCTTAGCTGTGGTTCTAGAATGTATATGCTGTGTCTAGCACGCCCTGCCGTTTAACTAGCAACATTGCCCTACAAGAAGATATCATTTATAATTTTATGTTGAGTGACTGAGGTAGAGGTGTTACCACCCAAGATGGATTAGCAGTAGAGTACCACTAGAGTAAATACCTCTATGCTTCTCTGGCCTTACTTCTATGCCTTACTCACAATATAATCAAAACATCAGGAACGTTGACATTGTGCAGGATTGGCTAGCATTAGTAATCGCGTAACATACATAAAAATACAAACGAATTGAAAACCTCCTCTTATTTGGAAGTCGGTTAAAAAATGCACGTCAGTACCGTAGCAGTAAATTAACTGTCTCAAAAACTAACAAATGTGACCTCATGCGATGGGGATATATTGGTTCTCTATAGTTGACTTCTTCTGGAAGCCATCACTCGAGTCACTACTGAAAACTTATATCCGTTGTCAAAATATTTGCGCTTATCGTGAAATTAAAGTTAAATATAATCAGCTGGACTTAACTCCAACTTAGTCTAACTTTAGCTGGGCCCTTGAAAAAAGGAGTTCAAAGTCGTTACACTAATAACTTACTCACATGGCTACCTAGAAACGTGTGTGCTTACTTAGGTCATACCTACCTACGCAATGTACCTGACTTAGTTTCCTAAGTTCACTGATTTTCAAACAAGCGGCTAAATTGTAAGCTGCTCTTTCAGTTTCTTTTACCCGACTTAGGTCAAGAAATTTTTGAGGGCCCGGTGGCGTAATCGGGAGAACGGTCGGCTTTGATGCCAGAAGTACCGAGTTCAAACCCCGCCGTGCACCAATGGATTTTTCTATCGAAAAATGTATGTTCGCTTTTTACAGTGGGCCTCCGGTGTAGGAAAAACATCGTTAAGAAACCAACAACCCTCGCATGGCGGTAGGACATTATCTTGTGTCCGCCTGGTCAGCTACCACCCTCATCATCATCATCATCATCAGCCCGTGTCAGTCCACTGCTGGACGTAGAACTCTCCCAAGATGCGCCACTGAGCCAGATCTTCGGCTCTTCTCTTCCAGTCACTGTCCACCGCTTTTCGTGGCGGTGGGCTGGTCATATCTGCCGCAGGACTGATAACCGTTGGGGTAGATTTGCCCTAGAGTGGAGACCGCGAATCGGCAAACGTAGCGTAGGACGTCCTGTGACCAGTTGGAGCGACGACATACGATAAGCTACCACCCTAAAGTTTGAAAATCTGCCGCCGAACATCTAATGTGTTCCAGCAGCTATCCTTGAGAGCCAGTTCCCATTCCAGACCTAGCGTGCTTACCATCGTCAACCGCATCATCACTTACCAACGGGTGAGATAGTGGTCAAACGCTAGCCTATTAGAAATAAAAAAAAGTGTCTAAGAAATATTTTTTAAAAACAGCTTGCTTAAAAACCCTTGCGTGTAATAGACAGTAGGTACACATGACAACAAAATATGTATACTAACCCAAATTCGCCTGTCCTACAATTTGCAATTGGGGAGTTTCAGTCTATGCATCCCGATTCGATCATCAGATCACCGCATGTTTACATCTGTCGAGTATCAGATCCGATTTTTTAATCAGGTTATCAAAACAAATAACAAGATCGGTGTTAACACCGAGTATGTCAAAAGTGACGCCTATGCGTCTACTTTGCGACAAACGAAGATTTTTTTATGCCTGGCTGAGAAGTGCTTACTACCACTATCCTCCTTGCAAGCCTAAAAAAACGTTTCTTCTGTTCTTTAACTTTTAAATTATTTTATTTTTATATTTGTTGTTATAGCTGCCACCACTTTGCAAACATTTAAGTGTCTACCACTAACGGTTCTGAATATAAAATACGGTTCAGTTCACTTACGCATCATCACTTAACATCAGGTGAGATAGTGGTCAAGCGCTACCCCCATTTTCGTTTTCAAAGGACATATAACCCTCTGACAGATGGAGGGACGGACCTTACCACCCTTTGACGGAACCCTAATTAACTATTCAGCGTCATGATGACTAAAAACTGTTATTCTATAGGTTATATGAATCATAGCTAAAATTACTAACATATTATACTATAGGTAGCTCAACCGGAAATGACTAGGCGCAGTAGTTAGACTCGCAATATTCATCGAGTAAAAGCCTTCCCCGGATATTGGTTGCGGAGGAAGCTCATTAAAAGCGGCATCCAGGACACACGGAAATTGGTTCATGATTACAAATTGTGCGTAGGTTGCCAGAAATACGTTGTAACATAAGATATAGTAAAACTTGATTGCGCGGAAGAATGACTGAAATTATGCTTTTTTTATATCTTATAGGCTAGCGTTTGACCACTATCTCACCTGTTGGTAAGTGCAGATGATGCGGTTGAAGATGGTAAACACGCTAGGTTTAAAATGGGAACTGGCTCTTAAGGATAGCTGCGCAAACACATTAGATGTTTGGTGACAGATTTTCTAACTTGAGGGTGTGGTAGCTGGCCAGGCGGACACTAGATAGTGTCCTACCACCATGCGGGGGTTGTTGGTTTCCTAAAGATGTTTTTTCCTCCCCGGAGGACCACTGTGAGAAGCGCACATAATTTTTTCTATAGAAAAATCCATTGGTGCACGGCGGGTTTGAACTCGGTATCTCTGGCATCCAAGCTGACCGTTCTTCAGAGTACACCACCGGGCCCTCACAAAAAAAAGTAAGCCAATGCTAAAGTTTCTCAGCGGGGAAAACAGCAGACGGCAATTTAAAAGCGATACAATACCATAGACATACACACGCCAAACCTATAACACCCCTTCTTTTTGCATCAAGGGTTAAAAATTGAAACGTTCCAATAAAACACACAATAGATATTTCGTGTTCTAGCACTGGTAGGTAAAAAAGTTTTTCTTACTAATTTTACTAGACAGTTTATCATAAATAATAGGCAGATCATATCACATTATAGTAAATGAATAAAAAAAAAACAACTGAATTATTGTCATCACGTAGTAATATAAAAAGTTTGTTCAATTACCCTTAGTACCTAAATGTACTAGGAAAAGTTTACTAAAATAAGTTCACGGCCGACGAAGTCAATGTTGTTCAACCTACCAAGTCAAATACGTCGTAAATTAGACGTATAATAACGATTATGATACAAATGTAATCCAGAACTAAAAAATTCGGGAGAGAATTAAAATACCTCAACGAATTAGCAAGGTGAAGTGGCAGTGGTCCTGTCTTAACTGCCACGTAAGCCCGATAAACGTCGCGGAAGTCTAAAGACCGTGAATCGAGAAACATAGCGCAGCATTCCCTGTGGCCAGTTAGGGCGACGACATACGCAAAGTGGTAAGTAGATACTGAAAAAGGAGAATCAAAGCTCGGGCTCAGTGGCGTATCAGTAGGGCTATTCTGTAAGCTATCTCGACAGCGGAATCGTATCACGTTTGTAATATGGTTCAATTTCGTAGTACGAAATTCGAATCTCGCCGCGGATTCCGCTGTCGTGATAGCTTACAGAATAGCCTAGCTGGAGAGAGGGTATAGATGAGAGATGACAATGATGATAATAATAACGTTAATAGTTAATGATACCTTATTGCACACCAAGAAAAAAAGTAACAGAAAAATATTTTTTTTATTTTTTTTATACGTTATAGGCTAGCGTTTGACCACTATCTCACCTGTTGGTAAGTGATGATGCGGTCGAAGATGGTAAGCACGCTAGGACTAGAATGGGAACTGGCTCTCAAGGATAGCTGCCGGAACACATTAGATGTTTCGTGACAGATTTTTCTAACTTGAGGGTGGTAGCTGGCCAGGCGGACACCAGATAGTGTCCTACCACCATGCGGGGGTTGTTGGTTTTTTAACGATGTTTTTCCTTCACCGGAGGGCCACTGTGAAGAGCGCACATAAATTTTTCGATGGAAAAATCCATTGGTGCACGGCGGTTTGAACTCGGTACCTCTGGCATCAAAGGCAAGCGTTCTCCCGATTGCGCCACCGGGCCCTCAAAATACAAGGTATCGGTAGTAAAATGGGCGGTCTTTCGCTTGTACGCAAAAATTTGGCTGCGAAGAATTTTGCACGACATGTATTTGTCTAAAGTGATGTACAGGCATAAGATTGCTTAGAACATAATATATTTTTAACGACTATACAGCCGCATGGCGCACTTGGTAATATTGTATTAATATTGGTATTGGTTAATGCAAAGGTTTCTAAGTGTGTGAGTGATTGAGCTGGTAGTATATTTGGTACTCCTTCACACATAACGGTTTTGGGTAAGATCATTCATTATTCTGCGGTAAGATCTTAAAATTGAGATAGCTTATAGTTTATACGCTGAAATTAACAGGTACGTTTTATAAGTTACTTTTTATCCCAAAACACAACGGGATATCTAATACTATAAGAATCTTTGTCCTCACATACTGACTGACTGACTTCCTGACTGATAGACAACGCACAGCCTAAACCGCTGGTCGTAAAGACTTGAAATTTGGAGGGTATATTTGTCTTAGTACGTAAACGTGTACTAAGTCCTTAACGCGGGCGAAGCCGCGGAGCACTTCTAGTCTTTTAATAAACTGGGGTGGCTTAAGACGACTACTAAAGTATAAGATTAATTTCTTATTATATCTAATTTTAATGGCTGCCTACAACTACGTACATTTGGCATACATCATACGTTTAAATTATTTGAAATCATTTAGAAAGCGAAAAAAAAAAGCTTTTTTTAAGTACTAATTTTGAGTTGTTTATCTCCATATCTCTGGAGATACTCATCAGATCTCAATACAATGGGACCAAACAGGAAGCATATTTAATCATTTACAACGGCTTTTCACTCACGGGTTAAGATATCGAAATTTCTCCCATAGAAGTATCATCCTATAGGAAGCATATACCCTCAAACAAAAAAGAATTTTGCAACTCGGTTAATAAACGACGGAGTTTTGAGGCAACTAAACTAACATTAAAAAATACAGGCGAATTCAGAACCTCCTCCTGTTTGTGAATTCGGTTAAAATGAACCCTCATTTGGCTCTATTCAGCTGATAAATTAGTTTGATTACGTAAAGAACACTAAATCAGAACATATATCAAAATACAAACAAATACGGCAAAGTAGTGGCCATTGGGTTGTCCTTAATTACACCAGCGATGACGACAAGCCCCGTGGAAATAATGGAATGCGAAAGGTGTGCCAAATACGAGGAAAAGAAATGAAGCCACTACATTTAGGTTTATTAAATTCGATGTTTTATATTGTTGGAGTTGCAGCGTAAAAATATCGGTTAGAAGTCTTAAGGGCCCCACAGACTATCAGTTTTCCAGAGGCCTGTCAGTAATAACAATTAGCCACACACTCACAGTTTCGCTTCAGGTTTCGGACTGACGACCATCTGACGACAAACTCGAACCGAGAGTTAGCAGGCAGGCCAGCGGGATGTCAGCAGGCAATAATCGTTTTAGTGACTGGGCTATGCAGACTTTAGACGGCAGGCCGCTTGATACGACCAGGACCTGCAAGCGAACTGTTAATCTGGGGCCCTATAATAATTTAAGATCGTTTAAAAATCTCTAAAAACCGACTCCAAACGTCGCGGTAGTCATTTTCAGTAGCAAGTTTGAAGTTATTATCTCCACATCTCTGGAGATACTCATCAAAACTCGATGAATTTACATTTCCAAATAAACTTCTTTCCAACAAAAAAAAAACTTGGAGTTTCCGGAAAGCCGTTGCCGCGGCGGGCGTTTGATTTAATATCCAGTATGTTTTTGATCAAAGTTCAAGTCCACTGTCCAGCTTTTTTTAAAATACCTAATTTTTAACTTTAGCAATTTTATTACCAAGCAAGGCCAAATAAATTAAACAAAAACAATATACAACACCAATGTATGAGATTAGACAACGTGCAGCGCCAGAATACTAAGTAGGCATTTTAAGAAAAAAAACAATTATTTATGAAAATAAAAAAAAATCGATGTTCTGTGTCACTTAACTCACGCGAAACTAATGAAAGTAATTGTTTTTTTTTATATAGGCTAGCGCTTGACCACTATCTTACCTGTTGGTAAGTGATGGTGCGGTCGAGGATGGCAGCACGCTAGGCCTAGAATGGGAAGTGGCTCTCAAGGATAGCTGCCGGAACACATTAGATGTTTGGCGACAGATTTTCTAACTTGAGGCAACTTGAGCCGGCCAGGCGGACACTAGATAATGTCCTACCACCTACCACAGTTATTATTATATGAAATATTACGTATATAGATTGTTAAATTATGTAGGTAGATGTGAAATATAAATATAACAGGTCACGCGTCACTCGCCAATAATCACGCGGACCTTGCCCCTTCTGACAGTGACAAGTAAGTACCTATACAATCCACGAGCGTTTAGCGTTTTTAACCGACTTTACCAAAATGGAGGATGCTCTCAAATCTGTATTTTTCCTTTTGATTTTTTTTGTATGATTGTTTTGCGATCACTCCGCCAGTTGTTAACTGAATCGAATGATTCTTTTGTTCATGAGTGTTATCTTGGATAATGTGTTTTTACAAAAGCATGATTTTACAACGGATAACTTATTATAGATAAGACCAATACTATTACTGCGAAAGTCTGTTTGTTTATTTGTTTGTTTGGGACTTCTTAACGTCAAACGGCTGGACCGATTGAGCTGAAATTTAGCACAGGGATAGCCAGTTTTATAGATAAGGCTATAGGGTACTTTTTAACCCAGTCGATGCCGCGGGGCACAGCTACTTTAATGTATATTTAATGTATGGCAACTTTAATGTACTAAATATACATAAATAACGCTTTTTCACCTCTGGGGTAGGCAGAGCAGAGACTACTTCTTCACACATGCTACGATCCTGACATACCTCCTTCGCTTCTTCCACTTTCATGAGCGCCTTCATACATGCTCGCCGGTTATAGGTACTTTTCACTTGGCTTTTCTTTAAAACGTCTCCGATCTGGTCGTAATACGTTCGCTTAGGTCGGCCTCTACCAAAGTACTAAATGTGAGTGTTAAATTTCATTTTACACGCTTCCTCTTATAACTTAAGGGGCTATTCATACGGGTGTATTAGCTAGTTATCAGCACGAAAGTTTAAAACTGCTTGCGAAGTTAGGTAAATGTTACAGCAATTATTTTCTTGAAGCTTTGTCGTAAGTGTGACTAATGGCCCTATCTTTAAATTACCCTTCCCAATATCCCCACTTTTTGACCTATGTCTTTTTACATTCAGATTTTATTAGTTTATTCCTTTTCTTTACTCATGTGGTTTATTTAGGGAATATTCTTTAAGTTTTAGCGGGAATTTTATATTTCTTGTTATGGTTTCGGATATTTATGTAAAATAGAACTTCTCAACAGAATACTTGGTTGATTCTCACCACTTACTTACTAATAAACCTTTTAAAGAAACATATTATCAGATACACAGATACACACGTCAAACTTATACACCCTTATTTGATGAGAGGTTTACAAAAAAACGAAGAAACTTTTCCGTGACTTAAATAGTCGATTATTGCACGACGCTTAGCACCCTCGCTGCGCTCTGGTACCAACTTCACACTGTGCAATAATCTTCTATTTGAAGGAAAGGCGTAGCAAGCGTAAAGTGCGGGGTTATGTCACACTAACAGCTATAAAATAATATAGGATACTCGTGACTTAATTTTACTATTATTGCACGGCGTGAAGTTAACCTGTGCAACTTACGACTTAAGTCACACGTATCGTAATATACTTTTTAAATACAACAAAAAATATATCGACGATTTTATTATAAAAACTCACGTTCATTTTAAACTTATAGATTTAAAAACGGGAATTTAACGTGACTTACGCGATGTCGATATAGCGATCGACATATGTTTCGGCCTCATCCGGAGGCCTTCTTCAGGATCTTGAGTGCGGGACGCTCGCCGACGCGTTCAACCTCGCACTGCGGGCCGCTGCTCGTGCAGCGCGGGCGGACGGAGCGGGCGGCGGCGGCGGCGGTGGTGGTGTTGGTGGGGGGTGATGATGCGGTGTACATAGTGGAGGCGCGGGATTAGGTTGGTGGGCTTCGTCTTCATCACTGCTGTTAAGAAGATACCTGTCGAGGTGATCATCACCGGCATCGAGGAAACGATCTCCCGGAATAACATACCGATTCATGACGCTGAATGTTTACGACAAGAAGTAGCATTGACATTGCGAAAATCCAAGGTACCTAAATCCAACATCTCGAACTCGGAAATGTTTGCACTACGTAGTTTACGTAACAACACAGAGCTTTTAGTTTTACCCGCAGATAAGGGGAATGCAACAGTAGTCGTGGACACAGCACAGTACGAACAGAAAATAAACCAGCTCCTCAGTGACGGTAATACTTACAAACGTGTTACATACGACCCTACATCTCGAGTAACTACCAAACTGAGTACACTACTGCGTGCATTAAATGAAGATCTGTACAGTAGATTACGCCCTTTGAACCCAACTGCACCGAGAATTTATGGCCTACCTAAAATTCACAAGCCATCGTGGCCTTTGAGACCTATAGTCAGTCAAATCGACTCACCCACTTATAAAACAGCTCGATACATGGCTGACATGCTACTTCCATTAACAGGAAACACCACAAGTTTTGTGAGGGACTCGCGACACTTTATACAGCTCCTAGATGAAGTAACATTAGGTGAAGACGAACTGATGGTGAGCTTCGACGTCACGTCATTGTTCACGAACGTACCGATAGAGGACACACTCAAAATTATAACGGATTTATTCCAGAGAGCTCTTATACCTATCGAGTACATGAACATAATAAAGTACATACTGACAAGTGGGTATTTTAAGTGGCGCGGTGAATTTTATATTCAGACGGAAGGTGTGGCCATGGGTTCTCCTATAGCTCCAGTAGTTGCGAATATTTTTATGGAGTGGTTCGAGACATCGGCACTACACGACATATCCTTTAGACCGAAATACTGGTGGCGATATGTGGATGACGTGTTTGCTATTTTACATAAGGACCATGTAACACCCTTATTAGAACATCTAAATAGCAAACATCCGACGATCACTTTCACTGTCGAACGAGAAATAGAGGGCGCGTTGCCGTTTCTTGACGTGTTACTCAAGCGACAACAGAATGGACATCTCTCACACACAGTGTACCGCAAGAGTACCCATACAGACCGGTACTTGAGAGCTGACTCCCATCACCATCCCGCCCATCTAGCGTCGTTGCCTCGGACACTTATCAACAGAGCGCTGAGATTATGTGACCCACAACATGTAGACACGGAACTCGCGCATGTGAAGGCGGTGTTAGAGGCAAACGGATACAGCTGGAAGCAGAGTAATCGGATTGCGAACAACTCCACAAAGTGCCGAATAACATCGGTTGAGAGAGCAGCAACGTACCTACCATACGTCAAGGGGGTCACGGACAAAATTGGACACTTGTTACGCCGAAGATATAGCATCAAGACGATATTCCGCCCCCCCTCACGTGTCAGGCAATTGTTGCGCTCTGCAAAGGATAAGGAGCTCCTGGGGTCTACGTCGTTCCTTGCGACTGTGGTGCAAGCTACGTAGGCGAGACCAGAAGAAACGTGTCCACAAGACTCAAAGAACACATTGCTTCCATGAAGAACGTGGACAGCGGTAGCTCGGCGGTTACAGAGCACGCTCTCACATCTGGGACGACGCACTACATCAGATTTGACAAGGCACGGATTTTGGCGCGTGAAAAGTACTTTGTACCCCGCAAAATCCGAGAAGCCATTGAGATCAGTCGTCGTCGTAACTTCAACAGAGACAGAGGGTGGTACCTGTCAAATACGTGGAAAACCGTTCTTCATGGAAAGCACGTCACCAGTGGCAACAGTGAGGAGGACACCTTGAGTTCCGTCTGCCGGTTGGATGAGGTTTCGTCTGAAGTAAACAGCAGTGATGAAGACGAAGCCCTCCAACCTAATCCCGCGCCTCCACTATGTACACCGCATCATCACCCCCCACCAACACCACCACCGCCGCCGCCGCCGCCCGCTCCTTCCGCCCGCGCTGCACGAGCAGCGGCCCGCAGTGCGAGGTTGAACGCGTCGGCGAGCGTCCCGCACTCAAGATCCTGAAGAAGGCCTCCGGATGAGGCCGAAACATATGTCGATCGCTATATCGACATCGCGTAAGTCACGTTAAATTCCCGTTTTTAAATCTATAAATATATCGACGATTGTCAATAATAGTATCTACATATTAAAAAAACAAAGTTCCTATATTGTCAAAAGTTTTTGAAAAAGCTATGTATAAAGGGTTAATTTCATTTTTGGACAAATTTAATATTATAAAACACGAACAAAACGGCTTTCAAAAAGGAAAATCTACAACACTGGCCGCTTTCAACCTGGTTCATAATGTTCTTCTTAGTTATTTTACTTTTAAAATTATCGTGAATTTGTAACATTATTATTGTTATATACCGGCTGTAATTCACGTACCTTTAGTCGAATTTTCTCGACCTAGGTTTCGAGCGAGTCAGTCGCTCTTCCTCGGGAGTGAGGTCACGCGGTGAGATCGCGATGTTCACTCTTCTTAGTTCGTTCTTCTTAGTGTTGATAAAAAGAGAGAAACTATGGTAATATTTTTTGACATGTCAAAAGCTTTTGACTTTGTAGCTCATAAATTATTGTTAGAAAAGTTAGATAATTATGGTATACGTGGGCCAGCCTTAGAATGGATAAATACCTATCTAACTAACCGAGAACAATGTGTAGAGATATGTGGTTTGGATACTGATAGAAATGTATGTCAATATCATTCCACATTCAAAATTAATAGATTTGGCGTCCCGCAAGGAAGTGTGTTGGGTCCTCTACTATTTTTAATTTATATTAATGACTACCTGACATAACTGACCACAAATGCACATTATTTGCCGATGACATTTCAATCACTTTGACATGTAATAATATAAACAATTATCAGACTGACATTAATAATACTATAGAAGCGATAACACAATGGCTAAATTATAATAATTTAAGAGCAATGTAACAAAAACTAATTATGTTCAATTTCAGACAAAGAGATCAAAATCGAGACAGTTAGATGTATTTCATGACAACAATAAACTTAACGAAGTAGATAATGTCACTTTCTTAGGTATTACACTTGATAAATATTGTGACTGGAAAATTCAAATAAGTCAAGTTTGCACTAAGGTCAATAGATTTGTGTACGTCTTAAATAGACTCAGGAGGAACTCAAGTCGGCAGACAGCATTACTAGCCTATCACGGTTATGTGGGTTCAGTATTACGGTACGGCCTGCTTCTTTGGGGAAACTCGACAGACATACATAGGGCATTTCTGTCACAAAAACGTTGTATACTAGCCATAGTAGGTATTCCTCCCTGGGAATCATGTAAGCCTCATTTTAAAGATCTTGGTATTATGACCTTGACTGGCATGTACATTTTTGAAATAGGAGTGTTTGTAAGGCAACATCCTGAATTGTTTATCAAAGCAAAAGACATTTACACGCGAAACACAAGAAAAGGAGATAGACTCGTCCTGAATCTTGGGGCGAGAACTAGTTTGATTATGAAAAAATGTTATGCTATGTGCGTTACTGTATATAATAAGATACCATCTTCGATCCGTAAATTACCTCTGTCTTTATTTAAAAGAAAGCTTAAAATATTTTTATTAGACAAAGCCTTTTATTTTATAAATGACTATTTGACTGCAAAATTAAATAATGACATGTACCTATGTATGAATAATCCGCGATTGAGACAGAATTTATAAATGACATTTACAAAATATAAAATATAAGTTAAAATATCTTAAATTCTGACATCTAATTATTTGTTTTTTATTATTGTCTCAATTATTAACACGTTAATTTAATGATGATTTATTTTGTAATTTAATATTTAATTTGAGATTGTATTTTAATTGATATGAGTAATAATTTTAATTTTAATATGAGTAATAATTTTAATGTAACCTGAAAATTTGTTAATTATCCCAGTTCTTTCACATGCCATTACATGGCGAAATAGATGGTCTAATATGAATTTTCCAACTTTGTTTACTCTATTTCATGTGAAATAAACTCATTTCATTTCATTTCATTTCAAAGTCCCCTGCCGCGTCTGACTGTCTGTTCGCGACAAACTCAACAACTACAAATTGAACTTTCTTGCGGTTTTCACTTATAAACAGAGTGATTCATGAGAAAGGTTTAGGTGCAACATTTGTTAAGGTTTTATGTAAATTGGTTGAAATATGACGATGATTGTTGAAGATCTTTATTCTTACTTGAAGCAACAAACTAATGCAAAAAGTTTAGGCACAAATGCTCTACCCGTGCGAAACCAGGCGGGTTGCTAGTGTTTTATAAGTCTAGGGCTTGAACCGCCACTTTCTAACTTGTTGTTATGATGCTCGATGTGATTTAGCAAGTTTCTTTTTAACCGACATCAAAAAAGGTGGACGTCGAACCGCCAAGGAAAGGAATACCCTGCCTGAGTCTGTGTTTCCGGTTAAGTACAATATGGGGGTCTTCAAAACGCGAGTGAATAGGTATCTTCTGGGTAAGCACACTCCATCATCGATCACATCATCACTTAACATCAGGTGAGATAGTGATCAAGTCCTACCCAGTTGAAGACAAGATAAAAAAAACGTTCTCCATTCAACTGTTGTTTTTTTTATATTTGTTATCTCAGAACTTCAGAAAGCGCGGAATTGGAAGTTTGTTTTATTATTCGTTTTGTTGTTTTTAAAGTATCTCTATTTTAGGAAAGTTATCTCTTCTGAGATATATTTATCTTTGTAGTCGTGTTTAAACTGTTATTTTTCAAATTTCCAGACAACCGGGATGACACCCCTGATGTACGCGGTGAAGGACAACAGGACGTCGTTCGTAGAAAGGCTCATAGATTTGGGCTCAGACGTCGGCGCCAGGAACAATGTGAGTCGCAGTAAGCTTCTTTTACATTAAGTACCCGTAGTACGTGTTTTCATACCAAACTCGATATGGTACATCGAACAAATTTTGTATGAAATACAGTACAGCGCCTCTAGTGGTTTTCACACTTCACTAAATTTAGACCAATCAAGGAGCCAGAATAAGTTGAAAACTATGTGAAATCTGTCAAATGCGTTTACGATGAAAACTCGTACTAAGGGGTGATTGTTGCAAGCCAATGCGTAGTAGAGGCAAGAGTCTCGTATGATGGAAAAATAAATAAACATTTTAAATTCTTTTTAGGGTTCCGTACCCAAAGGGAACCAACGGAACCCTATTATTAAGGTACGACCACACCGGGGCGTCCTGCGTCCGCGTGCGCGTTCGTGATCCGATTTTCAATCGTGATCTGATTGCCATCGATCGCGTTTGGTGTGAAACAGTCGAAACACATACTACTGCGCTATCTGATTGCCGCCTAGATCGCGCACGCAGGACGCTGCGGTGTGGCCGTACCTTAGTCAGAGGGCTGTATCTTCTAAATCGGAATAGGTAGACACATCAAAATTTCACAAAGTATGTATATATATATAACTATGGCCGCTATAACAACAAATACTAAAATCAAAATAAAATTAAAAATTTAAGGACTGTGGACATACAAAAAACGTGTTTTTAGACAAATTTTGTTCATTCTTATGAAACACGAAACCGAAAAACGTCTGCGAGTCTGCCTGCGAGGCAGACTCGCAGACGTAGGGTTTCGTGGATTGTTTATTTAAACTCAAAAGGCCATGTTTTTAGAACCAATGTTCTAATCATAAACAAGGGCACATCAAAATGAAAGCAAAGTGGGGCGATAGAGTAATTTCCTTCTTGGAAGCCTGGTTGTAAGTTTAAAGGTAAATTCCAATTCAAACTTTCATATTTCTAGAGACTATTTCATGTCATATGTTTTACTGTACTTACTGTACTCTGTATAAGTTGATTCTTAGTGAATGTTTTCGTATTCATTTCGCACAAGTGATGCTACAGGCAGTTAGCCGATAGCCTATTTTTTTAAATTCCGAATATGCCAACGATTCTATCTCACCAGCCCCCTGATTCTAAATCATTCGAAAACTAATTCGAATTTGGAAACTGCCTTTACTTCAAATTTGACATTTGCAATTCACAATGCTCTGATTGGCTATTTTAATTCAAAAATATCAGTGATTCTAATTGGGAAAGTTTCCTTGACAAAATAGGTCACGGATTTATCAATATTCAAAATTAAAAATGAAGCTTCCAAATTCGAATGTATCCGATTGAAATGAGAAGAATGTTTTTTGGCGGGAACGTGGAAAAGTGTGTGTATTCTCATTGTATTTTTTCCTAAAACTTGTGTTCTTTCGCGAGTTATAATGTGTAATAAATGTGGACTATTAACCATTAAGTGCCGGTGAATGTGTGCGAGTGCAGGGAAACAGTACAATGTTGAAAAACATGCTATTTGCGTTCTCACCAAAATTCCACTGAAAATCTTCAGTAAACACCGCATCTTTACTGAAGGTATGACTTAGATTAGAACTTTTACTTGAAAACTGACCTGAAATGTGACTTTGACCCATCTCTACGACTAAAGTTCATAAAAACTTGAAGAATTCCAATAATTGACACTGGCTAAACTAATCGTGTGGAGCCGTAATAAAACAAAAAAAAAAATGATAAGAATCAGGGTGATATGAGGCGGATGTTAAGTAAAGATGTAGTCAATATCCACTATGCATGCCGAAACTTTATATTTCTAAAAGTATTGGTCATGATACCTTACCGAGTGAGCCATAACCAAGCAAGGTCTGCGTCATAGATTGCCGATAGCATGCTTGGACTTCAAGCTTATACGAATAGATGTGAAAGCTCAAGTTGAACAAATAATTACTCTCTTAACCCTTATTACCCGTAACTCTATCCTTGAGAGCCAGTCCCCATTCTAGGCCTAGGCGTGCTTACCATCTTCGACCACATCATCACCTACCAACAGGTGAGATAGTGGTCAAAAGCTAGCCTATAAGATATATAAAAAAATATGGTCTACCAATGGTCATAATATTTAGTCTGATGATAACGCTGATACATGCCTGTTATTATTACCTATCTCTATTTCAGTAGTTTGGTGTTACAGGTAATCTAACTGTAGAGCCTTTCAATTGAACTGTTAATGCAAAGTTTAGGCTTGATCTTAGTAATCATAGATAATAATTAAATCTACAGCTGATCCAGTCACTACTTACCATTTTAGTCTTCACTCTACTAGAGTCTAGCTGGTCCCAGGGAATCCCACATTCGGCGATTTACGGCGATTACTCCATATCTTGTCTATCCAGTCGGTTATTGGTTCTACTGCCAATACAATCAGTTCTTAGCTTCATTATCTGTTCCTTAAAATTATGTGTTGGCTACAAAACGTAGAACATATCAAACGGCAGTCAGACATTGTTAAATGTTAGTTCAAAACCCTCCTAATTGTTTCCATTGAACATAGAGAAAGCTCGAAAAAGAAAAACTTTGATACAGTTACCTGACGCATACCTCAATTAGATTGAATCATCCACCGTATAAAGACCGCGGCATTAGGAGTCACTACATTGGCAGCCGGGCCTGTGATCACGCAATTCGCTGATTACGTTTACCAAACACCCTTGAAACTTCATTTGACGAAGGGAACGATGACTTTTCATTACATTATGATCCCATTACCTTCTGTAATTTATAAGATGGGTTGATGACATTATCAACTTTGCACGCTAAACCTGGATGCAATTAGCACGGAATTGACAAAGTTGGCGTGAAGATGCTTTCATTGAGTAACAGTTGGGAGAAGTGCCATAATGGCCAATTAGCACGAGGGTATTCAAGTTAGGCAGGATAGGCAAGGCGTTGTGAAAATAGAGACATTCCCGTCAGAAGATATAGTCCTGACTCAGGTTGTGCTCCTTAATTGGACTGTGTTCATACTCGGCTTACTAGAATAAGTAAGTGGTCTATTATTATGAAAGACGTATTTAATGTCTTAAGCTTCTCTACAATGTTTTTTCTATGCCAAATTTTATTTAAGCAGTTTTGTCTGTGTTTAATCGCTCAACTCCCTCAGTCCTAAGTATTTTATGAACTAGCTTTTTGACCTTTAAAGAACCACACCCTTTGAATATGCATGTTCCACCTACTGCAGTAACAGACAACCCTGATGAGACATGATGCGGCTATTTCCTTTCATAAAGAGCAGTATATGCACACATAAAGTACCTATATAAAGGTTCGGTCAGACTGAGAGCTATAAACAATCTATATAAAGATTATATCTGATGTGTTCGAGCAGCTGTCCTTAAGAGCCAGTTGGCAGTTCCCATTCTAGGCCTAGCGTGCTACAATCCTCGACCGCAACGCTAACGTAGTGAAACGCTAGAATATCAGATAAAAAAAACTACTGTTATACTCACTCTCCTTTGTACTATGGAGTGTCTCCACAAACGTTGTCGTTGCGATCGTCCCTGGAGAAGTGCATCGAACATGCACGAAACGTATGTCGAGACAAAACTAGTCTAGTTGATCGGGACGATCTTCACTCGCAGATAGAAGTAACGTGCACTGTACATGGAGGTGGTAGGAGTATAATATTATATCGATGTACCACCTGACTTACTACCAAAAAGTAGCTTACTAGTACCATCATCAAGGAGAATATCAGCGATCATAATCTTACAGTGTTCCGGGAGCACACAGGCTTCGAGAGTCAGAGTATTCTAGGCCTAGGTGTTTACGATCTTTGACCACATCATCGCTCACAATTAGGCGAGATAGTCGTCAAACGCTAGCTTGTAAGATATAAAAAAATACTGTCATCATATTTACAGCTCACTGATCTGACTGCTATGGTGCTATAAGTTTACCAACCCACCATCCACTAGTTTATAGCTCTCTGTCTGACCACGCCCTCAATGTAAGAAACGCCGCAGGTACAGAGTACAGTTACTGTTGCAGTATATGGCACGCGATGTTTTCGACTGATGTGTGTGTAGGCGTATTATTAAGCTGCTATTTATAAATTCCTGTAGCCATGCGAAATTATCGTAGATGCTAGAAAAACTTCATATTGCAATTAAGTTACATTTTTTAGGGTTCCGTACCTCAAAAGGTAAAAAAAAGAACCCTTATAAGCTGACTTTAAAGTTAACAATTGCTTATTCGTCTGTCCGTCTGTCTGTCTGTCCGTGTGTCACCACCGATTTTCTCAGAAACGGGTGGACTTAGGAAGTTAAAATTAATACCAGATACTGAGGTCTATATTCCCTATTAGGTGTAAAAAATGAAGGTCCTGAGTCAACACGATAAAAAGACATGGGCAAATTTATATTTTCTTGAAACATACAAGTTGTAAGTACCAAAATTTACCTTAATTTTCAAATATTTTTATTTTTCGGAAATTTACCTTTACTTTTGCTTTAAGACCTTGCTTTATACCAAAATTGATAATTCTGGGTCAACCGAAAGTAACCTATAGGGTTTGGGTCGAAAACCTATTAGGTACTTCCCGTTGTTCTTTAAGAATCATGAAATTTGGCAAGAAGCAAGGTCTTGAGGCACTTATATAGGAATAAATCTAAAAATCGTAAATATGTAGTGTACCTTTAAAAAACGTTAATTTACTAAAACAAACTTATTATGTGTAGTTGGTGCAATACATTTTCTATGGGTCGAACTACAAAGTTAAGTTTGTCCTTTAAACTAGTCTGTGAAGTTGGTACGGAAGCCATTTATACCGACTTCATAATATAATAGTTTAATAACTAAAACAACCGCGGCGACTTCCATGCCGTGCGAGTCAGTTTCGGTTGCAAGTTCGAGACATTTATCGACATTCGACTTATCAGATCTCAATGAAATTACAATAGTACGAGTAAGTACCGCCCTTGGGATATCTCCTTTCCAGGGAAAAAAAATCATCAATATCGGTTTATAAACGACGAAGTTATCCGCGAACACACATAAAAAATACATATGAGTACGGTCAAATCGAGAAACCTCCTACTTATTTTGAAGTCGGTTAAAAAACGGAGGTTCTCAATTCGTCGTAATCTATTTTTACTGTGTATCTGATTACTCAACGACGCCTGGCCCGATTTTGAAGTTAAGTTTAAATTTCTCAATCGACTTCCAATAAGGAGGAGGTTCTTAATTCGTCTGTATATTCTTTGTTTAATTAGTAGGGTACATTTCCAAGGTGATCACATTGTAATTTCATCGAGATCTGATTAGTATCTCCAAAGATATGGAGATAAACGCGTCAATAATAATATAATTAAGATAGTTTAAGAATTAAAACAACCGACTTCCATGCCCCGCGAGTCAATTTCAGTAGCAAGTTTGAGACGTTTATCGTCATATCTCTGGAGATACTTGTCAGATCTCGATCAAATAACAATGGGACCACCTCGGAAACGTACCCTACCGATTAAAAAAATAATAATTCGCATCGGTGTACAATTGACAGAGTTGACTCGTAACATACACACACAAAAAAAAACAAACCGACGAATTGAGAATCTCCTTCTTTTTGGAAACGGTAACGCGGAAAAAAATAAACTGCCCAAGTGCAAGTCGGACTTGCACTCGTAGGGTTCCGATTCCGTACCACACTACAATATTTTATAAACTCGAGCTAAAAATGCTGAAAGAAATCACGTTTCTTGTAATAAATTGATAAATCGATCTAGCTAGGTTTCATTTTCAGAAAATGTTGTTTTATCCCTGTTTTCAGGTAATGAAACACTCTTACAATATAATTAGAATATGAAGGTAAATTTCGCCATTGTTAAATTGTTATGATAGCTCAGTGGAAGATCGATCGGATGGCGATCAGAAGGACCCCGGTTCAAGTCCAGACGAGATGATAATTTTTTCCAAGTTTGTTCTTTTGTGAGAGAACTATTATTTACAAGCCAAAACTTGACATTAAGCACGATTAAGCAAATTATTATTAATTAATTTATTATTATTACCCGACTACGGCGAAGCAAAAAGGAGGGTTATGTTTTTGTTACTCAATATTATCATCAACACCAATATTATAAAACCAATATTATAAATGCGAAAGTCAGTTTGTTTATTTGTTTGTTTGTTTGTTTGTTTGTTTGTTTGTTTGTTTGTTTGTTTGTTTGGGACTTCTTCACGGTCAAACGGCTTGACGGATTTGGCTTAAATTTTGTACAAAGATAGTACATAGGGCAGAATAGGATACTTTTTTTTTGGCTATCGAGTCAGGGGGACCAGATATTTTTAATTGAATTTTGTAAATATGAGACTTCTTCTCGAATAAATGGCTTGACCGATTTGCCTGAAATTTTGTATGAATACATGTCATAGGGCAGAATAGGACATAGGATACTTTTTTTCTGGCTGTCGAGTCAAGGGGTCCAGATATTTTAAATTGAATTTTGTAAATATAAAACCTCTTCTCGAATAAACAGCTTGACCGATTTGCCTGAAATGTTGTATACAGACAGTTCATAGAGTAGAATAGGATATAGGATACTTTTTTTCTGGCTGTCGAGTCAGGAGGTCCAAAATATTTTCAATTGAATTTTGTAAATATAAAACCTATTCTCGAATAAACGGCTTGACCGATTTGCCTGAAATGTTGTATGAATACATGTTATAGGGCAGAATAGGATATAGGATACTTTTTTTTTGGCTGTCGAGTCAGGGGGTCCGGATATTTTAAATTGAATTTTGTAAATATAAAACCTCTTCTCGAATAAACGGCTTGACAGATTTGCCTGCAATGTTGTATACAGACAGTTCATAGGGTAGAATAGGATATAGGATACTTTTTTTCTGGTTGTCGAGTCAGGGGGTCCAAATATTTTTAATTGAATTTTGTAAATATAAGACTTCTTCTCAAATAAACGGCTTAACCGATTTGCCTGAAATTTAGTATGAATACATGTCTTAAAGCAGAATAGGATTTTGGATACTTTTTTTCTGGCTGTCGAGTCAGGGGGTCCAGATATTTTAAATTAAATTTTGTAAATATAAAACCTTTTCTCGAATAAACGGCTTGACCGATTTGCCTTAAATGTTGTATATAGACAGTTCATAGGGATACTTTTTTTCTGGCTGTCGAGTCAGGGGGTCCAAATATTTTTAACTGAATTTTGTAAATATAAGACTTCTTCTCGAAAAAACGGCTTGATCGATTTGACTGAAATTTTGTATGAATACATTTCATAAGGCAGAATAGGATATAGGATACTTTTTTTCTGGCTGTCGATTCAGGGGGTCCAGATATTTTAAATTGAATTTTGTAAATATAAGACCTCTTATCGAATAAACGGCTTGACCGATTTGCCTGAAATGTTGTATAAAGACAGTTCCTAGGAAAGAATAGGATATCGGATACTTTTTTTCCGACTGTCGAGTCTAGGTGCCCAGTTTTGCAAATGTGTGGCCTACTCTCGGTCAAACGGGTTAACCCTTTTAGCTGAAATTTTGTACACAGACAGTCAATAAGACATGAAGGATAACGAAAACTTTTTTTTGGCTGGCAATTTCGGGTGTCTAGATTTTTATTATGGAATTTTGTGAATGTGTGGCCTCTTTTCGGCCATACGGCTTGACCGATTCATATGAAATTTTGTGCAAAGAAATTAAATAGATGCCCTTTTTATTTTCTCTTAAAAGGGCAAGGAATACTTTTTTTCGGCAATTAAGTGTGGGTGCCTTTATTTTTTGTTAACTTTACATAGAGTTTGCATAATCATAATAGTTTGACCTTAGGTCCATCTATAATGACTAAACCTAATATGTGTCCTAATTAGGCCATAAAACTGTCAGGGTCATTAAAAGTCAACAAAATTTACGCGATAGCTTTGCTTGCCCAACGTGTTTTATCTGCTTTGTGGGAAGTATTTCAGAAACATTCGTGTTAACAGCCACATTTAACCTTAGAGTCATAGGTGTTGACTTAGTAGGTCATCAAAACTAAAACTGTCAGGGTCATTAAAAGCCGTAAAAATTTTCGAGTTTATAAATTGAAACAGTACAACCTTCAATAATCATAATGATTAATAACATTAAAATAAGTGGATATAAAGTTTAACCTTTGTGTCAACAGTATTGGTCTTATTAGGTCAATAAAAACTGTCTGGGTCATAGAAATTTTTTGCGCTCGCTTCGCTCGCGCAGTGATAGCGCCCGCTGTGCTCGCGCAAAATTTGTTATATCTACTTTGTAGAATACATTTCAGCAACTTTTGTATTTTAATAGCCACATGCATCAAAACGAGTCATAGATTGAAACAGTACAACCTTCTATAATGGTAAAGATTATTAACCTTAAAATAAGTGGATATGAAGTTTAACCTTTGTTTTATCGGTGTTGACTTAGGAGGACTTAGGACTTAGGAGACTCATAAAAGCTGTCAGGGTCATAAAAGGTCGTAAAAAATTTTCGCGCTCGCTTCGCTCGCGCAGTAGTAGCGCTCGCTGCGCTCGCGCATATATTTGTTTCATCATCTTTGTTGGTAATATTTCAGAAAATTTTATATATTAATAACCACATGCATCAAAACGAGTAATAAATTGAAACAGTACAACCTTCAATAATCATTATTGTTGTTAACCTTATAATAAGTGGATATGAAGTTTAACCTTTGTTTTATCGGTGTTGACTTAGGAGGTCATTAAAACTGTCAGGGCCTTAAAAAGTAGTAAAAAAATTCGCGCTCACTTCGCTCGTGCAGTTATAGCGCTTGCTCCGCTCGCGCGAGCATTTGTTATATCTACTTTGTAGAAAACGTTTCAGCAACTTTTGTATTTTAATAGCCACATGCATCAAAACGAGTCATAGATTAAAATAGTACAGCCTTCAATAACGATAAAGATTATTAACCTTAAAATAAGTGGATATCAAGTTTAACCTTAGGGTTATCGGTAATGACTTAGTAGGTCATAAAAGCTGTCAGGGTCATAAAAGGTCGTCTAAATTTTTACGCTCGCTTCGCTCGCGCAGCAATAGCGCTCGCTGCGCTCACGCAAGCATTTGTTTTACCTACTTTGCAGGTAACATTTAAGCAAGTTTCGTATTTTAATAGCCACAGGCATCAAAACGAGTCATAAATTGAAACAGTACAACCTTCAATAATCATAATGATTATTAACTTTAAAATAAATATCAAGTTTAACCTTAGGGTCATCGATGTTGACTTAATAGGTCATAACAAATGTCTGGGTCATAAAAAGTTATTAAAAAAATTTCGCGCTCGCACTAGCACTTCTTTTATTAACTTTGTAGGTAATATTTCAACATTTTTTGTATTTTAATAGCCAGCCACATGCATCAAAACGAGTTTATAAATTAAAACAGTACAACCATCAATAATCATAATGATTATTAACATAAAAATAAGTGGATATCAAGTTTAACCTTTGTGTCATCAGTGTTGACTTATTACGTCATAAAAATTGTCAGGGTCATAAAAATCCGTAAAAATTTTTCGCGCTCGCTACGCTCGCGTTGTGTAAGCGCCCGCTGTGCTCGCACAAGCATTTGTTATATCTTCTTTGTAGAAAAAATTTCAGCAACTTTGTATTTTAATTGCCACATGCATCAAAACGAGTCATAGATTGAAACAGTACAACCTTCAATAATGATAAAGATTATTAACCTTAAAATAAGTGGATATCAAGTTTAACCTTAGGGTTATCGGTGTTGACTTAGTAGGTCATAAAAGCTGTCGGGGTCATAAAAGGTCGTAAAAAATTTTCAAGCAATGCTTTTGCTTTATCTTCTTTGTTGGTAATATTTCAGTTACTTTTGTATATTAATAACCACATTCATCAAAACGAGTCATAAATTAAAACAGTACAACCTTCAATATATTAATTATAAATCTTAAAATAAGTGGATATCAAGTTTAAGCTTTGTGGTATCGGTGTTGACTTAGGAGGTCATAAAAACTGTCAGGGTCATAAAAAGTAAACATTTTTCACCATCGCTTCGCTCGCGCATTGATATCGCTCGCTACGCTCGCGCAAGCTTTTGTTTTATCTACTGTGTAGGTAATATTTCATCATTTTTTGTATTTTAATAGCCACATGCATAAAGACGAGTTTATAATTTTAAACTGTTCAACCTTTAATAATCATAATGATTATTTACCTTAAAATAAGTGGATATCACGTTAAACCCTAGGGTTATCGGTGTGGACATAGTAGGTCATAAAAACTGTCAGGGTCATATGAGATCAAAAAAAAAAATTGCGCTCGCTTGCGTAGTAATAACGCTATATAGCATATAATAGCGTGTTTTAACAGCCTCATACATTAGACTGACTGAAATACTTAAACAGCAAAACTTGGTAAACCTTGCTTAGGTTTACCAAGTATTGATTAATGACTTTAACAATAGACGATATCGAGTTCGACCTAAGAGTCATCAACAGTGACTTGATTGTAAGGTTATAAAACTGTCAGGGTCATAAAAAGTCATAAAAAATGTTCGCTCGCGCAGCTATTTACCTTAATTTCTTTGTAAGAAATGTTTTAGGAACTTTTGTGTTGAGTCAAACAATTAAACAGCACAACTTCGTATACCTAACCAAAATGATTAATGACTTTAACAATAGAGGATATTGAGTTCGACTTTGGGGTCATCTATGGTGACTTAAGGGTAGGCAACACACCGGCAATACCTCTGGTTTTGCAGATGTCAATAGGCGGCGGTGACCACTTACCATCAGGTGGGCCGCTTGCCTGTTTGCCGATCTATATTATATAAAAAAAAAAAAAAAAAAAAAAAAAAAACTTGGGCTAAGAGATCATCGATCTAGACCTCAAAGGTCATAAAGACACAATAACGCGGGCAAAGCCGCGGGTAACAGCTAGTTATATTATATTACCGTGTTAATTCCAAACATTTATTAAAACAGTACAGCCGCGTGCTTATTTATTACAACGCCATCTTACGAACATCTAACGCCAACTAAGTGAAAGTTAGCACATAGGTAATTAATATAATTAATACAGTCAAGCGTTCATAGATGGCGTTTTAATAAAATGCCGAAAAAACACGTTTCTTGTATGGAGACCCTTTAATTTTTATCTTTATTCTGTTTTTAGTATTTGTTGTAATAGCGGCAACAGAAATACATCATCTTTGAAAATTTCAACTGTCATCACGGTTCATGAGATACAGCCTGGTGACAGACGGGCAGACGGACAGACAGACAAACAGACGGACAGCGGAGTCTTAGTAATAGGGTTCCGTTGGTACCCTTTGGGTTCGGAACCTTAAAAACCTCGGTTAAAACGAGTAGTGCGAGACGTCCAGGCTCAGGCTCAGGCTCTATCTATGTACCAAATTTAATTTAAATCAGTTCAGTAGTTTTGGCGTGAAAGCGCGACGGACAAACAGGCAGACAGAGTTACTTTCGCATTTATAATATTAGTAAGGAAATAAGGATTTATGGTACAATGGTTTTTAATCAAAGTACATTCAGCAGCCCTATCACTAAGCAAGCGATATGTTTCGGACTACTTGAGATTTATAAGAGACGTTCTGAGATCCTGTGGGAGTATTAACTTGTTAGCGTATTACTATATATTATAAAACAAATCGGCGAAATACATTCAATGCAAGTGTTTACCCGTTAAAAACAAGCAACTAGGTACTTCGTCTTTGTAACTTTAAAGGATTTATTCTAAGGATTTTGTATTTGGTACAAAATTATCCAACACCCAAGTTCAACGACTATTACTGCTAAAGTAATAAAGTTATCTTAACCGCTATAATTTTCCATTAAAGTTCATGAAATGCACTATCATCACGAATTTTTCTTGTTTTTTTAAGCCAGCAGTTTAGAGGAGGGGGGAGGGCGTCTTTTTTTAATAGTGTTTGTATGAAAAACAAAATTATCGTTGCGGTCGCCATATCTCAAAAACTGCTGACTGTATCTCGTTCAAACCAATTTTCATTGTTAGTTTTTATGGAGATCTAGAGCAAATATTTTTTGTAGATTTTTCACTCCAATACTTTTAAAGTTAGAGGGGGGGGGGTACACATATTTTATTACCACTTTAGACGCGCCTATCTTTCAAATGATTGACTTTGAGAAAAAATTATTTTAGAAACCTCAGTATCATTTTTAAAGATCAATGTCAATGTCTTTTTTAAAGACCTATACATCCCACACGTATAGGTTTGAACAAAATTTTTTTTTGTTTCAGTTCCATGTATGGGATAAATCTTTTAGGTTCACAGAATACATCTACCTACCAAGTTTCATTTCTGTAGTCCTAAGAGTTTCGGAATAAAATGACTGTGACATACGGACGGACAGACAGACATGACGAATCTACAAACCAACTTAACTAACTTACTGCACTAGTATCATAAATAAATTAGTAATACGTTAACGTTAATTTGCTTAAATTAATAGACTTAACGCTATACAAAATTGATCAAATTTCGATGTGAGGTTCCTTACAGAAAGACATCAAACCAACTGGTATAGTAAAACTTGGCGACAAACACTTGCGTTTGCTAACGGTGTACAACGCCATCTAGTGTCACTACGTGGTACTACATCAAGGTTGCGACCCTCGTTTAAGACCGACGTACGAAAAAAATAATCGTGCGTGGAGTCCCTCAGCGCGGAAGAAGTGAAACTTGGTAATGTGGAAATGAAAAGTTGAACGTTTAACGCAACAGTGCTTTCATAACCCCTCCATATACAATAAATATACATACAGACGAACATAGAACCTCCTCCTTTTTGAAAGTCGGTTAATGAGTGAGGCTTGTTGCACAATTTTAGTATAGTGTTGGCTTGGCGTATGTAAATGCGGTATTTTGTACCCGACTGCCTAAAACGATTTTATATGAAAAACTAAAATTACCGCGTTTTTATCGACTGCTAGGGACTCACGAAGCGGTTTTCACCCGTGCCCGCCGCGGTGGCGGAATGGAGTTTTATTTTAAAAACTCACGAGACCGGAGTTTTGTGCGGTTACGCAGCCGTCGCGGTTGCGATTATCGCTCGCAAACTTGGCGGTTGATAATCGCAAGACGGGCGGTTGCCTCCCCCCCGCCCCCCGCTGTGCACGCGCGGTCGCCCGCCAACCGACCACAGAACGCGCGGGTGCAACCCGCCGCGGCTGGGGGACCGCGACCCGCGCCCGCCGGTACAAGATGACCGCCGGTGCAGCGGGACCCGCAAACCATCGCACACGCCGCGGGCGTAAAACGCGCCGTGAAATGTGCTTTAATTTTTTACATAAATATCTGTATTCTACAAAGGCTGCGGGCCCGCAACCGCGGTGGGCACGGGTGAAAACCGCTTCGTGAGTCCCTAGCCTTACAAGACGGAGGAGGTCTTTCTATATTTTTGAAGTGAAACTTCTTCTTATGCGACTTCTAAAAAGGTTGCGTTAAACGTTTAACGCTACCATGGAGGGGGTATGGAAATGAAAAGTCAGTGCGATTTTCATTTCCACATTACGAAGTTATACTTCTTCCGCGCGGAGGGACTCCACGCACTATTTTTTAACCGACTTAACAAAAAAGGATGAGGTTTACAATTCGACTGTTTTTTTTTGTTTGTTACCAAGAACTCTTGTCAAATCTTGACCGATTTGAAAAATTCTTTTTTTGTTTGAGAGATTATGCCTATAGACTAAGTATTCTATGACATCGGCCAGCTGGTTAAGGCAAGCCGGAGGGTCTCACGTTAGCCCTCACGGGTTAACGGTAGATACGCGTTGTCGCCACTCACCGTCGGCTTGTCACAAAGCCGCCACTTTATATTGTGGCGTGGTGATACGCGTACCTCAGTCTAAGCCTAGATTTGCTATAAGCCTATATAGCTCTTGTTTGTACTTGTTACTAAAAAATCCTAATAAATGTACTACAATATCACAAAAATTCTGATAAATCGAAGGCTGTGAATCATTACTTTTGTCATGAAATGATAATCCCCGTACCAGGCGCCCTTTTTAGGGGTTCGTAGATGGGTATTTTCCAGTCATAACGCTTTTAATATCTTGTAATCCTAAATTATGGTTTTGATCAAGACCATCAAATATTGGTCACGAACGTCTAGATATCCTTAAAAAAAATAACAATACGAATGATATGAGAGTGCATATTCATCAGCAGTATTTATAGGCAGTTTTTTTTTATTGGACAGTTAGACACTAATTAAGAAACCATCCATTCCACAATCGCCATTCTTTAATCGTACGCTCGGCACCGTCAAAAGGCTCACACTCACATCTTATAAACTTAGAAGTTTCGCACTACCCGTTGCAACCGAGGATTTTTACCGCATACCTGTAAGATGTGGAATGATCTGCCCGACGCGCCATCTAGCTACAAGATGGGATCTTTTAAAAAGGTTACCTACAATTTCTTCAAAGGTTGGCAACGCATCAACAGCACTCCTGGTGTTGCAGTTATTCATAGGCGATGGAAAAAAAAAATTAACACAAAATTAATTATTAACAACTTAATATCAGCTGGGAATACTACGTTTGCCTTTTTTTAATCTTATAGGCTAGCGTTTGACCACTATCTCACCGGTTGGTAAGTGATGATGCGGTCGAAGATGGAAAGCACGCTAGGCCTAGAATCGGAACTGGCTCTCAAGGATAGCTGCCGGAACATATTAGATGTTTTGGCCATAGATTATATAACTTGAGGTTGGTAGCTGGCCAGGCGTTTACTAGATAGTTATACCACCCACATGCTCCAATCGCCCTATCTTTTTAGCAGCATAAGCAATTTACGGGTGATCATACCATGCTTGCGTTCCACGAACCGGATGCGATAGAGCTATCGCTCTAATGCTGATAAATCATAACACGGTGCTCTCCTCGTACTTTTAACCTCTAATTAAGTCAGTCTGTAATTAGTCGCCGAAAGAATCACTTGTATTAAATCATAATTGAATTTAATTCTTTTTGTGTATTTTTTAAAAACCGACCTACGGCTCTTCGCAGTTTGACTAGATAGTGATTTTTTTCGAGATTTTCTTTTTCTCTTTTCTATTCCTACCACTTACGAACACAAGTATATCGCAGTTTATATCAAGTAGGCACATGGCCTATTTGAGGTAGTCTTATCGCTGAAATGTATATAGACTTGAAAATATAGCAAACTGACCGTAGCTTTGCCCGCGTTCCAAAGTATCCTGCGTCCTATTCCATCATATTGGCTTTCTGTGCTTGTACGAAAATTGCCCAAATAAGCCGTGAAGTAATAAAAACCGAAAACTGACTCTAAATTTACATATAAAATTGGTGTTAATGATAGTGATAATTACGTAGGTAGCGCACTAATTCACTAAATTACGAACAAATTATGATACTCCTAATAACTATGCTTGTGGTCTGCGCGAAGATGTAAATATCATTGTATAATAATACTTACAATAAAAATTTAATACCACCCCGACCGATCTATTTGCAATCTGTTCATTGAGACCATTCCGATGAGCCCAAACTCGACATCTCTTTTGTAAGTTGGTGAGGAGTTGAGTATTCTGCAAATTCTAAAAGATGTCCCAGCATCAGTTCAACGCTACCAAGTTCTTGTAAAATATCTTGAAAGTAAGAGTATACTAAATTGCTAATTGATCAGAACTACGAAAGTTTATTTTAAAGCGTCATCATCTAGAAACATTCTCAGAGTCTTCAAACGGCTGAACGGATTTTCATGAACTAAAGCTAAGAAAACTCTCGATTAAGAGACCTATTAGTCAAAATAATTTATTTAAAATCGGTTTTTCCATTTGGGCGCTACGATATCACAGACAGACACACAGGTACACACGTCAAACTTATAACACCCCTTCTTGTTGCGTCGGGGGTTAAAAACTAAAGAACCGAATTCACATACCGCGCGATGATTTTCAGTAGCTTAAATATTTATATACACATCTCTAAAGATACTCACAAGGATAAATGACCACCCCTGAGATATACCATAGCCCTTAAAATAAATAACTGACATCGGTTGACAATTAGCGGATAGGTCGGTAAAAAAATGTTGAAGTCTCATGCTACCTAAAGGTACGGGCACACCGCAGCGTCCTGCGTGCGCGATCTAGGCGGCGATCAGATAGCACAGTAGTATTTGTACCGACTGGTTCACACCAAACGCGATCAGAACACAATTGAAAAGTACTGAGATCGCGCCCGCAGATCGCAGGACGCCGCGGTGTGGCCGTACCTTAAGTTACCTAAGTATAGCTAACTAACAATTTGTAAATAGTTAAGTAGACATTTTCATTTATTTATCATGCCACTGTCCGTGAGTACGAAAATGTCATTTCCATTCAAAAATTGTCTGAAAGAGATCGCTTTTAGCAATAAGACCATCCTGTATGCCTGTAATTTAAGAAATGTAAAATGCACATTTTAACTTTCTAAATTGGTGACACTAAAAAGTTATTGTACTCCTTTTCATCAACCATTAGCTAATAAGTTTTTTATCGTTGGCAGGACAACTACAATGTACTCCACATATCAGCCATGTACTCGAGAGAAGACATCGTCAAACTACTGCTGTCAAAACGAGGAGTTGACCCTTTTGCCACTGGAGGGGTAAGTCACATTATAATACCAGGGCCAATAAGAAAACAAGATCAATGGAGGGCCCAGTGGCGTAGTGGGAGACTGGTTGGCTTTGAAACTAGAGGTAGCGAGTTTGAGTTCGAGTTCCCCGCCGTGCACTAATGGATTTTTCTATAGAAAAATTTATAAGCTCTTTATACAGTCCCTCTGGTGTTGGAAAAACATACGAGTATATATGAAACCCCCAACCCCCGCATGGTGGTAGGACACTATCTAATGTCCGCCTGGCCACCTACCACCTTTAAGATAGAAAATCTGTCGCTTAACATCTAAAGTGTTCAGGCAGCTGTCCTTGAGAGCCAGTTCCCATTCTAGGCCTAGTGTGCTACCATCCTTGACCGCATCATCACTTACCAATAGGTGAGATAGTGGTCAAACGCTGGCGTATATGATATAAAAAAATGCAGTTTTATCGAAATTCATACTTCCATCCATACGTAACTACTACTAATATTATAAAAACGTTTGTTACTCTGTCACTCTGTCAATCTGTCTGTTTGTTACCTAATCACGCCTAAACAGGTGATCCGATCTTACTGAAATTTGACAAGGAGATACTTTATAGCCACCGCTGGGGTAGTCTAACCGCTGGGGTAGACTTGTCCTAGAGTGGAGATCGTGAATCGGCAAACGTAGCGTAGGACGTCCTGTGACTAGTTGGAGCGACGACATACGCAAAGTGGTGGGCAGTGGCTGGAAAAGAAGAGCCGAAGATCGGGCTCAGTGGCGCATCTTGGGAGAGGCCTACGTCCAGCAGTGGACTGACACCGGCTGATGATGTTACTTTATAGCATGAGGATGAACATAGGCTACTAAGTTTTTGGTGTACGTGAACAAAGTCGCGGGTATCAACTAGTATTCTATATCTAATCAAACAATTATTTAATGAAACATTTCAGTAAGATCGGATCGTCCGTTTGGCGTGATTAGATAACAAACAGACAGGGTGACAGAGTGAGAAACGTTTTTATAATATTATTTCGTTTCATTACCTTTATTCAATTTCAAAAATTACCAATTTAATTTTATCCTAAGACACAAAAACTGGCCAAGTGCAAGTCGGACACGCACTCGTAGGGTTCCGTAACACAGTTAAGTATTCCATAACTATGATTTTTCGCAACTACAAAATTAACTTTGTTTTTTATAGTGTTTGTATGAAAAACAAAGTTATGTTTACGGTCGCCATATCTCTAAAACTGCTGACTGTATCTCGTTCAAACCAATTTTCGTTGTTAGTTTTTATTGAGATCCACAGCATATATTTTTTTTAGATTTTTCACTCCCATACTTTAAAAGTTAGAAGGGGGGGGGGGGGGGAGACACACATTTCACCACTTTAGACGCGCCTAAAAAATGATTTTAGGAACCTCAATGTCATTTTTGAAGACCTATCCATAGACAACCCACACGTATATAATAGGTTTGAAAAAAAAAAAATTTTTTGTTTCAGTTCCATATATAGGATGCCCCCCCTTAAACTTTTATATTTTTGTATAAAAATTGAAAAGCGGTTTACAGAATACATCTACCTACTGAGTTTCAATTCTATAGTCCTAACAGTTTCGGAATAAAATGGCTGGGACAGACAGACAGACATGACGAATCTATAAGGGTTCCGTTTTTTGCCATTCGGCTACGGAACCCTAAAAATTAAAATGAAAGTACATTCAATTAATTACACTTTTTTAACATATTGGAAATTATTATACATTTTATTGTATAGAATGGTATTGGATCACATTTATTCTTAGGATGGGCGTTAGAAGCCGTACTAGGAAAACCTGTGTTACAGCTCCTACGATTCTTTTCTCGGTACCTACAATTTTTAGAATTATCAAACGTTGACATTATCTTATAAAATACGAAAAACCAATTCCGCTGCTTTTATGTGATAATAGAGGGTATGTAGGCAAAAAACGCAGGTGTTTACATATATGTAGTATTGGATCACATTTATTCTTAGGATGGGCGTTAGAAGCCGTACTAGGAAAACCTGTGTTACAGCTCCTACGATTCTTTTCTCGGTACCTACAATTTTTAGAATTATCAAACGTTGACATTATCTTATAAAATACGAAAAACCAATTCCGCTGCTTTTATGTGATAATAGAGGGTATGTAGGCAAAAAACGCAGGTGTTTACATATATGTAGTATTGGATCACATTTATTCTTAGGATGGGCGTTAGAAGCCGTACTAGGAAAACCTGTGTTACAGCTCCTACGATTCTTTTCTCGGTACCTACAATTTTTGGAATTATCAAACGTTGACATTATCTTATAAAATACGAAAAACCAATTCCGCTGCTTTTATGTGATAATAGAGGGTATGTAGGCAAAAAACGCAGGTGTTTACATATATGTAGTATTGGATCACATTTATTCTTAGGATGGGCGTTAGAAGCCGTACTAGGAAAACCTGTGTTACAGCTCCTACGATTCTTTTCTCGGTACCTACAATTTTTAGAATTATCAAACGTTGACATTATCTTATAAAATACGAAAAACCAATTCCGCTGCTTTTATGTGATAATAGAGGGTATGTAGGCAAAAAACGCAGGTGTTTACATATATGTAGTATTGGATCACATTTATTCTTAGGATGGGCGTTAGAAGCCGTACTAGGAAAACCTGTGTTACAGCTCCTACGATTCTTTTCTCGGTACCTACAATTTTTGGAATTATCAAACGTTGACATTATCTTATAAAATACGAAAAACCAATTCCGCTGCTTTTATGTGATAATAGAGGGTATGTAGGCAAAAAACGCAGGTGTTTACATATATGTAGTATTGGATCACATTTATTCTTAGGATGGGCGTTAGAAGCCGTACTAGGAAAACCTGTGTTACAGCTCCTACGATTCTTTTCTCGGTACCTACAATTTTTGGAATTATCAAACGTTGACATTATCTTATAAAATACGAAAAACCAATTCCGCTGCTTTTATGTGATAATAGAGGGTATGTAGGCAAAAAACGCAGGTGTTTACATATATGTAGTATTGGATCACATTTATTCTTAGGATGGGCGTTAGAAGCCGTACTAGGAAAACCTGTGTTACAGCTCCTACGATTCTTTTCTCGGTACCTACAATTTTTGGAATTATCAAACGTTGACATTATCTTATAAAATACGAAAAACCAATTCCGCTGCTTTTATGTGATAATAGGTATGTAGGCAAAAAACGCAGGTGTTTACATATATGGGAATAGTGTTCTACGCTAACATGGGGATCTTGGCATAATTATTATTGTATGGAGTATGGATTACAGAATATTTACTCGCATTTTGACTTCCCCAGAGTCGACAACAAACAGCGGTTCACCTGGTAGCGAGCAGACAGACTGGAACAGCTACCAGTATACTCCGGGCCCTGCTCACTGCTGCAGGGAAGGATATCAGATTACGAGCCGATGGGGTAAGTGGTTATCATTTATTTATAAGTTATTTTTCAAAAAAAATAAAACCGACTTCATAACCACAAAAAGGCACTCAAAAGTGAAAAATAATTTACTTAAAATTATTATAAGCGTTACCCACTTCTCTATTTGAAGTCGGTGCCAGCCAAGTCTAATAGGTAGTAGATAGATAATACCTACATGTATCTACCTACTTACTAACCTACATGTACCTACTTACTACTACTACATACATAGTATCTATCTAATATCCAATAGACTTGGCTGGCACCGACTTCAAATAGAGAAGTGGGTAACGCTTATAATAATTTTAAGTAAATTATTTTTCACTTTTGAGTGCCTTTTTGTGGTTATGAAGTCGGTTTTATTTTTTTTGAAAAATAACTTATTTTACCCTTTTTAGTGCAAAAAAAGTTTTAATGAAATTACATGTATTTATTAAATTTCGTGTCTCAGCTGTTATACACTGACGGATATATACTTTTTGAAAATTTCAAGTATGTACCAATAACGGTTAAGAAGATACAGATCTGTAAAGTGCGCACATATAGACACACGGACGGACGGACGGACGGACGAACAGACAACAAAGTCGCAGAAAGTGTTCATTTGGTAGCCTTTGGGTTCGGAACCCTAAAAAAATTGACTTTAAATGCCGCGCTAAAGTGAAAATATTCACTAGTAATAATGATGTCATCAAGGTATCAAAGGACAATGTCTAAAATGGCCCTGTACAATTAAAGCATCTGACACACACGATAATTAATTGTCTATTTTATTACAATAATTCCAAATACTTTTATAACACGGACTAGTTGTATTCCAAAATGAATATTAAAAAGTATTATTTGCGATTATTAACATTAATTGCCGCCATATGGCCAACAGAGTACTGAATCACTCTACTACGTTACAAGAGGCACTTCCCTATATTGTGGATACCCGAATTATGAAAGCAGTGTGTAGCCAACCTAACAACAGAAAGTATTATTTACGTAGTAACTATTATATAATATGTGGTTTTATGCTTATAATTTTTTTTTGCTGTGTTGATTGGTACAAAGTATGTTCATAATTCTGAGTAATTTAATTATGTATGCAGTGTCGCGGGACTGAAATGGCCGCCATCTTCGCCAAATGTCATGTCATGTCAAAAAATATTAGGTATGTTCAAAAAGTTTGCACCCTAACAAGACTTTGCCCGGTAGAACATTCCTGTGAAGACAAATTATTTATATTTATATATAATTATTTATTATAATTATTTATTGAGGGCCCGGTGGCGTAATTGGGAGAACGGTCGGCTTTGATGCCGCGGTACCAAGTTCAAACCGCCGTGCACCAATGAATTTTTCTATCGAAAAATATATGTGCGCTTCTCACAGTGGCCCTCCGGTGAAGGAAAACATCGTTAAGAAACCAATAACCCCCGCATGGTGGTAGAACATATCTAGTGTCCACCTGGCCAGCTACCACCCTCAAGTCAGAAAATCTGTCGCCAAACATCTAATGTGTTCCGGCAGCTATCCTTGAGAGCCAGTTCCCATTCTAGTCCACTTCTCTATCTTCGACCGCATCATCACTTAGCAACAGGTGAGATAGTGGTCAAACGCTTGCCTATAAGATATAAAAAAAAATTGTCCCCACCTTTATTTCTATCTCGCTCACAGTTACCGTAAGAATATCTTATATGCAATAGCAACCTCCATTGTGTATATATATCCATATGTATAATCTTCTTGGGACTCTTCTACTAAAACTAGTATATTCTCCTATGTTTGAGGTATTTATCTCCATATCTCTGGTGATACTAATCAGATCTCGATAAAATTAAAATGGGACCACCTCGGAAACGTATCCTACCTATTAAAAAAAGAATCATTTGAATCCGTTCACAATTGATGGAGAAATCGCGTAACATACACACAAAAAAAAAAAAAACATACAGACGAATTGAGAACCTCCTCCTTTTTTGTGAAGTCGGTTAAAAAGCATGAACAACCAGTGCATATAGGTATCACATCTAATTTTCCCAAGCTTTTTTATTTCAATTTTATGTAGTGGTAGGACTTCTGCTAGTCCGCCTGGGACGGTACCGCCACTTTGCCAATAAATTCAGCCATGACATAGGAATGTTTTTCGGTTTGAATGGTAAAGTGTCCAGTGAAATTACAGGACATGTGAGACTTAGGCTGAGTTCCACCATCTTATTTTAACTATAACGAACGTCAAAAATCTGTCAAAATCCATATAAAAACACCGGTTAATAGTTATAGTACGGTTAAAGTAAGATGGTGCGACACAGCCTTAACACCTTTATGTCTCCGGAACAGGGGCAGCTATCGAGAACTTAGCTTGCCGCTGTATCTGTAATAGGTAGTCGTCATTGCTTACCATCAGGTGAGCGTCGTACTTGTGCTGATATCTTATGTCTTATAAAAAAATACTAGGAGTGGATCAGTAACGTGTAGAGTGTACCATAGCCCTATTAACTTTTATAATATAAAATTGGGCTATCATACTATATATATTTATATAACTACATATTACAAAACAAAGTCCCCCGCCACGTCTGTCTATCGGTCTGTTTGCGATAAACTCAAAAACTACTTAACGGATTTTCTTGCGGTTTTTCTCCAATAGATAGAGTGATTCACGAGGAAGGTTTATTAGTATAGTTTGTGTAAATTGGATGAAATATGACTGTTAATCTGTTAATGTATACTCGACGCAACTTATAAATGCAAAAATGTAGGCGTATATGCTCTACCCGTGCAGTGCCGGGCGGGGTTCTATTTCTACCTGTAAAAATGCTATTTATCATTTTAGTGGTAGGTTTTTTGAGTATTTTAGTGGTGGAAAAGATGAAGATGAAGAGATGGCTTAATATAGTTTAACTAGCGACCCGCCCCGGATTCGCACGGGTAGAGCTCAAATTCCTTCATTTGTTGCATTAACTTGTTGCGTCGATAAATTAATATCTTCAACAATTATCGTCATATTTCAACCAATTTGCACAAAACCTTAAGAGCGTACGCGGAGTGCAGTTTTCCATACAAACGTATTCCACTGTTTCTTCCCGGGAAAAAACTTCTAGAGCAAAATTTGTCTCTACAAAAATCAAGGTCTGCTGTAGCTATGCCCCTATCATTTGCTTTTTTTGACCAACCAATTGCAAATTGAAATAATGACCCTTCAAAAATCTTAAAAAGGAAGGCTTAAGGCTTATATCTGTATCATATTATATCATATTATATTATTATATTATATCATAGGGCATATAATTGAGAGCCTGGCGTAATCGGGAGAACGGTCGGCTTTGATGCCGTGGTACCGAGTTCAAACCCCGCCTTGCACCAATGGATTTTTCTATCGAAAAATGTATGTGCGCTTCTCACAGTGGCCCTCCGGTGAAGGAAAACGTCGTTAAGAAACCAACAACTCCCGCATGGTAGTAGGACACTATCTAGTGTCCGCCTGGCCAGCTACCACCCATACCATCAAGTTAGAATATCTGTCACCAAAACATCTAATGTGGTCCGGCAGCTATCCTTGAGAGCCAGTTCCCAATTCTAGGCATAGAGTGCTTACCATCTTCGACCGCATCATCACTTACCAACAGGTGAGATAGTGGTCCAACGCTAGCCTATAAAATATTTATGAAACATTAAATTAAAAAATCAAAGAACCCAACTGCGCAAAAAGTGAAGTGTTAAAAAACTCATAAAATAAATGATACATTGTTATCTGGAATATAGAGACTTTAACAGTCGGGACACGGGCTAATGGCTTAAAGAATAGGGATTAATGTGTGAGTGTATCGACCGAGAAAGAATTTAAATGGTATAGTTTTTTGATATACCTAAACAGAAGTCTAAACTACTAGACTTACTTGTTTTTTTCTTTTCAGTTCGTCTTTTAACACTCCACTTTTTGCGCAGTCGGATTCTTTGATTTTTTAATTTAATGTTTTATTTTACACTTTTTAGTTAAGTAAAGGACGGCAAATTCCGTAATCTGAACAAAAAACCGAAATGCGTGAAATAGATAGGGTATTGCTTTTTAAACTTACTTACTTTACAGTTGTACTATTAAACGACTATACCAAAAGGAAGAGGTTCCCCATTCGATACCCCACTCGATAGGTTTTGAAAAAAAAATTTTTTTTGAACCCCAAATTTTGGCGTCTGAATTCCGCCATTTTGAATTTTTCAATTTTTTATGTTTTCGTTGACACTCGCGCTAGCATGGCAAATCTATTGACGTGCCAATTATCAAAATCGGCCCACGCGTTTGGTCTCTAGTGTGCCACAAAGGAACAAACATACATACATACATACAAACATATATAGACTGATAAACACATTACCTCTCCTTTGCGTCGCGCAGTCGGGTAATAAAAAATAAAAAAGTTTGTATGGAAAACTGCAACCCGCGTTCCCTCTTAACGAATTATATACCTAAACCTTTTCTCATGAATCACTGTGTCTATTGGTGAAAATTGCATGAAAATCCATTCAGTATATCAGTTTGTCGCGAACAGACAGACAGATAGATAGACATACGCGGTGGGGAAGTTTGTTTTATTATATTATGTAGTGATTGGACATTTAGAAAATGTTACCTAACGCAACAACGTTCGCAAAGTGACTAATCATAATGAAACGCCGATGCGTGAAACCACACCGTTTAGGAGTGGGTTTAGTGGCTTATCTTTTAGATGAGATTACGCCTTTTTTTCTGTATTCTAATGGAATAAATACTCTAGACTCTAGATCGTCAGGATTTCGCGCCACTGCACTGCGCCTGTTATCCGAGGCATTTACATGTGAAATTAGTTGATTAGATAGTTGGCTTGTAGATACCTATAATTAAAATAAAATTATTAAACTATTTGGATAGTTAACCTACGAGTAAGACAACTTTTTGTCTGACTTTAGAAGTTTCAGTAAAAAGTCTATGCGCAATGTCTTTCGTGGCAATTTTCTTGGAAATTACATACAAAACCATATTAACATAAAAGAGGGTAGTTAGCAAAATGACTTCCGAATTATTTATGCTACCCGAAGTCAGAGATACTTATCAGTTATGTGACATTCAACTGGGCCCTACTACGACCCAGCACATAGAGACATAATATTATTCTGTGGCCAGCCCTGTGCAGGGTGATTGATGTCATGGGTTTTCAAGGTTCTCGGTCACTTTGCTTTACAATTTACAGGTACATATTTGATACGACCGCCGTCGTTTTGAGCACAGCGGGAGTGGGTTACATTTTTGTGCTATTGAAAATGCCTATATTCTTTGGCTATTGATTCAAGAAGCTTGCCTGAACAGATTGTATATTCATGAATGTAGACCATGTTTAGTTTGTAGTAAAGTCTGCACCATTTTTGGTTTTATTTCATATGTTTGACTATGCATTTACTAGTATTGTAGACAACTCATAAATTCGTACTATCATCTGATTTACATCGTAAGTATGAAAGCTCATGAATTAAAGAGTGGGCTGCAGTGTCATCGTGAACTGGGGTCAATAACTTCAACATCAAGTTTCAGGGCTGCGCTCGCGAGTCGCGAGTCTCTCGACCCTAACTATTCCTCGCTACCCTTTAAATTTCGCGAGCAAATTTATGCAAATTTTGAAATGGTTAAATCAAATGGCTCAGTATGCCGTATCGGAACGTCCCACGACAAATTGTATGTCTTATCGTAAAGTTATAGAGCTTCGATTGGTAGGCTAGCAGTGGCTGCATCTACAGGCATCGCGTGCAGCCACCGTCGCCTGGCACCGCCATCCGCCCGCGATTCAGGAACTACCCCCCAAAACACCCTAAAATACAACGTGTAAACAATGCCCGCAGTTTACACCGAGCGCTGAAAGAATTCCACGCGCACAAACCAATAAGGCTCGGCATTGAGGTAGTGAGTTTGCAAGTACACCGCGCGTTTCTTTGACGAGTACTAATCGTCCAAATCCGAAGCGGAACAGTGGCGCGGGTGACATTTTGAGGACATTCTGATAGCGCGCGGGCCGCCTCGCCACCCCGAACGAATAGAAACTAGCTAATTATCCGGCGAGCTTAAGCCGCCGAGTGAACGTCACCGCGAATTTACAATGCAAATCACTCGCTGAATATTAGTTATAGCGTCAGCGCTGAAATTCAAAATTACTAATTTTAATACAGTAAGTCTCAGTCGGTCCTTCGGCACGCCTAGAGGAAGGCGGCATCGGCATGGCCTCCCGCCGATTCGTGTCTATAAATTGATAGCTATGGAGAATCAAGTACGTATTGCAATCTTCCGTTGCGGGGATCTAGACTTTAAAGAGGAGTCGCGTTATAAATTCGCATCGGAAACAGTGTGCGGCACGGCATCCGATCGATCGTACGTTACCGAAGATTGCACACAGTCGGATATCGTCTGCGGTGGGACAGCGTGCCTGGTGGTGTGCGGGTGCATTCCGCGAATGGCGCGCGCGATTCGCACTTGTCCGTAGCGCAGCATGGCCGAGGGCGGGCGGGAGCCCCCGCGGAGCGCCAACTTGCGGCTCCGCTCGGGGGGGCGAAGTCCGCCTGCCAACCAACTGCAAGCCAGTAAAGACTTGCAGAAGCTCGAGCTCAGCTACATCGAACTGAACAAAGAGCGCGCCAGGCAGAAGGAGTGGAAAAAGTTAATTCGCGACATGGTGTTGCAGAGGGGGAAGATACCGCTGCTGCTGGCAGTGGAGGCTGGCAACCAGTCCATGGTGCGGGAGCTGCTCAGCGCGCAGACTGCGGAGCAACTAAAGGTACGTTGCTGGCTCGCGTTACCGCGCCACATCACATAAACCCCTTTGAAGAGCCTTAGCGCGAACTTTCACGATTAAAACCGTTTCTTTGAACGTTATCTTCGCTAACTTCGCCTCACTTAATGATTCCATTTCAATAAAAAGTTTCGCTTCTACAGTTACTTTATCAGGAATGCGTAAAGTCGCAACGACTTTCAAACTTTGTCGTAGTAAAACGAACTTTGAATAACTTGCGTAATTTGGCAATGCCAATATTGATAAAAAGTTTTATGAAACAAAAATAGTAAAAACAATAATGAGTACTCACATTTCTCCTAAAAATGCTGTAAATAAAAAAATGCTTGATAAACATTTAATACATTTCATAATCCTCCAGTTACCGCTTTGCAAAACCTCTTCAATTGACGGATGCTCAGTCTTCCCCACAGGCCTGCACGCCGGCGGGAGACACCGCCCTGCACTTGGCCGCTAGAAGAAGAGACGTGGACATGGCGAGGATCCTGGTGGACTACGGAGCAGCAGTAGACGCCACCAACGGAGCGGGACAGACGGCTCTGCACATAGCGGCTGCGGAAGGAGACGAACCATTAGTGAAGTACTTCTACGGTGTGAGAGCAAACGCTGCTATCGCGGATAATGAAGGTAAGATTCTATGTAGACTTGATCACTGTTAGTACAAGAGAGAAAGTATATAAATAATCCGTCGTATTTAGACAACGTTTATAGTTGGTCAATAGATCTTTAGAAGAGCTGACACAAACATGCATGGCTACTTATACATGAGTAACTTTGAAGAAGCTGCTGATGCAGAAGAAATGTACCTACTAAGGGGAATACATCATTACTGTATTATTACATCTTTGGGCCGATGTGAATGATAAATGTGACTTATTATTAAATATAGATCGTTTGCTATAAAATAAGGACAAGAACTGGATAGCCCGCGAAACGAGATAAATTGATTCATATGTTAAGTCTTAGATACTGTGGGTAAGTATTAAATATGTACACTTTTTGTTGTTCAGTTATGGTTCAGTTTGAAGCTTAGTATTTACTAAAAGTGAAAAATAATATTTATTAAATTCGGCTCAGATATGGTTACTATGAGGTGTTATTATTTAGGTTTGGTTCATTTAATTAGTACATACATACGTACATACATACATAAAATCACGCCTTTTTCCCCTTGGGGTAGGCAGAGACTACTTCTTTCCACATGCTACGATCCTGACACACGTCTTTCGCTTCTTCTACTTTCACGAGCGCCTTCATACATGCTCGCCGGTTATAGGTACTTTTGACTTGGCCTTTTTTTTAAATGTCTCCGATCTGGTCGTGATACGTTCGCCTAGGTCGGCCTCTACCGGCTCGTCTTTCTTCATCCATCCTCTCTAGATGTCCAAACCATCTAAGCATCCCTTTCTCCATATTTGTCATCTTCTTCATCTTTACCACACCACAACATTCCCTTATCACGCTGTTTTCAACCTTATCCATCAGAGTCACTACAATCATACTTCTCAAACATCTCATTTCTATATCATTAATTTTCCTTTCATGCTTCTTTTGCCATACCCAGCATTCACTACCATACATGACTGTGGGGACCAAGACCACCAAGAATTATTTATCAATTAATCATCAATAAGTAATTAGTTGTTTCAGTGTTATTCCACATAATTTCACCTGATATTTTAGGACAAAGTATTGCAAAGTCCTCAAACTTCAAATAGAAACGGGCCGTCAGCTAGGCCCGGATATTACTAATTGTAATTTCCCTACGTGAATAACAAATCAGTATTGAGGTGACCCAGAACTTTATGGCGCTAATAACAGTCTATTAATACACGATTATGTAGGCAGATTACATGAAAATAAAATTTTAGAGGTAAAACATAAAACAACTTTCTTACCAATTTTTATATGTACTAACATGTTAGCTAATTACCAGGTCCTCTGCATATCAAACTCAACAGTCACATTGCAACATTATCATCATGATCACCATGCATGCATCATGCACAATGAGAAATTATCAACTGGCTTCCAAAAAGCAGGAAGAGCACTTTTTATTTGGTCTGAGGAAGAAGATTCTCAATTCGTCTGTATGTAACGGAATTCGAGGTTTTTTTCCTGGGTAGCGTACATCTCCACTGTGGTCCCATTATACAATTCGTTGTGATCTGATGAGTATCTTCAACGACTTAAAAAGGGAAATAAATGCCTATCTCAAATTTGCTATTAAAACTTGATTCGCGTTGCATGTGAAGTCAGTTTTAGTTCTTAAACCTCTCAAAAAACTTAATTATAATTATACAAACCAGGATTTGCAAAGAAGCTAATTTTATTTAATTACTAAACGAATCGTGAGAATTATTCATTTTTAATTATTGTTACGGGTGCAGCGCTCTCTTAAAGCGCGCACTGACCCATGAAGATGAGGCACCGATTGCCCCGAAACCGTTCAGACATCTAACAAACATTAGACCATTAAACGAGATTTTAACCGTAACAATAATTAAAGCAAATTCTATGTTCTTATTTGACTGAATTGGCTTTCCAAAGCTACTGCTACAAAATTACCCATATTTAACAAAATCTCTTTAACTTTAGCAAGACAGTAGGAGCTATATGATTTTGTTCCAGACCGGACACCGATGCATCTTGCAGCAGAAAACGGTCACGCAGCTATAATAGAACTCCTCGCTGATAAGTTCAAAGCGTCCATCTTTGAGAGAACCAAAGATGGGAGCACACTCATGCACATCGCCTCTTTGAACGGTCATGCCGACTGCGCCATGATGCTGTTCAAAAAGGGCGTCTACCTCCACATGCCAAATAAGGTAAGGATGAAAGGAATCGTAACTTCTGTAGGACCGGTAACCGTTAGAGTAGACTGGTTCTAAAGTTGAGACCGTAGATCGGCAGTTTGTAGCATAAAACACCCTGTGACTTGGTAGAGCGACGATATACGCAAAAACGATGGACAGCGTCTGGAATAGCACAGACAAAGATAAGGCTCAGTGTGGTGTCTTGGCCAGAGGCCAATGAGGAATAATTTTCATAATATTAACATGTAAAGATAGGAAGTTCCAGAGATGAAATAAGTATTTAAAATGAACGTGAGTTTTTATAATAAAAAAGTATGTACTATATTAAATTGCTGTAATGACAATTTTGCAAAGCATTCTAGATCACTGAGTCCATAGATTTAGTTTAGCCACATTTTACGTATGAGCTCAGGCTCCAATTCTATTGTTCCCATGCCATGATCACTATAATTACTAAAGTGCATATAATATCACAACATTCGTACCAATCTTATGAAAGTACAAAATAGCCATCGCCATATATTCAGCAGCTTTTTAAACAATACCCTCGTTCTTATTTTTACCTTCATGATCTAGTTCTTCAATTCTTTATTTTATTGATTTTACTTTGCGTTTAATCTACAAATCAAGTTCTTCTGAAAACATGCAATAAAATTCAATGTTTATATTTCCGAACCCATCGATGATAATAAAAGTCAGTACAACACAATCCTTGGAAAAATCTAATATAATCAGAACAGAACTATCTATTCTATAACCCAAGGACGTTTCCTTGCAACTGTATAAATATGAAATCGTGCTCTACAAACCAAGAAAACTAGGCCCATCGATTTGGTAGGAAAGCTTCCAGGCAGCATTGTAATGGGCGACACTTCCTCATAACAGTGGAATAGATAGCATCACCAAACGGAAGATTGAAATTATGGAAATCGCTCACAAATCTTGTCTTGGCAGGTTTACAGTACTGCCTCACCCGGGTTTCTGCACGAAACGTTTTATGTCATCGCGTGTTTCACCATATTAATGCCCACAGTGGTGCATACGAGCCACTTGAGACTTAACCTCAGCCTTATTTTACAATTACGAGTAGCGATGCCGCGTGCCATTTGATTCATTTTACAGTTTAGTGCAGCTAATAGTCTAGAAAGTTAGTTAAGTTGGCATTTTAGAATAGAAATGTTATTAAATCAATGTATGCAGATGAAGTGATTATGGCCAATTTACGTAAACTTTTAAATTCATTTTAGATTGCGATATTATTCTTGCGTTATTAAAAAACCGAAAATATAAAATAAATAAAACTTTTAAAGTACAAGCCTTTTGTAAAGACTTTATCATGTGCGATTAAAAGTTCTAATGATAACAATACATACTAGCTCGAATTCGATTCGAATCCATTTGCCATTACGGGGTTCCAGTCCCAACAGCCCGGCTCCATCATCAGGTCAGCTTGATGGCATCATATTATTGTATTATCCCGCGAAGATTTGCAGATACGCAAGTATGCCAAATTTGAGTCCAATCGAACGTCAGTAAGTGGTTCTAATTTAGCTTCCAAGATTTTACCCACATAAACATACATAGTTTCATACTAACACGGCAAGTTAAATAAAATACAGTTAAATAAGTCTCTGCCATTAAAAAAATACTAAATAAATGGCTAATGACAATGATGATGATAATCTGTTTATAAACATAAAACGGAACAAAACCAGGGGAAATTCTTAAAATAATTATTTTTATATCTCAAGAATTGGTTTCAAACGTTAGCTTTAATAGGTTGAGACTCCCTCGAAAGACTGCGAGGCATTAAGTCAGAGTGACTTTCTAATAAGACACAGAGACGTCGCATAAAAAGAACTATTAAAAAACTCCGGTTGATAATGACGATGATAGTCATACTAATCTTCACTTTTACAGGACGGAGCGCGCAGTATACACACCGCAGCGCGGTACGGTCATGTCGGGATCATCAACACACTCCTGCAGAAAGGAGAGAGCGTCGATGTTACCACCAATGTAAGCTTAAAAAATAATTTGAAACATTTTGGTTCAACAATTTCACTTCTTTTTTATTGCTAATAGAGTAGTAATCCTGGACTGGACTGTGGCGTGACGACCAAGTTGCATACATATGCTCATATATGTGTGAACCATTTTTTGCCGCTGTTTTTAAAATCTAAAGTTTATGCTCTCACAATTAATTGTACTTAGATGACGCACTTGTCTATCAATCTTTGACTTTAGAAGAAATGCTCGCTTAAATCTAATCTGATGTTCTTATATCAATAAAAAATCAAAAAGATACTTGGTGGAAGTAGACTTTACATCCCGAACATTTATCTTTGGGAAAGCATTTCGCCGATTGACTGCTGTAGATCTCCAAACATTCCTTTACATGATCAACCATCGATTTCAGGATAACTACACAGCTCTCCACATAGCAGTGGAGTCTTGCAAGCCAGCCGTGGTGGAAACGTTGCTCGGGTACGGAGCTGATGTTCACGTACGAGGTGGGAAGCAACGGGAGACTGCGTTGCATATAGCAGCGAGAATACCTGACGGTAAGATGTCAATCCAAAGCTTAAACATTTAATTAAATAAGAATTTATCATATACGTGTTTTCAGCTCGACAATGCTATAACAAACATATGATCAAGATTAACATATATATTTTTTAATAATAATAAAATACAATAAACCCAGAAGTTTAAAGCAAAGAAATGTTCAGTCCAAAAAATGTTCTTAGCCAAACCTGGTAAAATACCAGGTCCGATTTTGATGCGCCTTAGGTCATTGTGTGTCAATAGCCCAGTATTCTATTTTCTTGTAGTGCTCATATAAAATCAGAAGCAATAGTTCTGTGATTTTGGTGCAGTAAATTCAAATGTGTTTTGAAGTAGTTAACTTAATTCATTGAGATCTTTAACCACCTGAGCCTCGAATTATATTGGCCAAAATCTTCAGTGGCTTAACATAATCTGGTGCACATTTTCAGGAGATAAATGTGCCCTTATGCTGCTTAAATCTGGTGCTGGACCCAACAAAGCGACGGAGAATGGAATGACGCCAGTTCACGTCGCGGCTAAGTATGGCAACATAGCCACTCTCATCCTTTTGTTAGAAGACGGTGGCGATCCTCTTAAAAAAACAAAAGTAAGCATTAATAAGACTTGTTACATTATGGCTTTGTCATTAGTTCTGTCACCTATTACTTAAAGGCACCCCTGTTTGTCATCTATTTTACCGCGTTTATCGATATATAATGTGTAAAATAAATTGTGTGTGCAACGGTGTTTGACCCTACCCTAAATATGTGTCGGTATTTGAATTTTGATTATAATTTTTATCTATCGTCTATCATAATTATCTTCAATATAACATGTAATTCCAGAGTGGTGAAACTCCCCTTCATATGGCATGTAGAAGTTGCAAACCAGATGTCGTACGGCATTTAATAGAATTCGTCAAGACCCACAAAGGTGAAAATGTTGCCACATCCTACATCGACGCGGTTGACGAAGACGGCGCAAGCTGCCTTCATTTCGCGTGCAAAATCACGAAAGAAGAAGTAAAGATCCCTACAGCCGACAGACAAGTCGTCAAATGCCTTATAGAAAACGGAGCAGATGTTACGTTACAAACGAAACATAATCACGAAACTGCGTTTCATTTCTGTTCGACCGCTGGAAACAATGACGTCATGCAAGAAATGATAGCTCATATATCAAGTGCTGATGTAGGTCGAGCGTTAAATAAACAAAATTCCGTAGGATGGACCCCTTTACTGATAGCCTGCAATCGAGGCCATATGGAACTAGTTAGTACTTTACTATCAAATCACGCCAGAGTAGACGTCTTCGATGTGGAAGGTCGTTCAGCACTACATTTAGCGGCAGAACACGGGTTTCTTCAAGTATGCGACGCTCTCCTAACAAACAAAGCCTTCATTAACTCAAAAGCGAGAAACGGCCGAACGGCTCTTCATTTAGCGGCGATGAACGGGTACGCTCATTTAGTAAAGTTTTTGATAAGGGATCATAACGCAATGATCGATGTTTTGACTCTAAAAAAGCAGACACCATTACATTTGGCTGCAGCGAGCGGGCAAATGGAAGTTTGCAAGCTTTTATTAGAACTGGGAGCGAACATCGACGCAACGGATGAGCTCGGTCAAAAACCGATTCATGCAGCTGCACAAAACAATTTTTCGGAAGTAGTTCAGTTATTTCTCCAACAGCATCCAAATTTAGTGATGGCGACGACTAAGGACGGCAATACATGTGCTCATATCGCAGCGATGCAGGGTTCCGTTAAGGTGATAGAGGAGCTAATGAAGTTTGATAGAACGGGAGTCATATCTGCTAGGAACAAATTGAATGACTCTACTCCGTTACAATTAGCTGCAGAAGGTGGCCATGCGGACGTAGTGAGGACTTTAGTGCGGGCCGGAGCGTCCTGCACTGATGAAAACAGGGCTGGACTTACTGCAGTGCATTTGGCGGCGCAGTATGGACATACGAATGTATTAGACGTGATGAGGTCTACGAATACTTTGAGGATATCAAGTAAAAAGTTGGGATTGACGCCTTTGCATATAGCAGCTTACTATGGACAAGCTGGTAAGTTTAATACCATTATACATATTAAGAGAATATATATATTGAACGGTCAATTACATTTAGGTATTGCAGATAAGCTCAGCTCTTACCACTGTAATTTTGACATAAGTGGAACGCTCTGTCACAGAATAAATAATAGTACTACGTAGCACTATGTCATACCTTGCAAAGCTCGCATTATTATTCTCTTCAAATATACAAGGTGTCTGTTCCAACTTCTGCCGTTCGATTCGAGGACTTAATTATATATAGGTGGTTTTTCAAATTTCTTTGACCTTCCAGTGAATTTTGTTGATTTTAAATTTAAATAAAAATAGTTGTAAGTGCACTTTTATGGCAAACAATTTCAAAGAATCATATCAATATGTAAGGTTTGTCTAAAAAAATAACTTATACTGTATAACTCTTTCATAAAGTCGGCCCTTTTAATGATTTTCAAATAATATAATTACAGAAACGGTGCGAGAACTCCTCTCCCACGTGCCAGGGACAGTGAAGTCGGAAGCTCCAACGGGAATGTCTCTAGTGCCAGTGCTAGGTTCAGAATCAGGGTTGACTCCACTGCACCTAGCCGCATACAACGGTAACGAGAATGTAGTCAGATTACTGCTCAACTCAGCGGGAGTGCAAGCCGATGCAGCGAGTAGTGAAAACGTAAGTTATATATATACAAATTCAGGAGCATGATTGCTATAGCTTCTTGTTGACAGTTAGCCTAGAATACATGAAGAAATCTGCTAAAATCTTGGGAAAGAAATTCATGAGGTTTATTGAAATTTTTGATTTAAAGTTTTCGCGAGTTTGTATAATGATTATAAAATACAGACTATTATAATAATAATAATAATAACGAGCCGACGGTGAGTGGCGACACCGCGTACCCCTATCCCGTGAGGGCTAAATGAGACCCTCTGACCCCCGGCTTGCCTTGACCGGCCGACCGGTGGTGGGAATCGCAAGAGCTAAGACCTAAGCTCCAGGGTGGAAGTGTTAAAGGCATAAAGCCGCTAGTAGCGTTTAGTGAAAGTGCAGCACACCTCTCAACACCCTTAGCTATCCACGCCAATGTTGCCCCTCGGCGCCAACATAACGGTCCGCCTTTATGGGGGGTCCATTCAGTGGGTGGCAAGTCACCACCCGCCTAAATATTTTGTAATGAGGCATAATTGGCGGGTGCCGTACCTCATCCCATAGACCAGCAATCGGACATTAATCAGCTCACCCAATTGTCTCATAAAATGTACCATCTTTTTATAATATAGTTTCCCATATCTCCTCCTCATCAATTAATAATACCTAAGTAAACAATGTAAAGGGCCTCTTGATGTTGGCTTCGGCTCCATCAATGCCCTCCAAAAGACCGGGCGTGTACGACCCGTGAGTTAGATTGAATAAATGAATAATAATAATAAAGCCACTTTATTTTCCATTCTTACATGAACAAGTAAAATATTAAATATATCATTACCTTATACTATTTTACTTACACTAAAGTTATGTAACAAACAAAAAGTTTTGTTTTTTCCTTTTTTTTTACATTATTATATCTTATCTAATTTTTTTTTTAATGATTAAATGCCTTATTTAAATCAATTATTCTACATAAGTTTTTCATTCAAATATTAAACTATCCTTATGTTGCGTACTATTCATAATTCGTCGATTGTTCATAATTATTATCCTTTAATATAATTTATTTATTTAGTTTTTTCGTTTGTACGTCATCTTTGTATCTCCAATTTCTTTTCATATAAACTTTTATAATAGTAATAATAAACATTTTTTTGCTCTTATTTCGTTTACTTGAATGGAAACCCCCCCAACTAGGGTAAGGGCCTTTTTTTTTCATTTCATTTATTCTTCAAAACATTTGTACACGCAGGTACCTTATTTATTACAGAGTTTCGGGCTTAAATTAACAAAACTTTGTAACGAATGTTTTGGGATTCCGAATGTTTTGGGATCTTTGGGGAATTTGGGGTAAGGGCCTCCTCCAGCGTATACTAATGATCATTTACTTATTAGTATGTATAGAACTCCATTGTTTTGTTGTTTTTATATATTACGTAGATATTTCGATATAGAGTATATTTATTTGTGTGTTTTCTGGAGGGTTGTGGTCATTTTCCCCCACGGGGACCAGCCGGCTTGGGAGAGGTTTTAATACTTGGTTAATTATTTGCTTTGTTTTTGTTTTTGCATGGTTTCGGTTCCTGGTGTATGTCTACTTACAATTTGTTGTTTCTTATTTGAGAGAGTTGCTTCTGCCTCGAGCCATATACTCAAATGCGTTCTTCGTATTAATTTTTTTGGGAGCTGTTGAATAAGATGTATAGTTTTTTGAAGTACACCCCGGGCTTGGGGAGGAAGAAGGTTCTCTCGTTCTTTTTTCGCGGCTTGTATCTATCTGCCCTTTGACAATTAATTTATCACCACGTAGGTACGCGATATTGCCCTTTTTTCTTTCTTCTTCTAATTTTATTGCAGTAATTTTCTTGTTTGTTTACCACACAATAAATCTATTTGTGGTATAAACTAAATGAAGTGCGTCCCTATCACTCGGAAGTAGAGAAACACTAGATTAATATATGAAAAGTATATTGTCATTTAACTTAATAAGTAGGTACAAATCACCTAACTAATATTCGCCTAGCTAATCGCCTAGCTAATCGCCTAGTTACCGTGTAGCTACCGTGCCCTGCGGGTGACGACTGAGGTACTTCACTCTCGCCTTACATTGCAGTCCTCTGCTGTCAGCAGATTACAATGTAAGTGTGATATTGTGTCGCTACATCAACCAACCCCTTTTGAAAAAACAAAAAAAATTACAAATATAAAAATCAAAATGCATTCGCGAAATCCAAGGTAAAAACTTTTCTCTAACAACTGAGCCAAAGCGTAATGGCTCGCGGCGACCTGCTGACAACGCGGTAATGCGATCGTCGGCCGAGCCGTGTCGCCATGAGCACTCCGTTACCTGGAATTTTGCATCCTGCCGATAACACTAACATAAAACAAAGTAACGAGAATTATGATTGTTATAAATAATAACTTAAGGCACGGTAGTACATAAAATTAATGTATATAATCCGTGTAACTTAATTAAGAATTGCAAAGTCAGTTGTACAAGAAACTTAGTTGTATAAGAATAACTTAATAACGCGTAGATGCATCGCGTATCGCCTAGACATAGTTTTGGAGATGTTAAGGTCGTACACATACCTAATTTAATTTACACCAACTGATAAATCGATACTACGTAGGCACATCGCGGTTAACACACTCTATAAACCACACATGTTACGCGTACTGGGTAGCAACAGGCGCGGGGTTAGCAACCGCTGCTGGTGCTGCTACCGGCTGTAGCACCTGCACGTGGGTAAGGGCGGGCACCGGCCCGGTAGTTTCCTCCCAGAGCCAAGTCCTGATGCGGCTACGGAACTGCCGCCGGATGCACTCTCGAACCTTACGGATCATAGCGCACCCCACGATGAACAGCAGTATCCCGATGACAATCATCGTCATCAAGCTCTGCCGCGACATGTGTGCTTCTACTTCAGTGGGATTCTGAGCTATGACTATCTGCTCCTCCTTGGACTGGTTAAATCCCATGTCGAATAAAATATAATGTAACATATAACGTATGTGCTACTACGAGTAACTACTACCTAGTGCGTCTCCAAAAATAATGTCTATAGGTAAAAGTTATTATACCTAGATTAAGATTTCAACATCGCTAGCATAGTTTATTAAACTTTGATCAGGAAAAGAAAAAAATTTGATTGCTGATCAAATACAACACACATATGTAGAACGCTAGGTTAACATTATTATCGCTAATTACGTGCATGCAAACGTTTACAATTTACAAAATAACCATTACATTGAAAACATATTATATCTGCTTATGTAAATAGGTACATTTGAAATAAAGTCCTTATGTACTAAAACTTTATTTTATTTTAATATACGCTTAGTTCAATTTTACTTATGTGAATAGGTAAGTAAATACAACTATTAATATTATGATAATGTATGTAGGTAAACATTAACGCCATAGCAAACACAAATACTATATATAGTTAGAGTTTAAATCGTACCGGTGTACGTATAATTCTACCGCTCCGGGTTTGCCTGCATGCAGTAGAGTCACTGGATGTGGCCCGGGTGTGGTTATCTGTAACATCACTTCTATATACTTGGGGAGCGTCGTCGGATTGGACCGTGTGCTCAGTATTCAGTAGGTATGCAGGTTTCAGACGGTCAATAGAAACATTAAGTCGCCTATTAGGTAATTGTACCTTATACACCTTATCATTTCTACTGAGAACGCGATACGGTCCGTCATACGGTGTCTGTAAAGGTTTACGGACGGCATCGTTCCTAATAAAAACATATTCACAGGACTTTAGATCCGGGTGGATGAATAAAGTTCTAGTCTCGTTGTCTGGCTGGAACAGGCCTCACCCTACGTATCCTAGCACGTAGTTCATCAACTAAGGTATACGGATCTGATGGTTCAGATCTCTGTGACACGAAAAATTCGCCCGGCAATCTTAGAGTACATCCGTAAGTTAACTCGGCAGCGCTAAGATTGGAATCGCTACGTAATGTGGTTCTGAGCCCCAATAATACGGTTGGTAACTCGTCCACCCATGACGCAGTATCTAGGCGAGCTTTTAGTGCGACCTTGAGCGATCTATGCCATCGCTCGACACAACCATTGCTCTGCGGGTGAAAAGGACTACTTCTAGACCTATCCACCCCCATACATTTCAGTAACTCAGAGAAAAGCCTACTCTCGAATTGGCGGCCTTGGTCTGTAGTTAACAATTTACAAACTCCAAACCTAGCGAACCATCCTTCGTATATGTGCTTGGCTACTGTCTCTGCAGTTATATCTTTTAGCGGAAATGCCTCAGGCCAGTGTGTGGTGCGATCTATAATGGTAAGTAAGTATTTAAATCCGTCAGAATTCATTTCCATTGGACCTACGATGTCCGCGTGAATGTGCTCGAAACGTCCAGCTGGCGCATATTGTCCCAAAAAAGATACAGTGTGGCGCTGAATCTTCGATTTTTGACAACGTATGCAAGTTTTCGGCCACTTATTAACGTCTTTATTCATGTTCGGCCAAAAAAAACGTTGGCCTACCAACTTGCGAGTGGTATTAATTCCGGGATGACTCAAGTTATGAACCGAATCAAAAGCTAATTTACGAAACAATTCTGGTAAATACGGTCTAATCTTGTCAGTTGACACTTCGCAAAAAATGTGAGTTGCAATATTAGGTACAGTTACCTTTTTAATGTTTACGTTGCTACTTGCGTTGTTTTTCCAATGTGTCACGTAGGCGTCGGCACACTGGGCGGTTGCAAGTTCTGCGTAATCTAAGCTACTTGGACATGTTATCGTCTCTATACGGCTTAGCGAGTCTGCTACTATGTTATCGTTGCCTGTTATATAACGAATATCAGTAGTGAATTCGCTAATGTACATAAGTTGCCTAGTTCTGCGTGGCGTTTCTTTGTCACTAGCTAGCTTTGAAAATGCAAATGTTAGAGGCTTATGATCTGTGTAAATGATAAGCGCTCTACCTTCGAACATCTTTCTGAAATGAATAATCGCTAAATACATTGCTAACAACTCACGATCGTACGTACTGTACTTCATCTGAGTATCTGTTAGTTTTCGCGAAAAATAACCTAAAGGTTTCCAATTCCCGTCTACTAGCTGTTGAAGAACCCCGCCTACGCAAATATTCGACGCATCCGTCATAAGCGCTATAGGCGAGTCAGCTAAAGGATATGACAAAGTCGTGGCGTTCTGAAGACTTTCTTTACATTTTGTAAATGCTTCAATAGCCTCGTCAGTCCAATGAACTGGTGTCTTATCGTTTTTTTTAACGCTACCAATAAGCTTGATGAGCACCGCTTGGTAAGACATAGCTTTGGGCATATGTGGTCGGTAAAAGTTTACCATGCCGATAAAACGTCGGAGTTGAGCTACTGTTATAGGTCTAGGAAAATCTACAATAGCTTGTACTTTATCTCGAGCTGGTTTTATACCTTCGACTGTTACGTCATGACCTAGAAATTCAATATGTGACTGACCGAACGAGCACTTAGATAAATTTATCGTTATGCCAAAATCATTTAAGCGTTTAAACAAGACTTTTAGGTGTTGTTCGTGCCTAATACTGGATTCGCTGGCCACGATGACGTCATCTAAATAACAAAAAATGAAATTTGAGCTCGGTTCGAAAGTTCCGTCATCACGTTCGATTCCTAAGCCCTGTAAAACGGTGTTGTTCATGAAGCGTTGAAAAGACTGTGCCGCGTTACGCAAACCGAATGACATTCTCGGAAATTCGAACAGTCCGAACGGCGTAATAATGGCGGTTTTTTCAATATCTTCAGGAGCAACGGGGATAGAATGGTAAGCGCGATTTACATCGATTTTACTAAATACAGTCTTATTAGTCAAGATATAAGTAAAATCATGTAAGCGAGGGATCGGGTATCGGTCGGGCTTTGTAACCGCGTTCAGCTGTCTGTAATCTCCACAAGGACGGATTTCTCCATTCTTTTTCGGAACAACATGCAGCGGGCTGGACCACGGGCTTTTCGAAGGTCGACAAATTCCCAACTCTTGCATAATACGAAATTCCTCACTCACCTTCTTGTACCTGTCGGGAGGCAGCGGGCGGGCGCGTGCATGCACGGGCGGCCCGGTCGTCTCTATATGATGAAACACCGTGTGCTTAGGTGTGTCATTGAAAGAAACCGGTTTGGTTATATCCGGGTACTGCGAAAGAAGGTTAAAATACGGATGTGATTCGTCTAAAGTGCTTAAAGTAGGTTCCGAACAAGACACAATAGAAGCAATAACATTTACATTCGTCACTTGATCAATTAACCTACGGTTACTTAAGTCGATTAAAAGTTTATGATACTTTAAAAAGTCTGCGCCTAAAATCGGTTGATTAACAGCTGCTAACACGAAAGTCCAACGATAAGGTCTACGCATACCTAAGTCCAAAACTAGAGTCTTTAGTCCAAACGTACTTATTTCTGTACCGTTGGCAGCGTAAAGTTTATAACCGACACTGTTAACACAAGAAGACTTACGAGCGGGGAGAACCGAACAATTAGCCCCCGAATCGACGAGAAACCGTAAACCCGATGTTTTATCCGCGACACTAAGACGGTTGTTACTGTCCACGCTAGTACAGGGTACCGTCGTCACCTGCACCTCTCCTAGTTTCCCTCGTCCGACTTCCAGCTGCACGGTGACACGCACTTGTGCGCCTTCACCCCGTAGCGGAAGTGGTAGAAGCACTTCCAGTCTGGCTTCCGGGATCTCCTGGATGAGCTGGTATCGGCGGGTGTAGAACTTCTAGCGGGGCGGAAGCCCTGGCTGCGGCCTCTGAGACGCGATTGCCGGAAGTTACCGGCCTGGGACTTCTGCAGCTGGTCGATACGCTGATTGATCTTCCGTATTTCGCCTATGATCAAATCAGTAGCACTGGTTGAGGAGGCTGTTGAGGAACCCCCTACCTTCACCTCCGCTATGCTGACAGGAACTGCTGTTTCCATAATCTTGTCCGCGATGCGGGCTAAAACGTCCAGCTCGCTGGATTCCGTCACGGCGATGATGCCTCGGACGGACACAGGCAGGTGGCCTTGCCAAAGTATCTTTAGTGTATCATCCGGGACCCTCGAGCGAGCTAGGTCTCGCATCCGTCGCAATAGCTGCGAGGGCTTCTGCTCGCCGAGTTCCATCTCACTGATGAGCTTCTGTATCTGGCGCGTCTCAGATTCCTCGTATATCGCCAGTAACCGTTCTCTCAAGGTGTCGAATTTCTGAGTATCTGGCGGCGTGATGAGAATATCTGTCACCTGTTGTATCGCCTCTTTGGAGAGCTTTGTAATGACCAGGTTGTATCTGGCCTCGTCCGAAAGCTTCTGTTGGGCGAGAACGGCCTCTCAGTCCAGAACTCCGGTATACGTGACGTAACCGAAATAGCTGCTAATTCCGACTCCACCTTCACCGGGGCAGCGGGCGCGGGCGCCGGGCCTTGTGCTGGCCCGGGCGCTAAGGCCTGGCTCGGCGTGAGTGTAGGCAGCATAATGACACAGTAATTACACAGCACTAAAAGTCACAGCAACACAAGTTTGAAATGTCCGTAGAACGACGATAGCGTGTTTTATTTACCGGGGGCACGATAGCAAGTAAGTGAGTGAGCCGCCACCCGAATATTGCGGGGTCACCACTATACCACACAATAAATCTATTTGTGGTATAAACTAAATGAAGTGCGTCCCTATCACTCGGAAGTAGAGAAACACTAGATTAATATATGAAAAGTATATTGTCATTTAACTTAATAAGTAGGTACAAATCACCTAACTAATATTCGCCTAGCTAATCGCCTAGCTAATCGCCTAGTTACCGTGTAGCTGCCGTGCCCTGCGGGTGACGACTGAGGTACTTCACTCTCGCCTTACATTGCAGTCCTCTGCTGTCAGCAGATTACAATGTAAGTGTGATATTGTGTCGCTACATTTGTAATACTTCTTTTGTATAATCTTCTTTGACATAAAGTCCTCGAGGAAGTTTATATTTTTTATCAATGTGGAGAAAAAATGAAATCTTGGCGAATAAATATAAACTTCCTCGAGGACAAAACAGATTATTATACTCACTACAAATTTTCCCAACTGTCTCCATCTAAGTTTCGTGCATGTCCAATGCACTTCCCATTCTAGGCCTAGCGTGCTCACCAACTTCAACCGCATCATCATCATTTACCAACAGGTGAGATAGTGGTCAAACGCTAGCCTATAAGATATTAAAAAAAAAACTTTTTCAGGGAGCTAACGCAGCAAAATTGCAATGACCGATTGATTATATTGATTTATTGAAGTTGTTTTCTGACTAACTTTACGGAAGTAGCCTCTTCCTTATCCATTTGTGTTAATGTATGTTAATTCATATCTTCAACATCCGTTGACTAATTTGGATGTTTTGCTTGAAAAGCTATTTTAACAGGGTATAAAATTATCAATCACATCTTTAGGCATCCTTAGAGATAAAGCAAAGCAGTATATTAAGTGTATCAACGATATTATGAACGTTTTCAACGATATTATGAACGTTTTGTAAATCTTTAAACAATGTATAAAGTTTAAAATAGTAATGAACATATATTTAGCCAAAAGCCCCTAAATAAAAGTTGAATAACAAAAAAAAACATATTTCTCATTACACTTTACCATAATAGCACGACTCATTTGCTAATGAAACCGTAGGTCAACCCAATACATCAACACTATCTTTTTAATTCTTCCAGGGTTTCAATCCTCTCCACTTGGCATGCTTCGGTGGACACATGTCCATCGTCGGTCTTCTTCTCAGCAGATCAGCTGAACTGCTCCACAGCACAGACAGGCACGGCAAGACTGGTTTACACATAGCTTCCACCCACGGCCACTACCAAATGGTGGAAGTCTTACTCGGCCAGGGAGCAGAAATCAACGCTACAGACAAAAACGGATGGACACCACTCCACTGTGCGGCCAAAGCCGGCCATTTGAACGTTGTCAAACTTTTATGTGAATCTGGTGCTTCGCCAAAAAGTGAAACGAACCTTAACTGTGCTCCTATTTGGTTTGCCGCATCGGAAAATCACAACGACGTGTTAGAATATTTACTTCATAAGGAACACGATACGCAATCGTTGATGGACGATAAGCGATTCGTGTACAATTTGATGGTGTGTTCGAAAAATCATAACAACATACCGATCGAAGAATTCGTGCTGGTGTCGCCGGCGCCCGTCGACACTGCGGCCAAGCTGTCCAATATTTACATCAACCTATCCTCAAAGGTACTATAGCCCATTCCGGGACATGATATCGCCATGCTATCGCCATCAATTTTGTATTAATTTTACCATCATGTGTAATTAATTCATTTCAAAATGAGCATCCTTGGTCATAAAATCCTCTCCTTCTATACCTACGAATCTAATATTATTGAACCCTTTAACTAACCAGGAGAAGGAGCGTGCCAAAGACCTGATAGCAGCGGGCAAGCAGTGCGAGGCGATGGCGACGGAGTTACTTGCTCTCGCGGCCGGCGCCGACTCGGCAGGCCACATCCTCACCGCCACCGATAACAGAAACATTGAGTTCCTCGACGTCCTCATAGAGAATGAGCAGAAGGAAGTCATAGCGCACACTGTTGTCCAGAGATATCTGCAGGTAAAATATAGGTAACTTCTTGTTAAGTCTAACCAGACGTAGGTGAACACGCCCGCCTTACGGTAGAATGTTTTCACTAGGTGGAGATTATATTTTCGTCTATCATAATATATAAAGAAAAAAGCAAATTGTTTCAACATTCGTCTAAAGTGCAGCCATAAAGTGGAGCTAATATGTATTAATATCCTATCTTCAATGGAAAATACGGATTATTTTAAGATAATTCAATTTAAAAAAATTAAAGATGTGTTCTCTGATTCTGATCTCACCGCCTCGCCTGTCTAAAACGCTGGATTTCAACTGCACTGTTCCGTGCACTGCAATGTATAGTACTCTACAACGGTGCTGTGGTCTGCCTACTCAAATATACCAATATTTAGCAGATCGTCTATTCTATTCTATTCTGAGTCCTGAGAGACTCCGGCATTAATAGAAAATTTATCGGAACAGCAGGACTACTATTAACCCTTGAGATAATTCGAAATTCAGACACACAAACCAATGGGGAGTCCGTAAGATGAAAGCTTGCTTATAGGACTATTGTGCCAAACCCAAGGCTTTTCAATATCGTGAATGTATCTACAAGGAATAATGATTGTAAATTAACGACATTATTTATTCCAGGAACTCTGGCGAGGGAGTCTCAAATGGAGCGGTATCAAAATAATGTTCCTCTTTGTAGCGTTCATAGTCTGTCCACCGGTTTGGATGGTGTTCTCTCTTCCACTAGGCCATAAATATAATAAGGTTCCCATAATTAAGTTCATGTCGTATTTGACGTCTCACATTTACCTCATGATATTATTATCATTAGTCGCCATTACGCCTATTTATAATTCTATCTTTAGGGAGAGCTTAGTGCCTCGCTGGTACGAGTGGATGCTGCTCATTTGTCTGAGCGGCCTTCTGCTGTTTGAGCTCACCAATCCTAGCGATAAGTCGGGCTTAGGCTGGATTAAGATAGCTGTACTCTTTCTAGGTATGATAGGCGTAGCGACGCACGTCGTCGGCTGGATATTCGTATTACCGAAATACTGGCCGACACTCATGTACTGTAGAAATCAATGTTTTGCTTTGTCGTTTCTACTGGCGTGTGTCCAAATATTAGACTTCCTCTCGTTCCACCATCTATTCGGCCCATGGGCCATCATTATCGGAGACCTCATGAAGGACCTCGGACGGTTCCTTGCCGTGCTCGCCATCTTCGTGTTCGGATTCTCCATGCACATCGTGGCACTAAACCAGCCCTTCAGGAACATCAACAAGGCGGAGGACAACAAATACGCGAGGCAAGCCCGGAGGAAACTGTTCTCAGACGGTGAGTGTGTCTCTATTATTGTTATACCCACACGCATCATCCATCATCAACCCTTAATATTTAACACAAATGAACGAATTATGCCGTATTCTTGAAGGTTAATCATATCCTTGTTACGAAATAGATAGTCGCCGATCCAAACGACAAGCGCAGGATGCGCAGTGGATAAATTCAGTTTATGGGGAATCGTACAGGAGGAAACAGGGACCGGCGGGACGTAAGTCCGCGTTAGAGAGATTTCTATGTCCACTATGTCACTTTCATACGATGATCGCATTAAATCTCGATGTGCTTATTTTGTTTATTTGTTTTTAAAATTACATGCATCCGCTTGCAGGCTTGAATGTCGCCGTCACATCGAGAATGTTATCATCGTTGATCGTTTCGAGCCATCCCGTTAGATATTCGTAACACAGATGTGAATGAGGAATGTGGGCTCTGTACCATACAATATACACGCAGATTTGTGATACGGGTAGAATATGAATGAAGCACCAATGCATTGTTTACATCTAAGGCTTCACGGGGCGCGTGGTTTGCAGGTGTCACCGAACATGCGTTGCGTTGCGTGTCATTGTCACGGTGCCTAGTGTAGTGGAATGAGTGCCGACCTCACCGCATTCGATGGACGTTTGTTTTGCGCATGCCGCGGCTTGTATTGTCCTGGGGCTGACGCACTCGCCGTGTCTTGAGGTATTCTTTTATTTTTGGGTTTGGCTGTGTGTCTTCGATGTGGCGCCTTTTGCGTCCACGCTGTTGGTGTGCCGCTACACGGATTTCGTAGAGGGAAAGATGGATTGATACAAATCTGACATTCTTCCGCTTTTCGTGTTAATATAATATATACACTTTTTCTGAATTTGTGTGTCGCGAGACCCACAGACCAGTTAGGAGATACTACGTATGCGAGACCTGTATCAATCCACCTTGTGTGTACCCTGTCAATGTCATTCTAGTCGTTTTATAGATTGTTAGTTTGACGTTGGGACTAATTGGTGACTTTGCTTTGATAGTCAAAAGTTCTAAAAAATTATAATTATATTTTTATAATTTATGCAACGTCATCAATTTGTACTGACTCAATTGAAACAATTGGAGAAAGAACGAGGTCCATTTGAGTATTGTCTTCTAGCGACGTTGACACCGTTCGAGGCGTTCGAGAAATTGTTCTTCGCCCTTTTCGGCCAGATTACGTTGTCAGACCTGAACTACATCTCGAGCGTGCGGCCCCTGTGGACACAGAACCTGTTCAAGTTCGTCTTCGGCGGCTACTTGCTGATGTCTGTCGTGGTGCTCATAACGCTCCTGATTGCGATGATGTCGGACACTTACCAACGCATACAGGTAACCGCGTGCCCAAGAGCTTCCCCTTTGTCCGCAGTTACCATGAACCCGCTGTTTTCCTTCGAGCTCCTGTTCTTCGCCGTGTTTGGCCAGACTACCACGGAACAGACCCGCGTGCACCGCAACGATAGTACCACGCAGCCCGCCTGGACTAACAACCTCTTCAAAATCATCTTCGGCATTTACATGCTGGTGTCTGTGGTGGTACTCATCAATCTGCTCATTGCTATGATGTCGGACACCTATCAAAGGATACAGGTATTTATATTACCGAAAATTTTACTACTAATCTATCGTTAGATCAATTTCGTCGGATTTATCACATAAATTAACATGTTAACTGATTCATTATAAAGATATTTTTTTATATGACAACTTCTTATGACATCATTCTATTTAAACAGTTAATATAATATCCTTAACAACTTTTTGCACTGCATGAAAAATAATAAATATAAATACGGGCCTTTTTAAAAAGTGCATCCTTAATTTCTATTAATGTTTATTATAGAGCTAGAAATGACGCTATCTTATTTACAGGCACAATCTGACATCGAATGGAAATACGGTCTGTCCAAATTGATCAGAAACATGCACAGGACGAACACTGCTCCGTCACCCCTCAACTTGGTCACGACATGGCTCATGTGGCTTATAAATAGGTGTAAAGTAAGTATCATAACTTCAGCTGTTCAATATTGTGATTCTCTATAGGGTATTTAGTATGCTTTCTGTTGCCTACAGTGGGGTATTATTTTAGTGTGTTCCTTTATCATGTCGTTATATTATTTCACTTTTTTAAATGAAGAACGCCAATTTACCTGATAAAAGTATCAACGCGAATCCTAGAGCCTCGATCTGCGTCCGCAAGAAAGTAACGAAACAAAAAAGAAAGTAACTATTTCAGATGTTGATAGTTAATCTGCAATCGATTTTTGAACAATTTTCAGTAAAAAATTATTAATTTAGCTTAAACTGAAATATGCAATGCCTTAAAAATGTTATGTACCCCTTGTCTATGTGTCTACTATGTCTATATGAGCCAACAAAAACGTTTATTTTAGGATCGTCTTTCCAAGAAGAAGCGTCCTAGTCTGGTGCACATGATCGGACTACAGAGGGAAGGTCAACTCAGTGCCAGATCCAAAGCGGGTGCGAAATGGCTGTCTAAGGTCAAACGAGGACAAGTCGTACCCAAAGGTAAAAAAGACTGCTTATCAAAATATTTGATACCTGGATTTTTTGGGGCTATTAGCAGATTCCACTTTATTTATACAATTTATCTATAAATATTTTTGTTGTTACAAATTAACAATGAAAACGAGAACTTAATTAACCACTGTCAAATATAGAAATAGCATCAAAATTGGAATGATTTTCTTACTCATTCGTGAATTTATCAAAGCTCTTTGTTTATCTTGATGACTTAATATTTTAACGTGTTACTTTTTGGAACATTTCAGATTCAACACGCCTGTCTGTGGTGCATCTCAGTCCACTCGGATCTCAGCTGAGCTTCAGCAACTCCACCAAGATTGAGAATGTAGTAGACTGGGAGATCATAGCCAAGAAATACCGAGCGCTGATGAGAGACGAGCCGGAGACAGAGAGCCCGAAGGAAAGCGGGACGGAAACCGCTGACGAAGAGTCAGATATAATACCCAACAACGTATCAGCTGCACCACCTTGAACAGTTTTACCATAAAGTTTGATATGAATTGAAATATATCAGGTGCCAGATCCGAATCTGACTGAATATGCCGCGGCAGTATTTTGTACTAGTGTATGATGTTTCAAGAGTTTTTATACGAATAGCGAAATATTTGATGCATGTGTTTACAGATAAAAGTTATCTGCGATCTCAGGCATTTTGGAAAAATGTGACTAGATGTATAGTTTTAAACGTAACGCCGCTTGCGGTATTCCATACTCTTGAAATCCTTAAACCACTGGCAACCAATGTTTTTGGTTACTAATTTGGTAAGAGAGTAAATAAATAGGTGGTGATTCAAGTTGACAAAAATAGTTCCATCAGAAAAGTATGCGCAACTTTTATAATACCTACTCAAAATGTTTAACATTTACAAGTTACGTGCGCCGTACTATAATAATATAAACATAAATAACGAAATTTTTTTTTTTATATTGTTAGTCAATCATTGTTCTACATAAACCACACATATTATAAACGGAGTGTTCCGGCAGCAACTACCCTTGAGAGTACACTATTCTAGGCCTAGCGCGTGCACCATGCCTAGAATACCTCAACCACAATATCACTTATCACCAAGCAAGATAGTGGTCAAACGCTAGCTTATCAGATATAAAAAAAAACCGGCTAAGTCGAGTTGAACTCGCCCACCGAGGCTTCCGTACTAACCAATTAAGACTATATAACTATATAACTAGACCTCTAAATTGTATCAGCGCTGATATAACTCAGAGGTCTACCTTAATTGGCGCCAACTATATATGTATGGGGACACCCTTTAATTTTCAACTTTTTTTATTTTTTGGAATATTCCCTTAATTTGTGCTGTAAGACCTTGCTTCTTGCCAAATTTCATGATTCTAGGTCAACGGGAAGTGCCCTATAGGTTTTCGACCCAAAACCTAACTTGTTAGTACCTTTAAGTTTAACAAGTTTTCGCGAAAATCTAAATTTGCCCATATCTTTTTATTATGTTGACTCACGACCTTGATTTTTATACACCTAATAGGGACTATAGACCTCAGTATCAGGTATAAATTTCAACTTGCTAGGTCCACCCGTTCCTGAGAAAATCAGTGGTGACACACGGACAGACAGACGGACAGATAGACGGACAGACAGACGGACAGACAGACGGACAGACAGATGGACAGACAGACAGACAGACGGACAAGAAAGTGATCTTATAAGGGTTCCTCTTTTTACCTTTTAAGGTACGGAACCCTAAAAACGGCATCGCCGTTATACTCCCATATATAGTATCTACTTGAGCGAATAATTTTAGTCCACTGCATTCAATATAATCTTCAAAAACTGTGGATATAATTACTTAAACAATTTTCATTATCAACAAACAGAGTTGTATAAATGTTTCCTATTAATCTGTGGTTTCTATCCATCGATATAAAAGGAAGATGCGGTACTCACTCTTATGCTACGTAAACATAATGGAACTAGAAACAACTGCATGAAAACACAAATTTCTAATGTCGAGCTTCAAAGAACAGAGGCAGGCATTGTTGCTAATTATATAAATGGATCTGCGATAATTGCACATGTAATTTTGTACGTGCTACACAAACGCCAGATCGATTGTGACTAAGGTAAAATTAGGTTCGCGAACCTAATGCATACGGTCTACACTGAGGAGCGGGGTCCCTTATCTCCCTTTTTAGGGTTCCGTACCCAAAGGGTAAAACTAAGACTCCGCTGTCCGTCTGTCTGTCTGTCTGTCTGTCTGTCTGTCCGTCTGTCACCTGGCTGTATCTCATGAACCGTGATAGTTAGACAGTTGACATTTTCACAGATGATGTATTTCTGTTGCCGCTATAACAACAAATGCTAAAAATAAAATAAATTTATAAATAATAGAGGGTCCCCATACAAGAAAAGTGTTTTTTTTCGGCATTTCACGCCATCTATTAACGCTTAGTTAGGTAAACGTCCGATAGATGGCGTTATTTTGAAATGTCGATCCCTAACACCTTTGTTAGACGTTAGATGGCGTTATAAGAAATAAAATGTTTATTAATTATTATTTTTTGCTGGCGAAAAATGATAATATTTATTAGGTTTTTTTTTCTCGATCTTATAAAATACTGTAGTGTGGTACGGAACCCTACGAGTGCGAGTCCGACTTGCACTTGGCCAGTTTATTTATACATTTATCGATGTTTCTATCCATTACTATGATATCTCCAGTTGCTTTGTCTTTGAGAAACTGCTGAGTATATGATTTGCATTTCCCTACTCCCCCGGGTTTCCCCAGAGATCGTCACAGTCTGTAGGATCTAAATAATAATAATAACACGCATGGATTAATTTAAGATCGTTGAAACTAAAATAACCGACTTAAAATGCTGCGCCAGTCATTTTCAGAATCAAGTTTGAGGTGTTTATCGCCATATCTCTGGAGATACTTAACATAACTCGATGAAATTACAATCGGACTAGCTGGAAGGTATGCCCATTCATTAAAAAAAATAATTTTCCAAATCAGTCCAGGCGTCTTTGAAAGATTCCGACGAATTGAAAACCTGTTTTTTTTAACTGGGTTAAAAAAAGTTTTAATCATAATATTACGCTTATTACATTATAATTATAACGCTGTAGAAATGTAGTCATTTTTATATACGAATATAATTTTGCTATTTCTTAGTTATTTTGCTAGGATTTATATGTAGATGTGATTTTTACTCGATGTAAATAGTGTTGTAAATATTGTGTCCAAGTATTATTTGAGTATTATTGATGAATGAAACTTTGATTTAGTCTGACTCGGAAACTTCCAGTTAATGTAAGTCGTATTAGATTGTCATAAAAGTTAAGGTTTGTGTAGAAATATTTAAATTTAGTGCAATATTAGGTTACAATTAGTTAAGTATGAGTATTCCTTAGTGAATATCAAAAATAGTTATTAAAGCAATGAAACGTACATTATTTTTCCATTTAGAATTATGGTGGTTATAATAATATGTGGTAATATTTTTATAAATAAACGTGTTGTGTATTTGTGTACTTAATGTAAATTGTATTGTCAAAATAAAATCGGTTAATGAATTTTTAATCACATATCTATTCATTGATATCCTGGTATACCTGCTTATGTTTTCCTGTTAAAAACTAAAAAAAACCGACTTCCATGCCCCGCGTCAATTTAAAGTCAATTTCAGTAGCAAGTTTGAGATGTTTATCGTCATATCTCTAGAGATACTAATAAGTATCTCTAGATAGAGAGATCTAATAAGATCTCGATGAAATTAAAATGGGACCACATCGGAAACGTACCCTACCGATTACAAAAATAATCATTCAAATCGGTTCAAAATTGACGGAATAATCGCGTAACATACACACAAAAAAAAATAAGAAAAAAACATATACAGACGAATTGAGAACCTACGTCTTTTTTGAAGTCGGTTGAAAAATGAGTACATGATATTTGGAAATGTAAAATGTCATACATTATGTCTAGCAGCAGACTTGCGTGGGCTGATAATGATGATGATGGTATTAAAAGTGTATAATATGTTCGCGATTTTCCCAAAAACTTAAACAAACTTAACAGGATATGGATACCAAATTGCGAATCGATCAGACCTATAAAAGTTTATCTCCTAGGGTCATCGTCAGGGCCAGATTTAGAGGTGGGCTACCGGGGTAGCTGCCTCGGGGCCTCCACAAGACAAGGCCCCACAATACAGACTTCTTCGGAAAAATAAATTTCAAACATCAAAATCATCAACGATTTTACGGCGAATAAAGCTCTGAAGGTTCCGTTTGTTTATGCTAAAATTCATTTTAAATAATTCTTGTTTCCGATATATATTGTGTTTGTGAAATAATAAAAGAATCTATACTTGGTTTCACAATAAATTATTTATTGGAAAACTCGACTGAAAAAAATTGACCATTTTATTTGGAAAATAATTTTGGGCCAGAGGGCCGCCACTCCTATGTTGCCCCGAGGCCTCCATCCAGACCTCTAAATCCGGCACTGGTCATCGTTCAGAAAAACCTCATAGTCGTAAAACGGCTGAAAGGATTTTCATAAATCAAAACACTCTCGATTTAAACACCTATCCAAAAACTAAAACTACAAAAACTAAATCAAAATCGGTTCATCTATTTAAGCGCTACGAATGCTACAGACAAATACACACAAACACAGATACACACGACAAACTTATAACATCCCTTCTTTTTGCGTCGTAGGTTTACAATAAATTAATCTATTTCTAATAACATTCAGAATATATCATCATTGACTTATACGACATTATGACTTTCATTTTACAACAAATGTTTCAATAATAATGTATTTACAATAATATATTATTATTTCTCAATGCCACATACTTATTTGAAGGTCACGTCATTGGGTGCAGATGCTATTTACATAACATTTATTTTAATAAATATTAGTGCCATGTGCATGTTTTGTAACGCATAGAGGGTTCTCCAGGGTTAGCAAACTGTAGTGGCAGTGGGCTGGTCATATCTGCCGCAGGACTGATAACCGTCGGGTTAGAGTTGTCCTAGAGTGGAGACCGCGAATCGGTAAACGTAGCGTAGGACATCCCATGACCAGGTGGAGTGACGATATACGCAAAGCGGTGGGCATTAACTGGAAAAGAGCCGAAGATCGGGCTCAGTGGCGTATCTTGGGAGAGGCCTACGTCCAGCAGTGGACTGACACCGGCTGATTATGATGATGAGAGGGTTCTCCATAGACGTTATCGTCACTTTTAATATACTATCTTCTCTTATATTCTGTGCGTATAAGAGCGCGCCTCTGCACGTGTGCCTCCTTTTCCTTCAATCTATAAAGCTGTCTATCCGTGCTTATTAAATCAGTGTTAGTACGCGCCACTGATTTTCATAATTTTTAACCCCCGACACTAAAAGAAGGAATATAAGTTGACGTGTGTATCTGTATCTGTGTATGTGTGTGTCTGTCTGTGGCATCGTAGATGAACCACAGGTATAAACCGATTTTGATTTAGTTCGAATTCTGTATCCTCTTACTTCAACGATGTTTTAAGAACTTGTTAGCGTTGACCTAATGCTGGGGAATTTCTTGGAGTCTACTGAACAATCAACACATCACTAACTTGCATCATAAATGTCGAGTTCGGGCTCAATGGAATGGTCTCAATGCACAGATTGTGAATAAATCGATCAGGGCTGGTTTTACATTTTAAATTTAAGTATGATGTTTGATCTATCGTACGCACAATCGCCACGCCTTTAGCGGTCGACAGTATACATAAGCATACATCCAGCCCAGTTTTATATGGTACGTGCAATTGACCACTATCTCAGGGGATATTAAAAGAAGATACGGTCACGATAATAACGTAGGTATAGCCGGTTAAAGTTGTGTATTTTGACGAACAACCCCCACATGGTGGTAGGACACTGTCTAGTGTCCACCTGTCTAACCCTCAAGTTAGAAAATCTGTCACTTCGAACTATACGAAACTCTAAAAACGAATAGATACATCTCAAAAATAAACAACTTCGTCTTTAGCATTAATTACATTATCCAAACAAATGTACAGCCAACATTGCACATTTCAAAAATACATAAATTGACGTTCAATGTTAATGTCAACTCACTTTGAACGTAACGTTAGGGAAATACTTTAGTTAGATGTTTTAATAAGCGCATATATTGGCGTAATTGAATTTTAAGTTAATATCTGCAAATAACGTCACAAGTGCCTTTTTAAAACAAACATGTACTTAAAAGTTGTGTTGGTGACGGCAATTATATTAGGTGAGTATAAATTATTAAATAGAGACAATACAGCTAATACACAGATAAACACACGTCAAACTTACAACACCCTTTTTTTGTCGGGGGTTTTAAATAACCGTGGTGCTAAGTTTAAGATACAGAGCTGTATATTACCTCCCATCTTTACAGCATATACATAATTTTGTATCAGGCAAGCCATGTCAAGCTGAGTCGTTTATCTGTAACGAAGGTCAACCTAATACCAGCAGGAGGCGCTGGAAGTAATTGAGAGGAGAGCTAAGAAACTTATAAATGACGACAAACTTGAAAGCAAAAGGCTTCAGAGCATTGACGGAAAGTTGGGAAAGTCGCCAGTTTATCGGCTTTCTATCGGATACATTTCGGAGTGTGCCATCCAATAGCACGAACTAGTGCCGCCATCCCCTTTCTTTCATCGGACAAGAACCGATGTGCGCCATCGCTTTATGGTAGAAGTTCCATTCACCCGAACGAAACGCTTAACTTCATTCATCATACGTAGTACAGCGAAGGAATGGAATTCCTTGCCGGTGTCTATTTTACCATTAACGACCAACATCTTCTGGGTAAGCGTGCTACATCGTCGTTCACATCGTCACTTCACGTCAGTTGGGATAGAGGTTAAGCGCTAACCTATGTATCATAAAAAAATCAGACGCAAAGCGACGATCGCACACAGCCAAGCACATCTTAATCTTCCTACACCTGCTACGGATTTGCCCGTTTTTTTACAAACGTCACTCTTCCCACGGTGCGCTGGTTCGGGGTGGTCTGAGTCTGTCCGCAATATCACGCACCCTGGGAAGCGAACCTAAGGATGAGGACGTAAAGAGGCAGGTTCCCGGCGCAGACAAACCGGTACCGATCCATACTGGTAAATATTCCAATGTTATCATATGCGCTCGCACATAAATAAACAGGTTGCAGAAAAATGATGAAACAATGAAATATTTTAAATCGGACCGGATATTTGCGCCTGGAACCTGCCTCTTTGTGTCCTCACCCTAACTCAATTTCAACCGAGGTGTGTATTGCATATGGTTTCCATAACTATCTCCAATTAACAACACAACATTCAGTTGACAACTGAGAGGCTCCAGCAGTTTTGATAGGGTGTCGGATTTAAAGGGAACATTTGTAGCTTAGATAATAGTAGCTTAGAAATTATAAGTTTATTAGCACTGTTATTTGCAATGTGGGTTGCACATTACTAGAAGTCTTGTTAACCCCTCCCCCTTATAGCGTACTTAATTATATACACTCTTTGATAATTTCAAATGTCTATCTTTATGTTGGTACAAAACAGACACAGGACTGTGACAGACGGATGGACCGACGGACAGACAGTTAAGTCTCCTGCAGGGTACAAACTATACGAACGAAGCCAAAGGAATGGCGAATGAAAGAAGACGCATCTATACAGGCGTAGGGCTCCATCTCCCTATATTTAGGGTTTGTAAGCGTTCATTTCTAACGGTGTGTATCCCGCATCAGTTATACGATCCCGTGGAAACTCTTTGAGTGACCCTTTACCCTACGTGAGCGAGTCCGACTCGTGCTTAGAATACAGGCAAGTCTAACTCATAAACATATTTTTTTAGGAATTATGGTGCAAAGTAATGGGATATTGGGAGAAAGCAGCTTAAATATGTTTTCTGGTTCGTAAGTATTACGACGTTGTTTTATGATAGTGACGACGGCATCATTAGAAATACAAAGTAGTTAGGTATGTCATTTAAAAACAACACAAGGTATGACAGTGCTATTGAACGCATAGTGTCAAACCCACTATCGATGTTCAAACCAATATAAGAAAATTGGCGATTTCTCAACGTTTGACTCACCTGAAAACGATCATCCCGTGGTTCGATACACGTCTTGCTGCCAGAACCAGAACTTCTCTTCACGGAACCGGTCTCTTGATAGCGCTGCCAGGTCCTTTGAACTGTCGAATGACTCACATTTAGTCTCTGAGCCACAAAGCATTGGCTGCAACCTTCGGCTTTTATCACTTTATCTACCACTTTCGAGATTGCTAAACAGCAATTACAATACAATATAATAAAAATAAAAAATAAACTTTAAAATGTCAAAGACATGCGATAATGATTTTTTTAATAAAAATTGACAAAATCTTAATTAGAGTCGATATTAACTTTCGGGAACTCGCGCCACAAAATGTGGTAAAATGTTGTTTTCTTCAAAAACTAGCCTCAGTCAAAAATTTGAATTTGGAATGTACTCTTTTAAACATCATGGCCTGTAACATGTTCAAATGATTAAAACCTTTTTGGTATTGAATTTTTTTCAATCGGGCAGAAAATCGAAACCGGCCGTTGTTTTTGCAAAAGAGTGTATTATTGACATCAAAGAGTAATATTATATACTGGACAATGGATATTACTTGTATCAAATCCACCGCTATGTTTTCTTTAAAATCTACATGAATAGGTACTTTGTTACTCATTCTTGGGTCTCTGGATTTATGCTGAATAAGTGACCACTAATTTATCTTCGACAGTGGCTAGAATAATTCACCAATCAAAGACATGTCAACTTTTACTTATTAGAATGCATCATCTAACAGTTTTCACTTTTCAGACTGTTTGTAATGTTCGTGAATTACTTAATGTAGGTACCACATTTCGTCAATGCTAGCCCAGTGTGTTATAACAAAAGTGGATTAATGAAAATTATGGTAACATTGTTCGCATTGGTCAAGAAGCAATTAGAGAAATGGCATAGATACATCAGCTGGTAATTAATAACTAAGCCGCGGCAGCGGCCGGCCAGTGCTATGCTATTAAAAACCCAATTTAATTTCTAAATACCTAGGTAGCTACAGCTATAGTAGAGTCAATCCACTCAGGGGGAGGAAATTTAAAAAAAATATATCGACTCGACTTCTCTATCTCTCTCTTTTATCTTTTATGCGCGGTAAATATAGAAAAAAAATGTTTGCCTAGGCAGACCCACCGGTGGGCCCGTGAAGCTTGACGGAATAGCTTGTTATTTTTCTCGACCCACCGATGGGTCTGCGACGCCTGAATGATTAATAGATCACATTTGACACTTCATCAAAATTCAACAACGTGACCTGTAATGAAGGTCACATAAAATTATAAATTATTTCAAAGTCAGAACTGCATAATTACTTAACATTTTTCAGTTACAAATACATATTTATTCTAATAATTACAAAAGAAAGCGTTTTGACGATTTACTTTGACTAATAATTCATTATAAACATAATTTAAAAAAAATATATAAAAAAACTAAACGTTACGTCAAGGTTACGTCAGTGAACACTTTTTCTTTATAAACACTAGGGATGCTTCCCAAAAAATCAAAAGATTGGTTAGTCGATAGGTTGAATCGAATGCAATGATTACTTGTAAAGGATGTTTAACTAAAAAATTACTGCACTGTGATTGTAATTAACACATAATATTATTCTTTGACTAAAAAAATACAAAAATAATTGAATAGCAACTAAAATCAATAATAATTTGGGATAAAAAACTAACGATAAACTACTAAACGTTAGATCTATAGGTACATTTGAGTATGTTTTTTAATTTTATTGGGCCATTTTCTATGGAGCTACATTCTAATCTATAAATACATATAAAATCGTTTAAATATGTACAATTTCCGATTTGTTTAATTTGTATTAACGTGTCTTATCAATTTCATATTAACGCAAAACAAACAAGTAAATAACGCTGAATAATGTAAATACTAATTGTATTCCTCATTTAGAGCTGCCGGAAAATTGGTTATTTCGAATAACATCAAACTAACATCAGTCTTGTTTGTGTTGATGCGTATCGATTCATCAATTGAATCGATGTTTTAAAGCAAGTCACCTTACTATGAAGCTGAGACTGACAGATGTCAAATGATCTATTAAATTGTCCCTACATGCGAATGCTTATGCATTAATTACTTATACAATGAATTTTATTATTTCAGAATTCGAAATTATACCAAGATTGATTCCTCGGCAGCGGGAACTATACCTGATATGAGTGGCTTTAACAAAACCTTCCTGACCATTATAATAGTGCCCGGGTACACACAAACACTTTTAAGTAATTGCACTTCAGCACTCGCAAAAGTTTTATATAACCGCGGGAACACAAATGTGTTGGTGTTCGAATGGCCTACTTCTAATGATTTGTTATTAAATCCGCTCAGTTATACGAAAACTGTTGCCAATACATTGATAGTAAGTACTTATTTTGCTACTGCAATTTTTGGGATTGAAAGGGTTTCTATGTGTTAAAGGGTCAGTTCACACCGCAACGCGACGCGACGCGACGCGACGACGATGCTTTTAGGTTCGCGCAGCGCAGCGAGAAGCCGCTTGGCGCAGCGGGTAGCCGCGTGATAAAACAATTGAACCTTATTAACTACACAATAAGAGACACATTGTATTGAGATAATTTGATGGAATCATGCGCACTAGAAAATCGCACTTTAGCACTCGTACAACGTTTATTAGATCGCGGGAACATAAATCTGATGGTGTACGTCTGGCCCACTTTTAATGATTTGTTCATAAAAGCGCTCAGTTATACGAAAACTGTTGCCAATACATTGATAGTAAGTACTTATTTTGCTACTGCAATTTTTGGGATTGAAAGGGTTTCTATGTGTTTAAGCCGCAAAGCGTTACGTGACGCGACTTGACGATGCTTTTAGTTTCGCGCGGCGCAGTGAGAACACATGAGTAAAGAAACGTTTCTTTACTCATGTGGTGAGAAGCCGCGCGGAGCATTGATGCCTCAAAATTATCTCAATGCAATGAGCATCTTATTGTGTATTTAATAAAGTTCAATTGTTTATCACGCGGCTTCCCGCTGCGCCTCGCGGTACAGCGCGACGTCGCGCGGCGCAGCCTGAAGCTACAGAACTAACTCAACGAAAAGTGTATCTTTTTGTGTAGTAAATAAAGTTCTTTTTTGTATCCTTCTGTTAATAAGTGCGCGCCGTGTCGCGTCGCGTCGCATCGCAGTCTGAGCTGACCCTAAATCTGTCCTTGACTAGTGGAAGTCGTGAGTAGGTACCTAGACCTACAGTGACGGTAAGTAATAGGGCAAGCAAAATGCCCTCCACAATGGGAATCTGTCTATATCTGTCTGTCTATACATACTGTCTGTGTATACTGTGTCATGCAAAATTCTGGTATACAAGTATTTTACTCTTAATACGAGTAGCAAGAAGTCGAAAAACTCACTTAGTGAGAAATTTAAGGGGATTAATATTTTTACAAAGGCATGTAAAAATATTTATGACACAAAAATAGATTATGGACCAGTGTCACCGGTTTACCAGTTCCTGAAAAAGTCCCTGATAGCCTTATTATTTAGTCCTTGTTCCTGATTAACTTATCTGCTAGATAAGCTAAATATTTTTGATAGCTCTATTAGGAACTTATCTGACAGATTTTTTACAACTTTGATATGGCGTCATCTGTCAGTTAACTATCTGAGACATTATCAGGAACCGATGAAACTGGCCCTTATACAGCGTCACATGTCTGATTGGCAGCGTCCAGTGAAATTACATCTTATGTCTCAAGGTAGCAGCCACAGTGCTGAAACGTGCTAAATTCTGCAAACCAAAATTTTGCTTGCTCTTGTCATTGCTTACAATGGTAAGCGGCATCAGACATTACATTAGATACACGTTAGACATTACATGAGGTAACAATAGAATAGGTTACCCTAGTTCAGTGTGGGAAACTGTATTGTAAAACCTCACTAATATGTATCCGACTGACTTGCTACCAAAAAATAGCCTACCACCATCATGAAGAAAATTTGCCGCTATCCCTTGAGAGTCAGAGTGTTCTAGGCCTCGCTTATTCACCACCTTCAACCACGTCGTTCCTTACCAACACGCGAGAGAGAGAGATGTCAATAAGATATTAAATAATTTAAGATCATTTAAAAAACTAAAAGAACCGACTTCAAACGTCGCGCAAGTCAAAGTAGCCAGTAGACTTAGTAACTATTGTATAATTTGTGCAAGTAGTCAGTTGCATGTCATCCAGGTATATAAATGCATCGTAATACAAATGTTGATATAATAAAACCAACTCAACCGATTTCGTTAAAATGTAAATGGAACCACCTAGGAAGGGTACCCTTTGAAACAAAAAAAGAATTTTCCAAATCGGTTTAGGCATCTTAGAGAAATTGGTGAACATACATAAATAAAATTCAAAATAAGATTCCGATGAATTGAGAACCTCCTCCTGTTTTGTGAAGTCGGTTAAAAAATAAAATTAAAAAGTAGGAATAGAATAGAAATAATACCAATGAGCACTGTAACATAGTACTTATACCACAGTAAATACATAACAGTAAAATATCTTCATACAAACGTGCCGCTCTCGGTTTGAATGTGTGCGTGCGCGCCGCGCGCCGTGTCGGCACGCGATTTCACGCACACGCTAGCATAATATATGGGGGAATAAGGTGGCGGCAGTACGGGCTGTGCAAATGTGTTGATTACCATAAGAACCGCGAATTATTAAATAATTACGTCGACGTTAATCAACGAGCTTGTAATTTAAGTGTAGAATCTAGATACACCCATTTGATACCCATTACAGGAATTACGCCAAAGATCGAAATTTACTCATGATCCCACCTGATGATTTTGTCAATAATGTAGAAAGGATGGAGTAGGTGTTTCGCAAAGCGTTCGAAAAGGACCACATCAACATTAAAATTGGCCGGTCAATTTACGATCAACTGAATGATATAGAATTTAAGATGCCTTGTCCATGCTTTCCTAAAAGCTTTTTACAAAAATTTTACATCAGAATGAGAATTTACATTACATTAACAAATAATAATAAAGCGTTCCGGACGTGCAGAAACCGGAGAAGAAATTTCTCGGTATCAAATTTGTAACATAATATTGTTACGTGCGGGGTGGTATTAAAATGCCAATCCGATGAGATGAACGTTTATTTCCACTTATCACTAGGTTAGCACAATGTTCCACAGTAGTTGTCCAAATCGTCTTGCACAATTATCAAAAGTCCGTTAACACACACTGAGGTCGTTGGTAATCACAATCACTGATTTCACTGTTCACAGTTCACAACACTAGTTCACTGATAACACTTAACGATCACTTGGTCGCTATCCGCGCTTAGATAGTTACACTGTCGCTTCCAGAGAAAGACTGACTCAAGCCGCGGTTTCAACGTCTTATATAGGACGAGAATATTTCTACAGAACTTTCCAGTATTGACTCGAAACAATAGACAAAAGACGTTCAAAACAAAGCAATAACAATCACAAACAAAAGGGGCGGCTTTCCTTTGAGCATCTGACGTAAACAACTTTACCATACATGCTAATTTGATCTCTAACTACTTATGAATAAGGTTCAATCTTAACTACAAAACTAGGTACATTGACTAGGGTCTGAATTCCCGGAAGGTTAACTTTTATGACGGTCGGGTTGGGTGTTTATAGCCCCTAATTAGTCTATTCTTTCCCACGGTACTTTTGTTCGTGAAGCTTGGCGAAACATCGCGACTCGACGACGCGATGTAACATTATCCCCTTCTTAGTTATGATCGTCCCGATCATCATTTGTTCCATGGTATCGTGTAAGTCGATCGATGTGTACTACCCTCGGCTTTCCTCTCTGGCCTCGTTTAATGCGGTAGGTAACGTCGTTTATCTTCGTGATAATCTGGTATGGTCCTTCCCAATGAGTCTGCAGCTTCGGACTTTTTCCTTTCCTTCGTAGTGGGTTGTGCAACCAGACGAGAGTTCCTTCTTCGAAACCCATCGTATTCGCTCTACGATCGTACCGGGTCTTCATTTTTTCACCAGTTTTTAAACTATTCTCTCGAACTATCCTGTGCACTTCGTCCAGCTGACTACGAAGATCACTGATATAGTCGGTTACAGGCTTCGGAGCATCTGGCGGGGAACCAGTTATGGCGTCGATAGGAAGTCTTAGTTCGTGTCCAAAATTCACATTTGCAGGAGTCATACCAGTGCTGTCATGGGTAGCGGAACGGTATGACAACAAAAACAGAGGTATGTACTGATCCCAGTCACGTTGATGTGCGTCCACGACTTTAGCCAGGTGATTCTCCAACATCTGGTTAAACCTCTCAACCATTCCGTCTGACTGTGGATGAGCTGCCGTTGTCCGCGTCTTTTGGATCCCGAGGAGGGTGCACATTTCCTGAAATAGGGCAGACTCGAAGTTCCTTCCTTGATCGGAATGCAGTTCCATCGGTACACCAAATCGACAGATCACTTCTTGCACCAACTTCTTTGCAACTGTCTTTGCTTCCTGGTTTGGTGTCGCGAAAACTTCGGGCCATTTGCTGAAGTAATCTTGCACTACGATGATGTACTTGTTGCCTTCTTCAGTCTCGGGAAATGGCCCGGCAACATCCACGGCAATGCGCTCCCATGGTGCCCCAACATTGTACAATTTTAGTTGTCCTTTACTTTTTGTCTTCGGTCCTTTTACTGACGTGCAAGCGGTGCACTTCCTGCACCAATCTTCCACATCCTCGCGGCTGTGTACCCAGTAGAATCGTTGACGAACCTTCACAAGAGTTTTCTTGACTCCTAGATGTCCACCAGAAACTCCATCATGAATGTGTCGTAGTAGAGATGCCACTTTACTCCGGGGAACAACGACCTGCATCGTAGTTTCTTTTCCATTGCTGTTTTCCCATTTTCGGTACAAGATTCCTTGTTTCAGGGTCAGGCTGTCCCACTGAGCCCAGTAACTTTTTGTAATTGGGCTGCAAGCTGACACGTCGCTCCATTGGGGCTTATTTCCAGACTTTATCCAATCCAGTACAGGTCGTAAATCACTGTCCTCCGATTGTGCTTGTCTCATATTTTCGCCGTTCCATTCGTCATCTGTTCTGTCCATCCTAATGACTCTGACTTCTTCTTGAGACTCGTGCTTCTCGCAGTGTTTACAGTCATCTGCACAAGGTCTTCTTGACAGGGCATCGGCGTTGCTGTGGCCCTTTCCACTGCGATGTTCTGTCACGAAATTGAACTCTTGAAGTTGCTCGATCCATCGTGCCACTTGACCTTCCGGGCTCTTAAACTGAAGAAGCCATTTAAGAGCAGCGTGGTCAGTTCTGAGCGTAAACTCTCTTCCGATGAGGTACTTGTTGAAGTGCTGAAGAGTCTTCACCACAGCTAGCAACTCGCGGCGGGCGACACAGTAGTTTCGTTCTGGTTTGGATAATGATTTACTGAAGTATGCTATGACCACTTCTTGGTCTCCTTGGATTTGCGAGAGAACTCCTCCAATTCCCGTGTTGCTGGCATCAGTGTCCACAATAAATCTTCCATCTCTGGTAGGGTACCCCAAGATCGGCGTTTCACACAGTCGCTGCTTAAGATCGTTGAAGGCGGATTCACACTCCAAGTCCCATACAAATGTGCGCTTTTCTTCCGTCAGTCGATGTAAGGGTTTGGCAATTCCAGAAAAGTTCTTGACAAACCGCCGATAGTAAGCGCATAGTCCCAAAAACGACCTTACATCCGTTTTATTCTTCGGGGTAGGCCAAGTTTGAACAGCCTTGATTTTGTCAGGATCAGTTTGTACCCCGTTCTCCGAAATGATGTGTCCAAGGTAGCTGACTTTGGATTTAAAGAAGTCACACTTTTTAGCACTCACTACACGTAGACGGTTCAAAACCTTCTCCAGATTCTGCAGATGTTCAGTAAAATCACGGCCTAAAATGATGACGTCATCCAGGTACACCAAGCATACGTCTCCCAGTAATCCAACCATTACTCTGTCCATGAGACGTTCGAACGTTGCTGGAGCATTACACAGTCCAAATGGCATGACGTTGAATTGCCAGAGACCATTTCCAATGCCCGTACTGAATGCTGTCTTTTCTTTGTCTTCTGGACTGATTTCTACCTGCCAGTAGCCACTTTTCAGGTCAACTGTTGAAAACCACTTCATTCCACTGAGCATGTCCAGTGTATCGTCTATTCGAGGCAAGGGGTAGCTGTCCTTCTTTGTGACTTCATTAAGCATTCTGTAATCTACGCAGAATCTAGTGGAGCCATCTTTCTTTTTCACCAGAACCACTGGCGATGACCAAGGACTTGTAGATAGTTCGATGACTTTTTCTTTGGCCATGTCTCGTATCATGTCTGCAACTTCAGCTTCTTTCGCCCATGGAATCCTTCGTGGCCTCTGTCGTATAGGTCTTGCGTCGCCAGTGTCAATTTTGTGTTTAACAAGTCCGGTACGTCCACAGTTGTTTCCAGCGGCAAAGACGTCTTTAAACCGCATCAACAGACGTTTTGCTTGTGACAGCTGAGCGAATGTTAAGTTGTCTTTGGATGATTCCAGCAGCTGTGATATTTGATCTTCCGAGCTAGGTTCCGTAGAAGTAATATCCGTTCGTCGCAGGTACTTCACTTCTTGACATTTTCCGATTATGCTGTTTTTCTTCAGATGAACTTCTTCATTGCCAAGGTTAAGAATTCGCACACTGGCCGTTCTGTTTGTCATGAGCAATGTTCTTGCAGTAATCCAGGTCGGATGTGTGCCCTCATCTTCGGCAACTACACATAGTCCACTCTTGACTGTATTTGGAAATTTCACTCGTACGATATTTTGCGATTTTGGAGCCAACACGACGTCCTTGAGACAGAAAAAAGCTTACACGGTGCCGTTCCTTTGAAGAACACTTCTTGCTCGGGAAACCGGAGTACACCACGGGCCACATCCAATATGCAATGCTGCTTCTCCAAAAAGTCCAATCCCAGAATGCAATCATCAGTTATGTTGGCAATCAGTACAGGATGAAAGTATGAGTGCTCACCGATGATTATCTCCACGTCGGTATCGCCAAGGACAGGAACTGACTGGCCGGTTGCTGTCCGTAGTGAGCATGCTGCAGATCGATGTTTCCGTGATATAAATCGTTGCAGGAATTCAGGCTTCACAATTGTGCGCGATGCTCCTGTGTCCACTGTGAACTTGCAGGTCTTGTTGTTCAGGGTGCCCTCGACGATTAAGCTGTTCCCGTTGCACACTTGTGTCACAGTGATGGTGGGGGCTCTCTCTTGACCAGTCAGCGTCCGCCCCGCGGCCCTGGCGACGTTTAGTTTAACGCCTCCTCATCCACTTGGGTCTCGCAATTTCTGACCCGTTTCTTCGTTTTCGGGCAATCAATCTGAATATGCCCTTTTTCTCCACACCCGTAACATGTCGGTCCATAACGGGGCTTCCTGGTTTCAGTCACTAGCTCCCGAACTCTGTATGGTTTGGTGTCTCGTCGCACTGCTTCCACTTCCAAGGCATGAGCGAGGGCGTTCTTTAGTGTCTGATGATGCCCCAATCGTACCGCAGCGCGTACCTCATTATCCCTGATTCCATCAACAAAGCTCTGTAGAGATGTCACTTCAATGGTTGATGGCGTCGACACGTAGGCTCGTCGGACCAACCTCTCGATTTCGTCTGCCCACTGTTGCAATGTCTCTGTGGGCTTCTGGGTGCGCTCACGTAGTTGTGCCCTGTACGCATGCTCCATGTGCTTGTCTCCATAGCGCGTTTCGAGGGCTTCCAGCAGGGTCTTCAGGGTCCTTTCCTCTTCAGGTATGCGTTCCAGGATAAGCTGAGCGCTAATGTGAGCGCTGTATTTGCGTGCTCGTTTGTCCAGCCGCAACTTTTGGACAGCGTTGTGAATTGGAATTTGTAGGCTGCCCACGAAGATGTTCCGTCGAAGTGCGGCAAATCTAGTGTGAAGGGCGAGGTCGTAGCGGGAATCTGTCCAACTCCTCGTAACTCCAGTTTCTGGACCTTATTAGACAGGTCATGCATGGTTTTCTCGTGTACTTCAAGCCGTCCTTCCAAACAGTCTGTTTTCATGGTGACTTCCTTGACACCGGCTTCCACCTTTTTGATCTTTTCTCCCATGCTGGCAAGCCCGCTCTGCAACTGACGTTCAATTGTCTCTTCCAGTTTACGGCTAGCTTCTTCCTGTTTACGGCTAGATTCTTCCTGTTTACGGCTAGCTTCTTCCTGTTTACGGCTAGCTTCTTGTTGTCCTGCTAGGAGAGCGGCTAGCATGGCCTCCAGGCCTCCATCCGTAGTTAGACTCACCGGCGGTGCTGTAGGTGGCGCTGCCATGGTGGGTGCCATCGGTGTTGCTGCTGGCTCTTCCAATGTGGATGTTCCTGCTCCCGATGCTTCGAGCTCCTTCTGCCGGGTTGCATCCATCTCCGCCTGGCGCCTGGTGCGTGGAGTACGCGTATCTTCCCTCGGAGTGATTGGCATTCCGCTTCTGACACCAATTGTTACGTGCGGGGTGGTATTAAAATGCCAATCCGATGAGATGAACGTTTATTTCCACTTATCACTAGGTTAGCACAATGTTCCACAGTAGTTGTCCAAATCGTCTTGCACAATTATCAAAAGTCCGTTAACACACACTGAGGTCGTTGGTAATCACAATCACTGATTTCACTGTTCACAGTTCACAACACTAGTTCACTGATAACACTTAACGATCACTTGGTCGCTATCCGCGCTTAGATAGTTACACTGTCGCTTCCAGAGAAAGACTGACTCAAGCCGCGGTTTCAACGTCTTATATAGGACGAGAATATTTCTACAGAACTTTCCAGTATTGACTCGAAACAATAGACAAAAGACGTTCAAAACAAAGCAATAACAATCACAAACAAAAGGGGCGGCTTTCCTTTGAGCATCTGACGTAAACAACTTTACCATACATGCTAATTTGATCTCTAACTACTTATGAATAAGGTTCAATCTTAACTACAAAACTAGGTACATTGACTAGGGTCTGAATTCCCGGAAGGTTAACTTTTATGACGGTCGGGTTGGGTGTTTATAGCCCCTAATTAGTCTATTCTTTCCCACGGTACTTTTGTTCGTGAAGCTTGGCGAAACATCGCGACTCGACGACGCGATGTAACAATATAATAAAGGTTTTGTGAATAAGGGCTTTTTATTTTTACTAAATTTATATATTGGTAAAATATTCAATAATATGCTTTTTATTGCATAAATTTAGATCAAGTGCTGCTTGTTCGAAAATATTAACTAAAAGTAAAAGTGACAACCCTGGGGATCAACGCAAGAGTAGGCTAATAACTCGGCGGGCGGCCTTAGATTATACGAACAACTTAAAGTCTATGATATTACAATGAGCAGTTTTATCGCTAAAAGCGATCTCTACCAGACAACCTTTTCAACCGAATTCCAAACAGAAGGAGGTTCTCAATTCGTCTGTATGTTTTTTTTGTATGTTACGCGATTACTCCGTCAATTATGAAACCGATTTGAATGATTCTTTTTTTAATCAGTAGGGTACGTTTTCGAGGTGGTAATTTTATCGAGATCTGATAAGTATCTCCAGAGATATGGCGATAAAAGTCTCAAACTTGCTACTGAAATTAACTCGCGAGGCATGGAAGTCGGTTGTTTTAGTTTTTAAACTACGAGTATCTTAGTTAGTAGTTAGTTGGTTAGTCGTAGCTATTGTCAAATATATATGTATAGTAATGTCACATATATATGTATAGTAATGTCAAATATATATGTATAGTATTATCAAATATATATGTATAGTATTGTCACATATATATGTATAGTAATGTCAAATATATATGTATAGTATTGTCAAATATATATGTATAGTAATGTCACATATATATGTATAGTAATGTCAAATATATATGTATAGTAATGTCAAATATATATGTATAGTAATGTCACATATATATGTATAGTAATGTCAAATATATATGTATAGTATTGTCAAATATATATGTATAGTATTGTCAAATATATATGTATAGTAATGTCAAATATATATGTATAGTAATGTCACATATATATGTATAGTAATGTCAAATATATATGTATAGTAATGTCAAATATATATGTATAGTAATGTCACATATATATGTATAGTAATGTCAAATATATATGTATAGTATTGTCAAATATATATGTATAGTAATGTCACATATATATGTATAGTAATATCAAATATATATGTATAGTATTGTCAAATATATATGTATAGTAATGTCAAATATATATGTATAGTTATGTCACATATATATGTATAGTAATGTCAAATATATATGTATAGTATTGTCAAATATATATGTATAGTAATGTCAAATATATATGTATAGTAATGTCAAATATATATGTATAGTATTGTCAAATATATATGTATAGTTATGTCAAATATATATGTATAGTAATGTCAAATATATATGTATAGGAATGTCAAATATATATGTATAGTATTGTCAAATATATATGTATAGTAATGTCACATATATATGTATAGTAACTTCAAATATATATGTATAGTAATGTCACATATATATGTATAGTAATGTCAAATATATATGTATAGTATTGTCAAATATATATGTATAGTAATGTCACATATATATGTATAGTAATGTCAAATATATATGTATAGTAATGTCAAATATATATGTATAGTAATGTCAAATATATATGTATAGTAATGTCAAATATAATTGTATAGTAATGTCAAATGTATATGTATAGTATTGTCAAATATATATGTATAGTAATGTCACATATATATGTATAGTATTGTCAAATATATATGTATAGTAATGTCAAATATATATGTATAGTAATGTCAAATATATATGTATAGTAATGTCAAATATATATGTATAGTTATGTCACATATATATGTATAGTAATGTCAAATATATATGAATAGTATTGTCAAATATATATGTATAGTAATGTCAAATATATATGTATAGTAATGTCAAATATATATGTATAGTAATGTCACATATATATGTATACTATTGTCAAATATATATGTATAGTAATGTCACATATATATGTATAGTAACTTCAAATATATATGTATAGTAATGTCAAATATATATGTACAGTATTGTCAAATATATATGTATAGTAATGTCACATATATATGTATAGTAATGTCAAATATATATTTATAGTATTGTCAAATATATATGTATAGTAATGTCAAATATATATGTATAGTAATGTCAAATATATATAAATAGTAATGTCAAATATATATGTATAGTAATGTCAAATATATATGTATAGTTATGTCACATATATATGTATAGTAATGTCAAATATATATGTATAGTATTGTCAAATATATATGTATAGTAATGTCAAATATATATGTATAGTAATGTCAAATATATATGTATAGTAATGTCAAATATATATGTATAGTTATGTCACATATATATGTATAGTAATGTCAAATATATATGAATAGTATTGTCAAATATATATGTATAGTAATGTCAAATATATATGTATAGTAATGTCAAATATATATGTATAGTAATGTCACATATATATGTATACTATTGTCAAATATATATGTATAGTATTGTCAAATATATATGTATAGTAATGTCAAATATATATGTACAGTATTGTCAAATATATATGTATAGTAATGTCACATATATATGTATAGTAATGTCAAATATATATTTATAGTATTGTCAAATATATATGTATAGTAATGTCAAATATATATGTATAGTAATGTCAAATATATATAAATAGTAATGTCAAATATATATGTATAGTAATGTCAAATATATATGTATAGTTATGTCACATATATATGTATAGTAATGTCAAATATATATGTATAGTATTGTCAAATATATATGTATAGTAATGTCAAATATATATGTATAGTAATGTCAAATATATATGTATAGTATTGTCAAATATATATGTATAGTTATGTCAAATATATATGTATAGTAATGTCAAATATATATGTATAGTAATGTCAAATATATATGTATAGTAATGTCAAATATATATGTATAGTAATGTCAAATATATATGTATAGTTATGTCACATATATACGTATAGTAATGTCAAATATATATGAATAGTATTGTCAAATATATATGTATAGTAATGTCAAATATATATGTATAGTAATGTCAAATATATATGTATAGTAATGTCACATATATATGTATACTATTGTCAAATATATATGTATAGTAATGTCAAATATATATGTATAGTAATGTCACATATATATGTATAGTAATGTCAAATATATATTTATAGTATTGTCAAATATATATGTATAGTAATGTCAAATATATATGTATAGTAATGTCAAATATATATGTATAGTAATGTCAAATATATATGTATAGTAATGTCAAATATATATGAATAGTTATGTCACATATATATGTATAGTAATGTCAAATATATATGTATAGTATTGTCAAATATATATGTATTGTATTGTCAAATATATATGTATAGTAATGTCAAATATATATGTATAGTAATGTCAAATATATATGTATACTATTGTCAAATATATATGTATAGTAATGTCAAATATATATGTATAGTATTGTCAAATATATATGTATAGTAATGTCACATATATATGTATAGTAATGTCAAATATATATGTATAGTAATGTCACATATATATGTATAGTAATGTCAAATATATATATATAGTAATGTCAAATATATATGTATAGTAATGTCACATATATATGTATAGTAATGTCAAATATATATGCATTGTATTGTCAAATATATATGTATAGTAATGTCAAATATATATGTATAGTAATGTCAAGTATATATGTATAGTAATGTCAAATATATATGTATAGTAATGTCAAATATAAATGTATAGTATTGTCAAATATATATGTATAGTAATGTCACATATATATGTATAGTATTGTCAAATATATATGTATAGTAATGTCAAATATATATGTATAGTAATGTCAAATATATATGTATAGTATTGTCACATATATATGTATAGTAATGTCAAATATATATGTATAGTAATGTCAAATATATATGTATAGTAATGTCAAATATATATGTATAGTATTTTCAAATATATATGTATAGTAATGTCACATATATATGTATAGTATTGTCAAATATATATGTATAGTAATGTCAAATATATATGTATAGTAATGTCAAATATATATGTATAGTAATGTCAAATATATATGTATAGTAATGTCAAATATATATGTATAGTAATGTCAAATACATATGTATAGTAATGTCAAATATATATGTATAGTAATGTCAAATATATATGTCTAGTATTGTCAAATATATATGTATAGTAATGTCAAATATATATGTATAGTATTTTCAAATATATATGTATAGTAATGTCACATATATATGTATAGTATTGTCAAATATATATGTATAGTAATGTCAAATATATATGTATAGTAATGTCAAATATATATGTATAGTAATGTCAAATATATATGTATAGTAATGTCAAATATATATGTATAGTAATGTCAAATACATATGTATAGTAATGTCAAATATATATGTATAGTAATGTCAAATATATATGTCTAGTATTGTCAAATATATATGTATAGTAATGTCAAATATATATGTATAGTAATGTCAAAAGTCGCCGTTATTTTCGAATCATTACTTTCCAGTGGGTGACAATTAGCGTTGCCAGACGCCCCGTATTTTCCGGGACGTCCCGTTTTTCAGGCATAATTTAATACATCCCGCCGGGACAAAGTCTTTCCCGTATTTCAACAATATTCAATTTAAAATCCGCGCGCATAATTCTGACGACGACGGCAGCCTGCGCTGCGCGCGCACGAGAACTAAGCTACCTCCCCACAAATTTTCAGCCAAATCGGTTGAGCCTTTCTTGAGTTATAAATAGTGTAACTAACACGACTTTCTTTTATATACATACATACTTAGATTAAGTAGCGATAAAAACAAAGTAAAAAATACATGTTGTTCATTTGTCCCGGGAGAAAATGTAAAATCCCGTATTTTTTTGCAAAATGAGCAGTTTGTCCCTTACAGGCTCAAATAAAATCTGGCAACCCTAGTGACAATGATCCAGGCTTTTAATTATAACCTTTTTTTCCTATTTAGTACAAACAAGTATTAGCAAACGCAATTATAGATATGAAAAATAATGGCCTAGACACGAATATACTATCCTTAATGTGCAACTCGATCGCTGCCCACCTCTGTGGTGAAACAGGGAGAGATCTATACAATGAACACGGATTGAAAATAAATCGGTAAGTATAACTACATACATTAAATCACGCATTTTTCCCGTTGGGATAGTTGGAGACTACTTCTTTCCACATGCTACGATTCTGACATGTGTAAGTAATAAATAATAAATAAAATAATATATGAAACAATAAATGTTATCGCCGACTGGTTCAACACCACTCTCACCCGGCCAAAAATGTTCATTAAAATGTAACACCATTTAGGCCACAAAGTACTGAACTATAGAGATTTGGGTAGCGTGGCCACATGATAGAAGATTGTAACATAACTGTATATGTATTTAGAACCCAGTGATACTTAGTAATAAAGGTCAAAGTTCGTTCGCTAAAAACGGCTAACTACGTTACTGACCCTGTAAAAACCGGCATGCACTGAGAGAGGGAAATATTATAGCTTTGTCCTTGTCCGTTACATGGATTAACTCTATAGTATATCCTATTGAATGTGGGAAAGAGCTACCCGCGGTCTATTCTTTGCTCTGTCTACGATTTAGGCCATTGAGGTCTTCGCCTCACTGCGTATTTATTGAACCCCATGTATGTAGCCCGATTCTTTTAAGCTTCGTGAATATTTCATTTTTATCAATTTCTAGTTGGTGTCCAAATGATACATTTTTAAAATTTTCTCCTAAACTAATAGGATAGAGCGTTTGTTTTTTTTTGTGACTGTGAACTACTAATATGTCCAATTTCTAACATATTTATTTATCTAAAACCTTACTTAATTCGGTTCCCTATTGTTTCGCATATCATTTTTTGTCATAATATACTTTAGCATAATGTTGTTTCTCCTAATATATTTAAGCATACATTCATTTGGCATAAAGTAATAAGGCATATTTTTCTTGACATAATTACTGTTAGCATAATCATTTGTGGCATAATATTCTAAAGAATAATAATAATCGCATAACTATTATTCGGCATAATTGTTTAGGCATAATTTTTTTTTTGTCATATTATTATAGCATAATTGTTAAATAGTACTTTTTTAAATATTTATCTCCTCACGACTAATCAAGCTAGTAAACCGATTTTGTTTAAATACGGCTCTGGTATACCTAATATAATGGAATAGGATATATAATATTTTTTTAACGCAGACGAAGTAACGAGGCTCAGCTTGTAGATTTACGAAAAAATATCATAATATTAATAATAAGATCGTTTAAAAAACTAAAAATAACCGACTTCAATGCCGCGCTATCAATTTTCAGTACCAATTTTGAGATGATTATCTCCATATCTCTGGAGATACTTATCAGACCTCAAAAAAATTACCATGGTACCACACTTGGGACATCTTCTTACCAAAAAAAAAGAAAAATTAAAATCGGTTCATAAACGACGAAGTAAACTACGAACAAACATAAAAATATATATATATATATATATATATATACTGTCGAATTGAGAAACCTCCTCCTTTTTTTGAAGTCGGTTAAAAAGTTTGTTGGATGTGTTAAGCACGTCAAGATGCGGATAATAAATGTACATATTGTCTTATAACTACCTAACCAAATTATGAACATAATCATGAGCTTATATCTAATCAAATGCAGAACCAAAACCGTGAGATAGATGCACTTCGAATAAAGGTAAGTTATGTTAATTTATGTTTGCGTTAGGTCAAATAACTTTCAGTTTTAAAATAATTATAATCGCGGCGTAGGGGTGGTGGTGGTGGTGGTGGTGGCCCAAGGGCCACCCCCGCCGAACTTGAACCTACTGTCCCAGTCTAGTACCAAACATTTGGTTGATATTAATAACTTTATATAATACTACTTTATTTAATAAATTTAATATGGCTAAGGACTTGAGGTTTATATATTAATACAATTTTATTGTATTAATAACTTAAAAACTTGGAACTACGACCTTTTTTTGAGCCAAACAACTCTTAACAAAACATGACATACTTAACTAGACATGTCTTACCTTAATTATGACTTTGGAAGTGTTCAATTATTTTTATTATGTACTTTTATAATACTATAGTCGTTTCTTTTATGAAAAACAAAGTTATCTTTGCGGTCGCCATATCTCTAAAACTGCTGATTGTATCTCGTTCAAACCAATTTTCGTTGTTAGTTTTTATTGAGATCTACAGCATATATTTTTTTTAGATTTTTCACTCCCATACTTTAAAAGTTAGAGGGGGGGGACACACATTTTACCACTTTAGGCGTGCCTATCTTTCAAATGATTGACTTTGAGAAAAAATGATTTTAGAAACCTCAACGTCATTTTTGAAGACCTATCCACAGTATAGGTTTGAAGAAAAAAATGTTTTTTTGTTTCAGTTCCATGTATGGGATGCCCCCCCTTAAACTTTTATATTTTTTATTTTTGTATAAAAATCGGAAAGCGGTTCACAGAATACATCTATCTACCAAGTTTCAATTCTGTAGTACTAACAGTTTCGGAATAAAATGGCTGTGACATACGGACGGACAGACAGACAGACAGACAGACAGACATGACGAATCTATAAGGGTTCCGTTTTTTGCCATTCGGCTACGGAACCCTAAAAAATGTGTAGGTAAGTAAACTTTGTTTATTTTAATTAAAATAATTCAGCATAAAATATGTGTATACATTTAATTATGACGTCATTTATTATGTCTAAAACTATTAGGCCTATAAAAATTATGCGAATCAAAGAGATCCCACTTTATTCATCATCAGCCTATATTAGTCCACTGCTGGACATGGGATCAGTTTGTTTCGCATAATTTTTAATTCTTCGGCTTCTTTATTAATTCTTTAAGGCTTCGCCCGCGTTAGAAACTTATTTTATTTAATTAAAACTTTTCTTTTGTAAAAACCTTTCTATCATAAAATACATAAAAAAAGAAGTAGCAAAATCTGTTTACCCGATTCCATTTTATCACGTGATGACGTGACTAAGGGAAAGGGAAATATGGATTCATATTTATAAAGCCCGAAAAACCATATTGTATTTTAGACTTTGTTACCTACCCCATTTTGCATTCTTGCAACACGTATTTTTACTTATTTATTTACAGAAGAAGCACTTGTGTGAAGTTTCGAATAAAAAGACTATCCAAACTTTTATCCCCTTAAAGAGTGAATTTTGAAAATTTCTTTCTTAGTGGATATCTACGTCAAAATAGCTATCTGCAAATCCAAATTTCAGCGCAATTAAAAACAATATTGATTTTCACACTTTATTATCCCATATCACCCTCTTAGGGGTTGAATTTCGAAAAAGCCTGAAACACGGATTTACTTATTTATTTACTAAAGCAATTGCGTGAAGTTTTGAATATAAAAGACTATCTAATCTTGTTTCTCCATACACACATTGAACCTCCATATCATCCCCTTAAAAGTGAATTAAAAAAAATCCTTTCTTAGTACACCTTTGCGTACTAAGACAAATATACGCTCCAAATTTCAAGTCTCTACAACCAGTGGTTTAGGCTGTGCGTTGTCTTACAGTCAGTATGTCAGGACAAAGATTCTTATAGTATTAGAAGATAACGGGGCGGCAAAATTTGCCTCAGCCCCAGGCGGCACAGTCCCACGCTACGCCACTGGTTATTTGAACTAGCGCCAACATTAAATTAACATAAATTACCTTTTTTCGAAGTGCATCTGTCTCACGGTTTTGGTTCTGCATTTGGTTAGCTCATGATTATGTTCGTAATTTGGTTAGGTAGTTATTCTAAGTCAATATTACACATTATATTACACTTATTATGTGCATCTTGACGTGCTTAACACATCCAACAATTTTTTTATTAATTTAATGATATTTTTTCGTTATTCTACAAGTTGAGACTCATAACTTCGTCTGCGTTAAAAAGTATTATATGTCCTATTCCATTATATTAGGTATACCAGAGCAATATTTAAACAAAGTTTGTCTACTAGCTAGATTAGTAGTGAGGAGATACAAATTAAATAACTGGCCAAGTGCATGTCTGGCCACGCGCAGAGTTAGGTTCCATAGTAGCCTGTTATTCAATGCAAGTCTTTACCCGTTATAAACAAGCAACTAGGTATTCCGTCTTTGTCACTTTAAAGGATTTATTCTAAGGATTTTGTATTTTGTACAAAATCTTATTTTATAAAACTGGCCAAGTGCGAGTCAGACTTTGTCCCGTACACGGAGGATTCCGAACGCCATCTAGAATAGTATTATATAGTAGTAATAGTAATAGTAGAAAAAGTAGTAACAGTAATTGTAGTAATTAATATTATTAAATATCTGGTTGACCGAGCTTTGCTCGGTATTTTTTGCCACTTAAACAGACAAATACGACTCTTCCCGACATGTATTGACGAATAATAATACTATTTTTTTTAATTGAGAGCAACTAACTCCTTTACTGATACAGTACTTCTACTCGCCAATAGATGTCGGGAAGAGTCATATTTTAAGTTGATTATCAATAAAGTTGATTATTGAAAACACGAATAAAACAACATTTTCTGAAAATGACTCCTAGCTAGATCGATTTATCGCCCCCGAAATCCTCTGTAGGTATACTAAATTTTATTTAATCGTTGGAGCCGCTTCCGAGATTCAGATTAAGGTAAAGACGATAGCGCCATCATAGCAACTAGATAGGTGGCGCTGCGCTATCGTAAATAACTTTTTTTAAACTTTTCTTTAATTTTTAACTTTGTTCTGTTCTTAGTATTTGTTGTTATAGCGGCAACAGAAATACATCATCTGTGAAAATTTCAACCGTCTAACTATCACGGTTCATGAGATACAGCCTGGTGACAGACGGACAGACAGACAGACAGACAGACAGACAGACAGACAGACAGACAGACAGACAGACAGACGGACAGCGGAGTCTCAGTAATAGGGTTCCGTTGGTACCCATTGGGTTCGGAACCCTAAAAAATGAATGAGGAACAAAAATTTGCACTTTAAAGTTCAATATTTCGTAAATGGAGCATTCAATCGAAAAATGGGATTAGCAACTCAGTCATTTTAAAAGACCTATTCAACGAGAACCCACACGATTGGGTTGACGATGAAAAAAAAAATTCATCCTACTTTTTTTTTTATTTCAGCACTTTGTCGGCGTAATTTATATACATAGCCCCCCCCCCTCCCCCCCCCCCACAAAGTTACAGCTTTCTAGTATTAACGGTCTTTTAGCAAAACCTCGGACAGACAGACAGACGGACATGACGAAACTATAAGGGTTCCTTGTCAGGACTACGGAACCCTAAAAAGTACTTTTTAATAATTATGCTATAATAATATGACAAAAAAATTATGCGTAAACAATTATGCCGAATTATAGTTATGCGTTTATAATGTTATTCTTCAGAATATTATGCCACAAATGCTTTTGCTAAAAGTAATTATGTCAGGAAAAATATATCTAATTACTTTGTGCCAAATTAATGAATACTTCAATATACTTAGGAGAAACAACATTATGCTAAAGTATATTACAAAAAATGTTATGCGAAACAACAGGGAACCACTGGACATAGGCCTCTCCAATGGCAAGCCACTGAGTACGATCCTCAACAACTCTCATCTAGCTCTTGCCAGCCAAGATCATCGCTCCACCTAGTCTGAGGGCGTCCTACGCTGAGTTTACCGACACGCGGTCTCCACTCAAAAACTCGATTACTCTTTACATTTACGAATATGACCTAGTTATAGTGCGCGGTCAACATTGACTTTTATTGTTAAGGTGAGTATACACTTACCGTTTTAATAATGGCATTGCTTTCTCCGGAAAAAGAAACAATCGAGTTAACCACAAAACTCGAACGTATACTATACGAACGTTACAGTGCAGAAAGACAAGAGCGCCAAAAATTAAAAAGCCTCGTCGATGATCTAACCAGTCAAATAGAGATACTGCAAAAGCAGTTAAAATGCCTTGCGGAATCAAGTGCACATGCACCCCCAAGTAAGGAGGCTCCTGAATCCTGTGCTGAATATAACACAGACGAGGAAGAGCTTGCCCAAGAAACTGAATGGATCAGACATAGAAATAAGTCTAGGAAAAAAAGAAAATTGAATATGTCACCCTCCCAAGACACTCAGGATGAAGAATCACAAAAAGATAATGAAGTTCAAGTTAAAATGAAAAAAAATCCCCAGCCCCCACCAATAATAGTAGACGGGGTTGTAGATTACCAAAGCCTATACGAGTTTCTGTCTAAACAGCAGCCACCCGAAGCATTTACTATTAAAATGCTAAATGGAGACTCCGTTAAAATTAATACTTACAACGAAGAATCGTATAGGGCTTTAACAAAGGCGCTTAGCCTCAGTGACCGTGTTTGGCACTCATACGAAAATAAGCAAGAGAGGCCTATTAGAGTTATGGCGAAAAAACTACACTCCACGTGCAAACCAGAGAAAATTGTTGAAGACCTTCAAAATAAAGGATTGAAAATTATAGAAGCAGTCAATAAATTAAGTTGGAAGAGTAAACAACCACTCAACATGTTTATGCTTACTTTCTCCAAAGAAGAAGACATTAAAAATATTTTCAATCTAAAGACAATAATGGGATGTAAAGTTGAAATCCAATCAATTAAGACCACTCAACTTGTACCTCAATGCAAGAGATGTCAAGCCTATGGACATACGCAGAGATACTGCTTCAAAGAACCTAGATGTGTAAAATGCACAGGGAAACATCTCACGCTGAATTGCAAAAAACCAAAGGACGAAAAACCAAAATGTGTTCACTGTGGATCTCCACATCCAGCCAACTACAGAGGATGTATTGTAGCCAAGGAGATACAAATCCTTCGGAACAAAAAAATTAAAAATAGTTCGACAGCACGCCATATTGAGGTACGCACTGAAAAGCCTCGTGAACTTAGTAATAACAAACCTCTTTCGGTTAAAAACACGAAATTTAGTGCAAACATTTCCTACGCTCAAGTAACAGCAGGAGCCCAATCAAACACCCCTCGAGAGACCCACACAAATAATAATCCGGACAAAAAATTAGATGACATATTAAAGCTTATGTTATCATTTGACGAAAGATTGAAGAAAATAGAGTGTAGCACTAAAATAGCTACTTCGAAAATAAGAAAATGAATAAGCCACTTAAAATCATGACATGGAATTCAAATGGGTTACAGAAACACCAGAGAGAACTTCAAGTAATCCTAGACATAGAAAATATTGACGTGTGTTTAATATCTGAAACACACTTCACAAAGCAATCTCACATTACATTTAAAGGCTACAAAATATACCACGCCCTGCACCCAGATAACACTGCAAGAGGGGGTAGTGCTGTTATTGTTAAAGAAAACCTCAATCACTATGAAAAGAGCAAATACGAATCGAGAGAAATACAATCGGTAGCGATATGTCTTAAAACTAGAACGTATATAATAACAATATCATCAATATACTGCCCCCCTCGGCATAATATAAAAAGAGATGTCTATAGCAGATTCCTGAAGAGCCTGGGAAACAGGTTTGTACTAGGAGGAGATTTTAACGCTAAAAATACTTATTGGGGTTCTAGACTTACCACTACTAAAGGCAAAGAACTGCTATGCGCTGTAAAGGATACAAAATGTCAAGTAGAATCATCTGGCTTACCTACATACTGGCCAACAGACCCTAATAAAATTCCAGATCTTATAGATTTCTTTATTATAAAGAACATCTCATCAGCTTACACCAGAACGTATCAAAGCTACGATATGAACTCAGATCACTCTCCTATATACTTAGAAATTAGTGAGAGCGTTGTCACCAAAGAAACAGCACCAACTATAATCAACAAATACACTGATTGGGAAAGCTTTAAAATCATTTTAGACCGTCGAATAAATCTTAAGGTGCCCCTTAAGACCACAGAACAACTTGATGCTGAACTAGAACAATTTATTCATGACATACAACAAACAGCGTGGCAAAATACACCAAACATTAGTAAGAAATCTAAAGGTAACACATATCCAACATCTATATTGAACCTTATAACGGAAAAACGGAAGCAAAGGAAAATCTGGCACCACTCAAGATGTCCAGAAGATAAGAGAAAACTTAATAATCTCACGAAAAGAATAACAATGATGATTCAAGAACACAATGATGACTACACAAATAACTATTTACAAAATTTAACTAGTGAGCGTACCACGGATTATTCTCTATGGAAAGCTACAAAGAATCTAAGCCGGCCAGTTGCACAAGTTCCACCTCTAAAGGATATAAATAGCAGATGGGCAGTTAGTAACGAGCAAAAAGCAGCAAGATTTGCTACCCACCTTGAAACTATTTTTCAACCAAATGAAGGAGAACATAGCTCACTTCTACAGGATGATGAAAGTCTCCAAGAAGAAGAAACTAGCTTTAAACTAGCGACACCTAAAGAAATTATTAGACAAATAAAATATTCTATAAGTCCTCGTAAAGCTCCTGGTTATGACCTTATATCAGGACAAATACTACACAACCTTCCAAAAAAAGCGGTAGTTAAATTAACCACCTTAATCAATGCTTCCCTTAGATTGAAATATGTGCCTAATTTATGGAAAGTAGCTGAAGTTATAATGATAGTAAAACCAGGAAAACCACCCAGTGAAACTACGTCATACAGACCAATATCTCTGCTCCCCGTAATGTCGAAGCTTTTTGAAAAGTTACTCTTAAAAAGATTGAAGCCGATATTAGAAGAAGCTAAACTTATTCCAGAACACCAATTTGGTTTCCGAGAAAAACATTCCACAATTGACCAAGTACACAGAATCACAGATATTATTGAAAAGACACTGGAAGACAAAAAGGTCTGCTCAACTATATTCTTAGATGTGGCACAAGCTTTCGATAAAGTTTGGCACGAGGGCCTTATATATAAGCTACGAAAGAGTCTACCAAGATTCTTTGCAGATATTCTTGAATCCTACATCTCTAATAGAGTATTCAGAATAAGGCATGAAGATTCATACTCTGACGTCAAGGAAATAAAAGCTGGAGTACCGCAAGGAAGTGTTCTTGGTCCGGTCCTGTACCTTCTCTACACTTGCGATATTCCAGAGCTAGAAAATAACACCATAGCGACGTTTGCTGATGATACTGCGATTATGGCTGTAGGAAGTACCCATGCAGAAGCATCAGAAAAAGTCCAGAAAGCTGTTGATCAAATCTACGATTGGACAAGACACTGGAAAATCAAACTGAACGAATCTAAATCAATACATATAGATTTTAGTAACAAAAAACATAATTATTGCCCAGTCATTATCAACGGGAACCAAATCCCCTACCATAATACGGCCAAATACCTTGGCATGACCCTTGACGTCAAGCTGCGCTGGAAAGCACACGTCAAGAAGAAAAGGGAAGAATTAGAGCTACGGTACAAAAGAATGTATTGGCTACTTGGCAAACAGTCTAAGTTGTCAATACAAAACAAATTATTATTATACAAGCAAGTCCTAATGCCAGTATGGACCTATGGTATACAGTTATGGGGCTGTACCAAAAACAGCAATATATCAATTATACAGCGGTTCCAGAATAAAGTATTGAGAGAAATCGCAATGGTTCCTTGGTACATCAGAAATGACGATCTACATCGGGACCTGAAAATTGAGACCGTCGTCAAAATTGTCCAAAAGTATGCAGAAGCTCACGAAAAAAGACTTCACCATCATGTGAATGTCGAGGCAATCCAGCTCCTTGACCATACAAACATAGTAAGAAGACTTAAGCGGACAAACCGTTCGAACTAGTGTATAAAAATAAAGTTTAGTGATAAAGTGCTAATAGTGCTATACGTATGAACACTTGAACAATGTGTATACATCTTTATTAGAGACAATAAGAAAAGTGTCAATGGACACATTCTTAGTGTAGTTTATGTATACAGTTTAGGCTAAAGTAAAATTGCTTATTAGCCGAAAAGGCTAGATTGTAGTTACAATAGGGACGTATTACTAACAAGTAATATGCTCTATAATTTAAAAAAAAAAAAAAAAAAAAAAAACTCTTTACATAATTATACCCTAGTTATAAGATAACTAAGCCTAAGCTCAGCGCTACGCGCTATCTTAATACGCAGCATATTCTTATCAACAATCCATCTGTTTCATTATCATCATTGCAGTATTAACAGTGTCCGTCGTCTGTTGGACATAGGCCTCTCATGACATAGAGAACGATCATCAGCTCTATATTTACAGCTGTTTTTGAGCAACATCTGTTTAGTGCTGGTAATTTTGGCTCGTGACTTGCATAGGTATCTAGAATATCACTCCATCTAGCTGGAGGGCGTCCCACACCGCGTTTTCTGAACCTTGGCGTCTACTAAAACACGTTCACTCTAACGGTTATTCATAATACTTAATTTAATATAAGTTTGCTTATTGCCAGCATATACGCACTGGATCCGGCGAAACCTGGATATCAAACTCCACCGTTGATGCGGGGCTTAGGGCCGGATTCTGCTGAGATAGTGAAGGGCATATACACGACCATTACTTTTGGGTACGGCATGACAGAATCTGTTGGCACACAGAATGTCTATATCAACTGCTTTTCGGAACATCAACAAGGCTGCGCTGTTACCACTCTTTTGGGCATGGCAACATTTAGCGAAGAATGTAAGTTTCAATCATTGACTAAGTATATTATAATAGACTTGTCCTTAAAATAATAATAATAATATGAGAGGGATAAAACTATACAATCACTAGTATGAGAGAGCGAGATGCACAACATTTTTTTATCCTTCTCTGCGTAGGTATGCGATTTACCAAACTGGCTCCAGCACTAGCACCAAGTTCTAGTGCACCCATTGGCTCTCACCCGTACCCTTAGTACGAGTTTTCATACCAAATTCGGTATCGTATATCGAGTAAATGTTGTATGAAAAACAGTACAGCGCCTCTAGTGGTTACTACACTTCACTAAATTTAGACCAATCAGGGAGCTAGAATAAGTCGAAAACTATGTGAGATCTGTCAAAAGCGTTTACGATGAAAACTCGTACTAGGAGTACCGCTGTCATGAATGACCCGACCAAATTACGTTGTTAATTTTATTTTATAGCTGGCATATGTATCACGTGTTCATCATTTTAGTCGGGTTGTATCTCTATAGCTATTTCATTCGCATACGCTAATGTTCTCTCAACATATATACTTTCTCTATGGAATCCAAACTATTAACGAGTAAAAGAGAATTTGTAGCCGCGTTAACGCGCCTGCCAAATAATTCGCGGTAGAAACCGTAATGCTATAAAATTATGAACGATAACTTTGTGCTGTTTTCGCATGGTGTCCGCCTAGCTAGATCTACCACCCTCAAGTTAGAAAATCTGTTGCCAAATATCGTGTTATGTGTTTCGGCAGATATCAGTGAGAGCCAGTTCCGATTCTAAGTCTAGAACTATTAATTATTCTGTGGCCTAGCGTGCTACCATCCTCGGCCACATCATCACTTACCAACACGTGAGATAGCAGTCAAACGCTAGCCTATATGAATATGAATATTTTAGCCATAAATAACCGGCCAAGTGCGTGTCGAGCCACGCGCAGTGTAGGGTTCCGTAGTAGCACAGAATAATGAATAGTACAAGTAGTAGTAGCCCGTTATTCAATCCAAGTCTTTACCCGTTATAAACAAGCAACTAGATACTTCGTCTTTGTCACTTTAAAGGATTTATTCTAAGGATTTTGTATTTGGTACAAAATTATCCAATACCCAAGTTCAACGACTATTACTGCTAAACTAATAAAGTTATCTTAATCGCTATAACTTTTTTTTAAAGTTCATGAAATGCACTATTATCACGATTTTTCATAAATTTTTCAAGCCAGCAGTTTAGCTTTTAGAGGGGGGGGACGCCCTACAGTAACAAAAATTTGCACTTTAAAGTTTAATATTTCGTAAATGGAGCATTCTCGAAAAATGGTATTAGAAACCCTTAAGTCATTTTAAAAGACCTATTCAACGATATTCCACACGATGGGGTAGACGCCGAAAAAAAATCCATCCCCACTTCTCATGTAGGGGAGCTACCCTAAAAAAAATACTTTTCAACATTTTATTTCACCACTATGTCTACGTACTTTAAATACATACCTATAAAAAATTGCAGCTTGGTAGTATTAACGGTCTCTTAGCAAAACCTCGGACAGACAGAAAGACAGACAGACAGACGGACATGACGAAACTATAAGGGTAAAACTATAACTATAAGGGTTCCTTGTCAGGACTACGGAACCCTAAAAATGTATCTTGTAAGTTAACGCGATTAAAGGATATGACGGTTTATATCGCATATTTTCGTATATTTTACGATTTTACAAGAGAATCAAACCCTACAGGGTACTTCCCGTTGACCTAGAATCATTAAATTTGGCAAAAAGCAACGTCTTGAAGCCTTATATAGTATAAGGAATAAATCTAAAAACCGTAAATATGTTGTGTAATAACTTAAGAAAAGTTAATTTAATAAAATAAACTTATCATGTGTAGTTAGTGCAATACATTTTCTATGGATCGAACTACAAAGTTAAGTTTGTCCTTTAACCTAGTCTGCGAGGTTGGTACGGATTACGGAAGCCTTGGTGGGAGAGTCCATCACGACTTGGACGGTTCTATTCATCGTTGATCATCGGATTTAAGTGTTGACAGAACATTACAGACTGTTCTTACGCTAAGTGTGACTGTTAATTGTATTGCCTACATAGCCATGTTCTACCTTGCTAGCTCCGTAACCTTCTTGGTGTAGCTAGTACTTTATATCTTCATTACTACGCGGACGAAGTCGCGGGCAACGGCTAGTACTGAATAAAAATAAAGACGTTGACTTTACGACTACTGCATCGTTACGACTCTGGTCTCGCAAAAAGTCTATGCAAAAAGAGAACCGTCGTAGAAATTGAGGGCGTGCGTGTTGATGTTTCAAATTTACTGATTTTGTTGCGTTGACATGTCCTGCCCTGTCATTGCCAATACGACTAAAAATGTTTGATACCTTGGTAGGTACCTACTTACTCATATCATTATCGGGTGGTACTAGTTGGGTTTTAGTAGTAGTTTCCTTACCCTTGAATATTTATTCATCGTAAAGCCACGACGGGTTTCTTTTTGCACAGACTCCATCCCTTTTTCATCTATCTATGTTCTCACCGCAGCGTCTTTTAAACTTAATTTTTTGTTGCAGCCCTATGCAATCACAAATATAGCTGCTACGTGATGTGCCTTATTATAAAACGGATGAATTTTTTGAAAGCTTACAAGGCGGATAGCTGCCCCAACTATCTAAACGGAAATCATTCAGACATATACACACTTGGCTTTAATAGTATTGACGAATCGTGAGTACTACTCTTATTCTTCTTCTTCTTGGATTAACAAATCAACTGGCAACCCTTATTGCTGCCAATTTTTTGGAAGGTTAAAATTATTGGAAAGGAAAAGGTTTCCATACCAAAAGAAGTACTTTGTTCACTCAATAACTCTGTTACAAAAAATAATTTGTTTTTTAACGACTTTACAAAAAAAGGAGGTGGTTCTCAATTTGCCTGTTTACTTTTATCGATGTATCGAACCGTGGCTTAATTGGCAGAGCACCTGGACGTGTAATCCGGGGGATGCGGGTTCGAGTCCCGTCGGTACGATGAAATTTTGGATTGTGTTTAACAATTTACAAAAATATAAAGTGTGAGACACTTCAAAGAAACATAATATTATATATTATCCCGTTTAAATCAAAGGTACATTCGTGGAGACCTAATTTGCAACCTAAGTCGACTAAAAAACGGTCGAAAAAACACGTTTCTTACGAACGCTGCTCAATTGAAAACAGATGGAAGAATAGTTTCTATGGAAGAGTGGTACAACTTAATAAGACCTACAAAAAAGTCCGCGACAGCATATGTCTATCTCTTAAGGTTGACTCACAATAACCATTTTAATCTTTAATTTTTTGTTAAAAAATATTACATAACTTCCAAGGCTATTTTCAAGTATATAGTATTAATCCTTATCCAAATAATTACGTTAATTAGCTTGGCCACATATTATAGATTAAAATTGTCCTTTACAGTATATAATTCAAATGAAAACTCTAGAAGATATCACGAATTTCACATACACGCATCGCAAAATTAATAAAATATTTGCAGTGAAACCACAGATTAGGTCATAGTTACTACGAAAATATTATTATATGCTTAGCGATGCTGTAGATACCCACCGATCACAATCAGTTTGAAGTCAATATGTATAATAATATATTTTTACTGTATAAAATTCTATTGTATAATATAGTTATGATCTATATATAAACCACCCCGACTGATCTATGTATAATCTTTTCAATAAAAGCATTCCAATGACTCTAAACACGACATTAAAAATCTGAGCTGTAACTTGGTGTGGATTTGAGTATTCTGTAGAGTACAGGAGATGTCCCAGCATCAGGTCAATGCTTCCATTTTCTTACAATATCGTTGAAGCAGAACATTTTCGAATTGATCAGACCTATGAAAGTTGATTTCATAGCGCAATTAACTAGAAAAAAGCTCATAGTTTTATAACGATTGAACGAATTTTCATGAATCAAGCTAAGAACACTCTCGATGAAGACATCTATCAAACAAAAAAAAAATCAATAATAAAATCAAAATCGGTTCATCCGGTTGGGTGCTAAGATGCTACAGACAGACACAGATACACACGTTAAACGTATAATACCCCTTCTTTGATCCCATGATTTGATTGAATTTGATTCAATGATCCCACTACCTCTGTACGTAAACCCATGATTCATGAATGCACATAAATTTTCATTGGTAGGTATATAGCTAGGATTAGAACCAACGACCGTCGGGTCAGAATCAGGGTAACTGTCCTTTACGCCATAGGGCCGTCCAATATCACTACGTAAGTATTATAAATCAAAGTCCATCACTGCGTCTGTCTGTCTGTTCGCAATAATCTCAATAGCTACTGAACGGATCATCACGCGGTTTTTACCAATAGCCAGAGTGTTTATGAGGAAGGTTTAGGTGCATAATTCGTTAAGGTTTTGTGTAAATTCGTTGAAATATGACGATGATTGTTAAATATGTTAATCAACACCAATATTATAAATGCGAAAGTCAGTTTGTTTATTTGTTTGTTTGTTTGTTTGTTTGTTTGTTTGGGACTTCTTCACGGTCAAACGGCATGACCGATTTGGCTGAAATTTTGTACAAAGATAGAATGTAAGGCAGAATAGGATATAGGATACTTTTTTTTTGGCTATCGAGTCAGGGGGTCCAGTTATTATTAATTGAATTTTGTAACTAAAGGACCTCTTTTCAGATAAACGGCTTGACCGATTTGCCTGAAATGTTGTATAAAGACAGTTTATAAGGCAGAATAGAATATAGAATACTTTTTTTCTGGCTATCGAGTCAGGGGGTCCAAATATTTTTAATTGAATTTTGTAAATATAAGACCTCTTCTCGAATAAACGGCTTGACCGATTTGCCTGAAATGTTGTATAAAGACAGTTCATAGGGTAGAATAGGATATAGGATACAATTTTTTGGCTATCAAGTCAGGGGGTCCAGATATTTTTAATTGAATTTTGTAAATATAAGACTTCTTCTCGAATAAATGGCTTGACCGGTTTGCCGGAAATTTTGTATGAATACATGTCATAGGGCAGAATAGGATATAGAATACTTTTTTTCTGGCTGTCGAGTCAGTGGGTCCAGATATTTTTAATTGAATTTTGTAAATATAAGACCTCTTCTCGAATAAACGGCTTTACCGATTTGCCTGAAATCTAATACTATAAGAATCTTTGTCCTGACATACTGACTGACTGACTGACTGACTCACTGACAGACAACGCACAGCCTAAACCGCTGGTCGTAGAGACTTGAAATTTGGAGGGTAAATTTTTCTTAGTACGTAGGGGTGTACTAAGAAAGGATTTTTCAAAATACACCCCTTAAGGGTATGAAATGGGGGTTCAAAGTTTGTATGGAGAAACAAGATTAGATAGTCTTTTCTATCCGAAACTTCACACAAGTGCTTCAGTACAAAAATAAAGAAATACGTGTTTCAGGTTTTTTTTTAAATTCCACCCCTAAGAGGGTGAAATGGGGTAACAAAGTGTGAAAATCAATATTTTTTCGGATTGCGCTAAAACTTGGCATGCAGATAATTATTACAACGTTAGTTACCTATGAAATAGGATTTTTCAAATTTCACCCCTGAAGGGGATGAAACGGGGGTTCAAAGTTTCTATGGAGAAACATTATTAGATAGTCTTTTCTATTCGAAATTTCACACAAGTGCTTCAGGACATAAATGAGTAAACACGTGTTTTAAGTTTTTTCGAAATTCCACCCCTTATGGGGTGAAATGGGGTAACAAAGTCTGAAATCAATATTGTTTCGGATTGCGCTGAAATTTGGCATGCAGATAGTTATTTTGACTTAGGTATCCGCTAAGAAATTTTTTCAAAATTTACTCTTCAAGGCGATGAAGCGGGGGTTCAAAGTTTGGATAGTCATTTTATTCGAAATTTCACACAAGTACTTCTAAGTAAATCAACACCAATTCAATTTTTTCAATTTATTTATTGTTCCATTTGGGTACATCGTACACTTATGAACGTCATTTATATTATAAATGCGAAAGTCAGTTTGTTTATTTGTTTGTTTGTTTGTTTGTTTGTTTGGGACTTCTTCACGGTCAAACGGCTTGACCGATTTGGTTGAAATTTTGTATAAAGATAGAACATAAAGCAGAATATGATATAGAATATTTTTTTTATGGCTATGGAGTCAGGGGGTCCAGATATTATTAATTGAATTTTGTAAAAATAAGACTTCTTCTCGAATGAACGGCTTGACCGATTTCCCGGAAATTTTGTATGAATACATGTCATAGGGCAGAATAGGAAATAGGATACTTTTTTTCTGGCTGTCGAGTCAGGGGGGTCCAGATATTTTTTATTTAATTTTGTGAATGTGTGGCCTCTTATCAGCTAAACAGCTAAACCGATTGGACTGAAATTTTATAAATATTACAGTTCATATTGCATAAAATCACATAGAATACTTTTTTTCTGGCAGTCGAGTCCAGTTGTCCAGAATTTTTAAATTGAACTTTGTAAATGTGTGGCCTACTCTCGGTCAAACTGGTTAACCATTTGAGCTAAAATGTTGTACACGGACAGTCAAAAAGACATAGAAGGGCAACGAATACTTTTTTTTTGGGTGGAAATTTCGGTTTTCTATATTTTTATTTATGGAATTTTGTAAATTTGTGGCCTCTTTCCGGCCAAACGGCTTGACCAATTCAGATGAAATTTTGTACAGACATTTAATTAGGCATAAAAGGGCAAAGAATACTTTTTTTCGGCAGTTAAGTGTGGGTGCCTATATATTTTTTTAACTTTACATAGAGTTTGCATAATCATAAACGTTTGAGCTTAGGTTCATAGTTAATAACTAAACTTAATAAGTGCCTTAATTAGGCCATAAAACTGTCAGGGTCATTAAAAGTCATCAAAATTTACAAGATGGCTTTGCTTGCCCAACGTGTTTTATCTGCTTTGTGGGAAGTATTTCAAAAGCATTCGTGTCTTAACAGCCACATTTAACCTTAGGGTCATCGGTGTTGACTAAGTAGGTTATAAAAACTGTTAGGGTCATAAAACGTAAAAATTTTCGCGCTTACTTCGCTCGCGCATTGATAGCGCTCCCTGCGCTCACGCAAACCTTTGTTTTATCTACTTTGTAGGTAATATTTAAGCATTTTTTGTATTTTAATAGCCACATGTATCAAAACGAGTTTATAAATTGAAACAGTACAACCTTCAATAATCATAATGATTTTTTACCTTAAAATAAGTAGATGTCAAGTTTAACCTTAGGGTCATCGGTCTTTGACTTTGTAGGTCATAAAAACTGTCAGGGTCATAAAATGACGTAAAAATTTTCGCGCTCGCTGCGCTCGCGCAAAAATTGTTTTATCTACTTTGCAGGTAATATTTCAACATTTTTTGTATTTTAATAGCCACATGCATCAAAACGAGGCCATAAATTGAAACAGTACAACCTTCAATAATCATAATGATTATTAACCTTAAAATAAGTGGATACCAAGTTTACCCTTTGTGTCATCAGTATTAACTTAGTAGGTCATAAAAACTGTCAGGGTCATAATAGGTCGTAAAAATTTTGCGCACACCTTTGTTTTATCTACTTTGTAGGTTTTATTTCATCATTTTTTGTATTTTTATAGCCACATGCATCAAAACGAGTTTATACATTAATACAGTACAACCTTCAATAATCATAATGATTTTTTACCTTAAAATAAGTAGATGTCAAGTTTAACCTTAGGGTCATCGGTCTTGACTTAGTAGGTCATAAAAATTGTCAGTGTCATAAAATGACGAAAAAATTTTCGCGCTCGCTTCGCTCGCGAATTGATAACGCTCGCTGCGCTCGCGCAAACCTTTGTTTTATCTACTTTGTAGGTAATATTTCAGCATTTTTTGTATTTTAATAGCCACATGTATCAAAACGTGTTTATAAATTGAAACAGTACAACATTCAATAATAATAATGATTTTTTACCTTAAAATAAGTGGATATCAAGTTCAACATTAGGGTCATCGGTCTTGACTTAGTAGGTCATAAAAACTGTCAGGGTCATAAAAGGTCGTAAAAATTTTTCGCACTCGCTTCGCTCGCGCAGTGGTAGCGCTTACTACGCTAGCGCAGTAATAGCGCTCGCTCCGGTCGTGCAAGCATTTGTAATATCTACTTTGTGGGAAACATTTCAGCAACTATTGTATTTTAATAGCCACATTCATCAAAACATGTCATAAATTGGAACAGTACAACCTTCAATAATCATAATGATTTTTAACCTTAAAATAAGTGGATATCAAGTTTAACCTTTGTGTCATCAGTGTTAACTTAGTAGGTCATAAAAACTGTCAGGGTCATAAAAGGTCGTAAACATTTTTCGCGCTCGCGCAAACCTTTGTTTTATCTACTTTGTAGGTTTTATTTTATCATTTTTTGTATTTTTATAGCCGCATGCATCAAAACGAGTTTATACATTAATACAGTACAACCTTCAATAATCATAATGATTTTTTACCTTAAAATAAGTAGATGTCAAGTTTAACCTTAGGGTCATCGGTCTTGACTAAGTAGGTCATAAAAATTGTCAGTGTCATAAAATGACGTAAAAATTTTCGCGCTCGCTTCGCTCGCGCATTGATAACGCTCGCTGCGCTCGCGCAAATCTTTGTTTTATCTACTTTGTAGGTAATATTTCAGCATTTATTGTATTTTAATAGCCACATGTATCAAAACGAGTTTGTAAATTGAAACAGTACAACCTTCAATAATAATAATGATTTTTTACCTTAAAATAAGTGGATATCAAGTTCAACCTTAGGGTCATCGGTCTTGACTTAGTAGGTCATAAAAACTGTCAGGGTCATAAAAAGACGTAAAAATTGTCGCGCTCGCTTCGCTCGCGCATTAATAGCGCTCCCTGCGCTCGCGCAAACCTTTGTTATATCTACTTTGTAGGTAATATTTTTGCAATTTTTGTATTTTAATAGCCACATGCATCAAAACGAGGCCATTGAAACGGTACAACCTTCAATAATCATAATAATTATTAACCTTAATATAAGTGGATATCAAGTTTAACGTTTGTATCATCGGTGTTGACTTAGTAGGTCATAAAAACTGTCAGGGTCATAAAAAGTCGTAAAAAATTTTCGCGCTCGCTTTGTTGGCGCTGTGATAGGGCTTGCTACGCTCGCGCAGTAATAGCGCTCGCTCCGGTCGCGCAAGCATTTGTTATATCTACTTTGTAGGAAACATTTCAGCAACTTTTGTATTTTAATAGCCACATGCATCAAAACGAGTCATAAATTGAAACAGTACAACCTTCAATATTCATAATGATTTTTTACCTTAAAATAAGTGGATATCAAGTTTAACCTTAGGGTCATCGGTGTTGACTTAGTAGTAGTAGGTCTTAAAAACTTTCAGGGTCATAAAAAGTCATAAAAAAGTTTCTCACTTCGCTTCCGCAGTAATAACGCTATATAGCGTATAATAGCGTGTTTTGACAGCCTCATATATTAAACTGACTCAAATACTTTAACAGAAAAACTTGGTAAGCCGTGGTTAGGTTTACCAAGTACCAAGTAATGATTAATTACTTTAACAATAGACGATATCGAGTTCGACCTAAGAGTCATGTATATTGACTTGATGATTAGGTCATTAAACTGTCAGGGTTATAAAAAGCCATAAAAAATGTTCACTCGCCCAATAATAGCGCTCGCTACGCTCGCGCAGCTATTCACGTTATTTTCTTTGTAATAAATGTTTCAGGAACTGTTGTGTTGAGTCAAAAATTTAAACAGCACAACTTCGTATACCTTACCAAAATGATTAATGACTTTAACAATAGAGGATATTGAGTTCGACTTTGAGGGTCATCTATGGTGACTTGGCCTAAGAGATCATCGATCTAGACCTCAATGGTCATAGACACAAATAACGCGGGCGAAGCCGCGGGTAACAGCTAGTATTTTATATTTGATGCAACAAACAGATGCAAATTTTGTAGGCATATATGTTCTACCCGTGCGAAGCCGGGGCGGGCTGCTAGTGCCTTATAAAGTACCGGGCGTTCAACGACCCGTGATTTTAACGAAATAAAGGATAATAATATAATATTTGCATCTCTTTTCTAGTCGACGATTATCGGTCGAAATTCATCGCTATTCGTGTAGAGACACCCACCCCTGATAAACTTTAATAACAGTTGTAACAAGCTACTTGCTGTTTTACACGATATTTTACAGAGTTCGACCACTATCTCACCCGATGTAAAATTACAATGTATCAACGATATATCACGCTTGCCAAGACGTTGACTGTTCACTGGCGATTTGAAGCATCGTAATAGATTGTTTAATGATCGTTTTGTTTTTAGCAAACGAGGAAATTTTTACGCTAACGTGTCAAATATAGACGACGCTGATTGTCCTTTACAATACCTCGTACAGCTCGAAGACTCTTCAAGAAAATGAAGAACCACTTTGAAAACAACTTCAAGGCAGCTCTAAATAAAATGCAGTGGAAAGGTTAACCTTATCTTGTTTGTATTTAGTAAGTAAATTAATTACCTTAATGAGAACCAGTCTCACCAGGGTTCTGATAAAGTTGCAGATAATTAAAAAAAAATACGAATACAAAAATCTTATATTCACATACATTGTATGCACAATACATTTTAAATCCATTGACTCCTGAACTAGCATAGCTGTGTCTCAGGACCCGTAGCTTCTCCCATATTTTAGACTTATGTATCGTATACCGTATGTATCGTATAAATTCTATCAATAATTAAATTAATTAATTAAATTCTATTTTGAAATAAGAATAAAGATGTATTTAATTTTACTGGACGCTTTGCTTCCACTACCGAATAACTGACAAAGTGGTGGTACCAGCCCAGGCCGACTAGCCTACCACTACTAATATAGTAGTAACTATTCAGATAATCTTTTATTGTGCAGGCTGTTCAGCTCTGGAACTCACTTCCTGAAACTGGGAAATCTTCACAAACTCACAATATGTTCAATTGTCGCTTAATGAATGATACAGTACCTACTGTATGAAAGATACAGTACCTACTGTATCTTTCATTATAATTTGTGTCCTGCTGTGTTTAGCCGACTTCACAAAAAAGGGGGAGGTTCTCAATTCGACAGTTTTTTTAAAATGTTTGTTACCTCAGTACTCCGTCAAATCTTGACCAATTTCAATCATTCTTGTTTTGTTTGAGATATTATGCCTCCCGTTTGGTCCCATTCAAATTTTATCGAGGTATGACAATTATCTGCGGAGATATAGAAATAAACATCTCAAACTCATTGCATACCTTGATGACATATGCATTTGTATACCTTGACGACATGATATTACTGGCTATTTTACTATCGCGACATGTGAAGTCGGTTTTTTTCGTTTTGTACGAACGTAAATTATATTGTTTATTAATTAATGTAAGTAATGGTAAGATTGTAAGTTTTTATTTTCATGTATATTATTTTTAATGTTTATTGGTAGTAAGTTGGTTTGTAATTATGTTGTAGTAGGAAAACATTGTGTTTTAGGTTATTTATGTTTTCTTAAATAAAATTATATGCACCCTGTTGTTGACAGTTTTCAGATTCCTTCCATTCAAAGGCTGTCTGGAAGAGATCGCTATTAGCGATAAGACCGCCCATTGTAACACTTTAACTTAAGCTATTGTTTATATCTATATATAATTTTTATTTGTGGTGTGACAATAAAGTGTTTATCTATCTATATCAAAGTTTTTTTTTATGATATAAGGTAACAGGACAAGATCGACGCTCGCCTGCTGGTAAGCGATGTGGTTTACCTATAACAGATGCAGCAGCATACAAAATAGGAATCTGGAATCTGAATAGACAGAATCTGGATAGACCTTGTTAGTTAGTTGAGTCTCACATGCCCTGTTGGACACTGGATACTTTGCCATTCAACCATTCCTATTTCACGGCCAACTAAAAAAACAAAATGGTGGTACCGCCACAGGCGGAGTAGTAAAAAAGCCACTACAAATATAAGTTTAATAATACTTTATTTAGAGTATTTGACTGTCCGACATTCTGACATATATTTATGACAAAAATATGTTTATATTCGACCACGTAACAATAATAAATAAACATAGATAGTTTTAGTCTAGCTAGTATAAGCACAGTTTAACAATATTGATTGCAAAACTGTGTTAAAGATATGATAAACACCATAAATAAGTGTATAACAATAAAACAACTTTCTTTAGAAAAAGTGAATTTTACTTTAGAATTACATTTAGAACAATAAAATTAAATAAGCAATGTCTAATAGAAATAATATTACGTGTTTTGTCTGTTACCTCAGCTGAATACATAACTGATGATATCAATATAAAGCCAGAGTGTTGTTTTATTATATCCTTTATTCAATTCACATCACGGGCTGCAAATCGCCCGGTCCTTTGGAAGGCATTGACGGAGCCGAAGCCAACGTCAAGAGGCCCTTTACAATATTAAATAAAATAAAAATATGATTTGTGGATGGAGAGATGTAAAACTATAAAAAGATGGTACATTAATTTATTATGGCTATGAATATGTGCTGCTTGATGTCTGTTTTCTGGTCTATAGGATGAGGTACGGCACCCGCCAATTATGCCTCATTTCAAAATATTAAAGCGGGTGGTGACTCGCTATACACTGAATGGGCCCCCCATAAAGGCGGACCGTTATGTCGGCGCAGAGGGGCAACATTGGCGTGGATAGCTAAGGGTGTTGAGAGGTGTGCTGCACTTTCACTAAACGCTACTAGCGGCTTTATGCCTTTAACACTTCCACCCTGGAGCTTAGGTCTTAGCTCTTGCGATTCCCACCACCGGCCGGCCGGTAAAGGCAAGCAGGGGGTTAGAGGGTCTCATTTAGCCCTCACGGGATAGGGGTACGCGGTGTCGCCACTCACCGTCGGCTCGCCACAAAGCCGCCCCTGCGGGTTTATTATATCTATTATTAATAAATACTTGTTTGTAGACAGTACGAACACAGAATATATAATACTTAGTTACTATTATATATTAGTTGTATAGTACGACCACCTGTTAGTATCCTTAGGTAGATATTGACGAGTTTCTGCATTCTTCGATTTATATAGAAGATATTAAATACATTGTAACAAAAATGTGTTCAAAATTAGTGTGGCCGTGTGTACTATTATTAGGTAAGTATTTTTCCTTGCAGTATATTGTTTTTAACCGACTTCAACGCCGAAATATCGTGAACTTACAATAAACGAAAAACATGGCACATAGAATGGAATAGAATAGAATAACTCTTTATTGAACACCATTCAGAAAACATTAAAAAACTTAAGTAAACATTCACAAATAAGTGTTACAAAAGGCGGTCTTATCGCCGAGAGCGATCTCTTCCAGACAACCTTTGGGTAATGAGGATTTGTTTAATGAACATGGCGGGGTAATATGGTGTTAAATACCTAAACTAAAATAAATAAGTAAATACATAAACACTACACTGCAGATACATATAATATTGGTATAATACATAAATAATATATTTATCAATAAACAATACATATACTATATAAATAAATATATCAAGGAGAGAAAACAAAAATTACAGTAGGTAGCACTTTAATCTTACGAGAGACAGTGAGCTTTGACACGTTCTTTGTAAATGTAATCGGTCTGGCAACATCTTACTTCAACTGGAAGCGCATTCCAGAGCCACATAAATATCCCCTAAATAATTCTAATACTAAAATTACTGCTGTAAACAGCAGTAATTTTAGTATTAGAATTATTACTAAAGTAACACACACAAGCACGACGCTCTCCTGATGGTAAACGATGGCGTCTACCCATAACAGATACAGCGGCATGCAACATTCTGAACTGCCAGAATTTTGCATGTCACTGCACTGCGCCTGTTACCTTGAGAATTGAAATATCCAATGTTGCAGATTATTATTATTTATCAGATTAAAAAAATATATAAATTAAAATTCCGAATTTGTTTTGGGAATGAATGTAAATAATGTTAAGTATTAAATGTTGAAAACAATTAATCCTTACGAACACAATTCTATTAGAAATAAATAAAAGTGAACATTTCTCACTTCGTGCAAATCGGCTGATAGCCGTCTCTGCAAAACTAAATCCCGTTTGCACTAAACTTAAGAATAGCCTTTAAACAAACACGGCAATCAGAATTTTAAAATACAGATAAGTATGGGATCCCTAGGATAGACATTATATTACTTTTTGACCGACTTCACAAAAAAGGAAGAGTTTCTCAATTCGACTGTTTTTTTAATGTGTTTGTTACCTGAGAACTCCGTCAACTGATAAAATGTTTTTTTGAGAGATTATGCCTCCCGTTTTGTCTCATTCAAATTTTATCGAGCTATGACAATTATCTCCGAAAATATTAAGCAAATTTTTATTCTTAGATGACATGATTATAACTAGCCAGTACTTTGACTATCGCGACAAGTGAAGTCGATTATTTCGTTTTATACTATCATAAATTATTGTTCTTTTATATATCTTATAGGCTAGCGTTTTCGACCACTATCTCACCTGTTGGTAACTGATTGCTTGCGTATTACCTAATTCATTGTTATTTCATTTCTGTGGGGTCAGTATAGTATGAATAGTATGATCCTTCGAGACACATTTTACAGACATGTTCTTTTTACAGGAATTCTGAAGCTGTCAGATAGTGCTACTTTAAGGTGCTATTATAAAAATACGTAAGTTATTTATTTAGTATTTTGTATTCTGATGACGACCAAATACTGCACTTGATACGATACGGTTCTAACGGCCCGTTTGCGTAAAGAACAGATAAAAAAACCGAAATTCGATACCTAGGTCGTGAAAATTCCACTAAAGCTACGTGAATTACAACCGGTATATATAACATTAATAATGTTACAAATTCACGATAACTATAAAACAAAAATAATAGATGGTATGAATTCTATCCGGAAGGTAGCCAGTCCAAATTCAGGTTTTTCTATGAGCATACTTACATATAAGTACTTGAAAACTTACTGTTTTATGCTATGTTATGATGCGATATCATCACTTAACATCAGGTGAGATAGTGATCTAGTGCTAACAAGTTCGGTGTATAAAAAAACTTGAGTTTAAATTAAAACTGTAAGTTTTTAAGATCGATGATCGAGCGTGCTTACCCAGAAGATACCTATTCACTCGCGATTTGAAGACCCCCATATTGTACTTAATCGGAAACACAGACTCAGGTAGGGTCTTCCATTCCTTGGCGGTTCGTATGATGAACGAAGAAGCAAATCATTTCGATCGGGTAAATGTAGGTATATCAAACATAAATCGGTGGCGTGGAATCAAATCATGCAGTTCCATGCACACTCTCCCAAATGTATCGCATAAAAAAACCGATAAGCAACTTTGTGGCGATGTGCTAGACTCTGGAGTCTCTTGCTTACTAGTAGATTGTCACTGATGAGTTTCTTGGCTCTCCTAGCAATAGCTTCCAGTGTCCCCAGCTGGTATTTGGCAGAACCATCCCAAAGGTGAGAACAGTACCTACTCCATACACGACTGGACTTGTGCTTGGTAAGGTTAAGCAACTGTCCCGGTGTGAAGTACCGTCTCACCTTAGCCAAAACGCCAAGCTTTTTTTATGCTAGCTGGGCTCTAGACTCAATATAAGAGCCGAAATTGAAAGTTGGTGTCAAAGAGATGCCAAGAAGCTCGAGATTGTTACTTATCGGAAAAGATACATCCCGGAGAGTAGGAGCCAGTAGAAACGGGCTCCGTTTAGCGGAGAAAAGACATGCCTGGGTTTTTGCAGCATTGAACATGACCAGATTGGCATCGCCCAATCGGAGACTGCCTTCAAAGAAAAGTTCAAGCGCTGGACCATCGCTTCTCTGTGAGACTGGATTTGTAATGCACTGGTTCGTGCAAGTGCTGATGAATACCAAATTTATTAGCACTAAGTATGCAGTATAGGGAAATTGCATAGAAATTCCATCAAAACCTGACATATAACTGTGTGATGTCATAGTAGAACACTTATTGTTATATTTCAGATCTTTAAAACAATATGAACAGGTATCGTTATCCCAAGCGGATACCATGGTAACCAAGAAGTTCTTCGACAAGAATAACAAGACTATAATGTGGGCGTTTGGGTTCACAGAGACCTTAGAATCAAATTGCTCTAAAGGAATAATGAATCAAGCTATATTACTGGGCGATGTTAATGTCTGTGCCCTTAACTGGCAATATGAGGCAGCAAACAGTCTCCTCTTGCAGCCACTATCTTATATAGCTGATGCTATTATTTTCATGAAAAAAGTAAGTCACTTGTACAGTTTTTCAACCGAGTTCCAAAAAGAAGGAGGTTCTCAATTCGTCTGCATGTTTTATTTTTATTTTTTGTATATATGTTACACGATTGCTCCGTTAATTGTAAACCGATTCGGATGATTCTTATTTTTATAGGTAGGGTACGTTTCCGAGGTAGTCCCATTGTAATTTCATCGAGATCTGATAAGTATATCCAGAGATATGACGATAAACGTCTCAATCTTGCTACTGAAAATGACTCGCGGGGCATGGAAGTCGGTTGTTTTAGTTTTTATCTTATTTTGTTTTATTTCTTATTTTTATAGTCTAGCGTTTGACCACTATCTAGCCTGGTGGTCTGAACATACATAAAAAAATAGTTCCTCCCGAAATAAGAACCTCCTCCTTCTTTTTTAAATTGGGTTAAATAAATTAAAAGTAAAAAATGATTTTTAAACCAAGGTTTTTTCTGGGACTATCCGTTTTACAGGTAAGGTACTTAATATACGTCTGTATCTCAAGCTTTAGAATAAAGGTAAGTATCTACCCGCAAAATACGTACTACAATTTATTTTTAACCGACTTCACAAAAAAGGAGGAGGTTCTCAATTCGTCTGTATGTTTCTTTTTTTTTTTTTTGTTTGTATGTTACGCGATTTCTCCGTCAATAGTGAACGGATCCAAATGATTCTTTTTTTAATAGGTAGGATACGTTTCCAAGGTGGTCCCATTTTAATTTTATCGAGATCTGATAAGTATCTCCAGAGATATGGAGATAAATACCTCAAACATAGGAGAATGTACTGGTTTTAGTAGAAGAGTCCCAAGAAGATTATACCCAATGGAGGTTGCTATTGGATATACTTTTGAAGACTAAAAAATATGACCTTCAATAATGTTTTTACATCTTTCTTCTCGTTGATTTTGGTTTTTAACAGATATTCTTACGGTAACTGTGAGCGAGATAGAAATAAAGGTGGGGATAATAAATATATATATATATATTTTTTATATCTTATAGGCTAGTGTTTGACCACTATCTCATCTGTTGCTAAGTGATGATGCGGTCGAAGATAGAGAAGTGGACTAGAATGGGAACTGGCTCTTAAGGATAGCTGCCTGAACACATAAGATGTTTGGCGACAGATTTTCTAACTTGATGGTGGTAGTTGGCCAGGCGGACACTAGATATGTCCTACCACCATGCGGGGGTTGTTGGTTTCTTAACGATGTTTTCCTTCACCGGAGGGCCACTGTGAGAAGCGCACATATATTTTTCGATAGAAAAATTCATTGGTGCACGGCGGTTTGAACTCGGTACCACGGCATCAAAGCCGACTGTTCTCCCAATTACGCCACCGGGCCCTCAATAAATAATTATATATTAATAATTATAATAAATAATTATATATAAATATAAATAATTTGTCTTCACAGGAATATTCTACCGGGCAAAGTCTTGTTAGGGTGCAAACTTTTTTAAACATACCTAAGATTTTTTGACATGACATGAGGTTTGCCGAGGATGGCGGCCATTTCAGTCCCGCGACACTGCATACATTATTAAATAACTCAGAATTATGAACGTACTTTGTACTAACCAACACTGCAAAAAAAATATTTATAAGCATAATACCACAGATTATATAATAGTTACGTATTATATAACGTACATATTACGTACATATTAGTATAACGGCCCAGACACCAAATGTAATAGATGCATGTAATTTAATTAAAACTTGTTATGCACTAAAAAGGGTAAAATAAGTTATTTAAAAAAAAAAAACGACTTCATAATCACAAACAGGCACTCAAAAGCGAAAAATAAATTACTTAAAATTATTATAAGCGCTACCCACTTATCTATTTGAAGTCGGTGCCAGCCAAGTCTATTGGATAGTAAATAGATACTATGTATGTAGTAGTAGTAAGTAGGTACATGTAGGATTGGTACGACCTCTGGCCACCGAGTGAAGCGGTCTATAGCAGTGAGGCAATACTTGTATCCTTGCGAAACAGGTAAAGGCCCGATAAGGTCAATATGGACCTGTTTATAACGAGCTCGGGGCAGATCAAAAGTTCCTAAAGGAGCCGATACATGTCGACTTATTTTTGCCCTTTGACAAGATAGGCAAGTTCGGGACCAATTTCGAGAGTCTTTCCTAACACCAGGCTAAACAAATCTTTCAGCTACCAGTCTGGCAGTTGCGTTGGCACCTGGATGACTCAAGGAATGAAGACTGAAATATCTGCTTCCGAAAGCCCTTTGTGATAAATGGCCTAGGAGTCGCAGTACTGATATCGCAGTACAAATGCGGGCTTCCAGAATATTGCATCTTTTTGAGACGGAGGGATGAATTGTCTTCTAAGTAATGAGCCAATTCAGGATCATTATCTTGAGCTTTGGCGAAATCAACAAGACATGTTGGAGCAGCCAGTTCCTCGATACGTGACTAAGAATCGGCTACAGTGTTATCTTGGCCAGCAATGTGTCTGATGTCAGTCGTGAACTGAGATATATAGTCCAAATGACGGAACTGTCTGGGTGAACAGTTGCGCTTCCGTTCATGGAATGCGTAACTGATGGGTTTATGGTCTGTGTATACCTTGAAATGTCTGGCCTCAAGCATGTGTCGAAAATACTTAATTGCTTCGTAGATTGCGAGAAGTTCGCGATCATAAGGCGAGTATTTCTGTTGGGTGGAGCTTAACTTAAGGGAAAAGAATGCAAGTGGTTGCCACGTGTCATTCTTCAACTGTTGCAAAACAGCGCCAATGGCAACATCTGATGCATCTGTGACTAATGCGAGCTGAAACCGACAATCTGGGTGTGCCAAAAGAGCTACATTTGAAAGACTATCTTTTGTGTCTGTGAAAGCCTTCAGAGCATCTCCAGTAAGGTTAATGGATGTGGAGCCTTTGACTGAACCCAATAAAAGAGCATTAAGTGGTGCTTGGGTCTGAGCTGCATTAGGCAAAAAACGCCTGTAAAAGTTAGTCATTCCCAAAAACCTCCTTAAAGATTTTACATCTTTGGGAGGGGGAAAATTGCGGATGGCCTGGACTTTCTCGTCTAATGGTTTCGTTCCATGCTCCGATATACGGTAACCAAGAAAAGTTACCTCGGGGACTCCAAAGACACACTTAGACACATTAATGATCCTACCGTAATCTCTAAGTCTGGTGAATACTTGACGAAGATGATGCTCGTGTTCGGCTTCGCTGCGGCTAAAGATTAAAAAATCATCTAAGTAACAATATACAAAGTCTAGGCCTCGCATCATCTCGTCTACAAACCTTTGAAAAGTTTGTCCAGCGTTTCTTAAGCCAAACGTCATATATGGGAATTCGAACATACCGAATGGAGTTGTAATGGCCGTCTTCAGTATGTCCTCTTCACAGACTGGTATTTGATTAAACGCCTTCACCAAATCAAGTGTCGTAAATATATGACATCCAGCAATGCTATGCGCAAAATCGTGGATGTGTCTTATAGGATACATGTCCGGAATTGTTCGAGCGTTAAGCTGACGATAATCCCCGCAAGGCATCCACCCGTTGTCCTTTTTAGGTTCTAAGTGTAGCGGAGAAGACCAAGGGCTTTCTGAGGGTCTTGCTGTGCCGTTGGCCAACATAGACTCAAACTCTGCTTTGGCTATCTTTAACTTGTCAGGAGCCAATCTCCTAGGTGGGGCAAACCGGGGGTCCTGGAGTGGTACGTATATGGTGTAGAGTATTGTGTGAGATTGTGCGTTGTGTACCGGCCGGTCGCGTTATATCGGAAAATTCTTTAGATAGCAATGTATGATATTTCGAATCACCAGTCAAAACCTTTACAGATAAAACGTCAATATATTTCGAAGCTACAGAAGCCGGTGCAGACAAAGTTGTAGTATTATCTATTAAACGCTGTTGTTTTTGCAGATCGTAGATCGAAATAAAACACTGCGTGCCTGTTATTCACTGTATTGAGAGATGAAGTCTTTTTGAATATGATTTACAGAGAGTTAGTTATTAACACTAAATATGCGGAGATTACAGAGTTACACAATTCGCACAACGAAGCCATTAAAAAAAGGAATAAGAGCGTACTTGACAGCTAGTCGTAATGTTACCAACATATAAATTAACATGTAAAAGGTTTATGGTTTATCCACACTACAATACTCTCACCAAAACTAAACCTTTTGTTTACAAGTACTTATTTTATACATACATAGCTCTCACATATCTAAACGTTGTTAAAAAAAAGATGACACAAAATTATAGAAACAGTACCTCAATTAAGAATATACTATGATAACAATACACATAATAAATGTTCAAACAATACATATATGTTCAAAGAATCATGATACTATTCATACACACATAGGTATAAAACTTATTTTATGTTACTGATTTCAGACTCACAACACCAATTTTTATCCGTAGGTACTGAAACTGTTCTTTAGACAAAGCTTTAGTAAAAATGTCAGCATATTGCTCTTTAGTACATACATATTTTAAATCAATTTGTTTATCCGCATACTTCTCTTTTATAAAGTTATATCTAACATCGATATGTTTGCATCGTTTGTGAAAATCTATATTTTTAATTAATGAAATAGCACTTTGATCGTCAATATTTAAGCACACTGATTCTTGTTCATATTCACCAATGTCTATTAAAAGTTGTTTAACCCAAACAGCTTCTTTTGTAGCTAAACATGCAGCCATAAACTCGCTTTCAGTAGTAGACAATGCCACACTTTGTTGTCTCTGTGTTGTCCATGTGATGGCTGCACCATTTTTGATAAATACACATCCAGATAATGAGCGTCTCGTCATAACATCTTTAGCATAGTCTGCATCACAGTAAGCCTCAAGCTTATTTAGTTTTGATACGGTATAGCACAGACCATAATCTTTAGTTTCCTTCAAATATCTCATTATTTTCTTGACAACATTCCAGTGTGTGTGATCAAAACAATTCAAAAATCGACTCACCAGGCTCACTCCGTACATTATGTCGGGTCTACTCACAATTGCCACATGCATTAATGAACCAACTGCTTCACGCTACGGGAGACTGACATCTGGTGCTGTGCTGCTCATCTCTAATGTTGTGTGAGGATCCACTGGAATGTTTGTGCCATTAGCATTAGTCATATTAAACTTTAAGAGTAATTGTTCGATGTACTTCGACTGATGAATGAAGATTTCTCTGTCAGTTCTCTCTATCTCCATCCCAACAAAAACTTTCGGTTCAAATGATTTAATATCATAATTATTCTTCAAATCAGTCAAAATGCTATGCAGGGTATCCTTTTGTTTTGAAATTAATATTCCATCATCCACATACAATAATAAATAGACTTTCTCATCATTTACATGGCCTATATAAACACATCTGTCTGCATGACTATTTTGAAAACCAAATTTCTTTAGAGTTTGATCAAACTTATGATTCCAGCACCTCGGCGCTTGCTTCAGACCATAAAGTGAACGATTGAGTTTACATACCTGGTTTGGTTTCACATTCAAACCTTGTGGGGGGTGTCATGTAGATTTCACATAGTCATATCTCACAGTCGGTGAAAATGTTTCTGTATAATCCTTTCCTTGTCTTTGTGCACATCCTTTGGCACAAAGTCTTGACTTGTATAGTTGACCAGATGATTCCTCTTTTATTCGAAATACCCATTTGCAGGTGATTAATTTAGCTACGGGTGGCTTCTCAACTAGACTCCAAGTATTATTTATGGCATGGGCCTTCAACTCTTCTTCAATAGAGTGTTTCCATTTTTCAGCTGCTGCACAATTTGGTGATATAGCTTCACTATAAGTTTCTGGAAGGCTAGTCATATTATTAATATCATGTTGCGCTGAAAGGAAAGAGTTTCCTTCTTTCATTTGTTTAGATTTAGATCTCGTTATTATATTACTAGTAATCTCTGGTGAACTTGTTTCATCTTTCTCAGGTATATATACTGATCCATCACAAGAGTCGAAGGATCTGTCACTATTCTCTTCCTCTTGAGTGGAATTTATATTCTCTGTTGTGTTTTCTGACAATGGCATTATAGTGTAGTTCCTCTTAACTGAATTTTCCAAAAATATTACATCTCTACTTACTAAACTTTTTCTTGTCTTTGGATTATATAATTTATAACCTTTAGTGTTTTCACAATATCCAATGAATTTTAGCTTAGTGGATTTTGGATCTAGTTTCTTAGATTTTTCTTTTGGAATATGCATCATTGCATCACAACCAAATACTTTTATATGTGAGATGTTTGGTTTCTTACCAGTCCACTTCTCCTCAGGCGTTGAATGTTGCAGTACTCGTGTTGGACATCTGTTAGTTATATATGCTGCAGTAGCGATGGCTTCTGCCCAATATTGTTTCTGTAATTGAGCATTTATAAGCATACATCTAGATCTGTCTAATAAAGTGCGATTCATTCGCTCCGCCAACCCATTCTGTTGGGGCGCATAGGGAGTGGATGTTTGATGCAAGATTCCACATTTTTGCAAAAACATTTTAAATTCATTACTGAGGTATTCTGTGCCATTATCAGTTCTTAACTTTTTAATTTTACAGTTAAGTTGATTTTCAACCAAGGATTTATACTGGGTAAACTTTTCAAAAACTTCAGATTTATGCTTTAGAAAATAAACATATACTTTCCTGGTATAGTCATCAATGAAGGTGACAAAGTAACGGGCGCCTCCTAGAGATGGTACTTCCATGGGGCCGCATACATCAGAATGGATGAGTTCTAGCTCGGATTTAGCCCTGGAACCTTCCACTGGAAAGGGAGTTCTCGTTTGCTTACCTTCAGCGCAGGATTCACATATTACCTTTTCTTTGTTTTCTATTTTTATACCGGCATTTTCTGAAAGTTTCGATAAATCTTCAAAGTTCAGATGTGCCATTCTCTGGTGCCACAGATAAGCATCACATTTATCTGCTTCAGACATGTATGCTGTTGTATTTTGAATATTCAGCCGGTACATGTTGTTAGTCAGGGTAGCATCGGCCACTTTAACTTTATTTTTGTTGAATATTTCACATCCCTGTTTGTTAAATTGCACATGACAACCACTTTGTATCATCTGACTAACTGATAGGAGGTTTGTGGCTAACTCAGGCACATACAAAACATTTTGAACTTGTATTGTGTCTGCAACACCGTTGTTGATAATATTCAAGTTCACTTTCCCGCAGGCCTTCACTGGTAGTTTCTTGTTGTTGGCTACCTTTATACTTGTAATCGGAGGTGAGATTTCATCATAGAGCCAGTCTCGGTGCATTGTCAGATGCATAGATGCTCCGGAATCAATATACCAGCCACCATCATTACTTGTAGAAGCAGAAAACACGGCCACATATCCCGTGTCATCTTTCGGCTTTTGTTCGTTCTTCTTTTTATCTCGGCAATATCGACTTATATGTCCATAACGGTTACAAACATAACATCTTGGTCCTTTACTTGCATTATTATTTTTCTGTTTGTTTGTGTTTTGTGACTTAAAACCGTTGCATTTATTCACATATAATGCTGTAGACTCGGAGGTTCTTACATCTTGTAGAAGCTTAGTCTTCACTGAATCTGAGGTGATTGCCACACCGGAACTTTCGAGGGCCATTATCATTGGTTGATACACATCGGGGAGCCCCGCTAGCAGCAGAGTTCCAAGCCACTCGTCTTGGACTGAAAATCCGATATTTCTCAGTTTGTGGGCAGTTACCATAATTTTAGTTACGTAATCTTCAATATTTTGACAACTCTCGAGCTTCGTAGTTATCAGATCTCTTAATAAACCCACACGTCTCGTAAGACCGTTATCATCGAAAGCTTTAGATAGGTTATCCCATACCTCCTTGGGACTTTTTGCGTCTTGCACATGAATATAATTAATGGGATCGACAAGTAAAATAATTTTGGTTTTTGCTTTCGTGTTCAGCTTTTCATCTGTTTTGGTGCCTTGCACACAATCTCATAGTTCTTCGTGTTCTAAGTAATTTTGGACGGCAAATTTCCACGTGTTGTAATTATCACGTCCAATAAGCTTTTCTATAAGCGTCATCGCGTTGGAGGTCATACTTTTATAACAATTTCGAGTCGGCAAGATAGGCCGGACACGTTTTAAGGTTAGGCACGCGCTACATTCGGTGTCTGGGCCAATAACCTGTTGTTTTTGCAGATCGTAGATCGAAATAAAACACTGCGTGCCTGTTATTCACTGTATTGAGAGATGAAGTCTTTTTGAATATGATTTACAGAGAGTTAGTTATTAACACTAAATATGCGGAGATTACAGAGTTACACAATTCGCACAACGAAGCCATTAAAAAAAGGAATAAGAGCGTACTTGACAGCTAGTCGTAATGTTACCAACATATAAATTAACATGTAAAAGGTTTATGGTTTATCCACACTACAATAAACGCTTTAAGCGACAGTCAACTATTAAGTTATAATGGCACAAAAAATCTACACCAATAATCGGCTTTGTTACATTGGCTACGATAAATTGCCATGGGTAGTTGCGACGCAGTCCGAGGTCCAGGTTAAGGTGCGCGTAACCGTAGGTGTTACCGGAGGTTGATGCTCGACGCTCTCGTAGTACAGATCGGGGAAAAACACAGAGGTCACTCCCTGTGTCGACCAGATATTGTGTTTTTGTTTGCCGGTCCGTTACAAAGAGGCGACCTGGTGACTCAGGGCAGTCTTCTGTCGCCATTAAAAACTGCCGGCCGCGTTTCCCTTATTCTTCTTGAAATCACATGGTTCTTGGCATTTATAAGCTTTAGAACCAAATCTGTCATGGTACCAGCATAGAGGATACCGGCGGTACGTAGATGCTGACCTAGACCTGCTGCCAGAAGCTGATTGTCTACGTTGTTGAGGACTAGAACGGTTAGGTGCGCGCGATGAGCACGTATGTTCATCCAACTTGACAGACAGACGTTCTACCATCTTCTTAAGCTCAGCTATTTCACAGGTAGTTCTCAGGTGGCTGGTGTCAGAATCGCTGCTAGAAGCTGCGGCTACGTGTTTGGGCACTGCAATTTCTTGAATACGGTCCGCAAGGTCTGACAGTTGGTCTAAAGAGTATGACGGTTGCGAAGCTAACACTGTTTGAATCTCCCGTGGAAGGCGATTGGTCCAGATTGTTTTTAAAAATTCGCTAGGGACATCTGGTCCTGCCAAATCCCGCATATGTCTAAGAAATTGCGAAGGTCGTCTTTCTCCCAAGTCTTCGTGAATCAAAAGTTGACGTACCTTTTTTTCGTGGGAATCTGCCAAACGCTTGATTAGTTCACTTTTGATTTTTTTTGTACTTGTTTTTGTCCGGCGGATTGACGATTATGTCCTTGACCGTCTTCGCAGTTGCCATATCTAAGTTAGTAATAACGTTATTGAACCTGATGAAATCTTCGGTAACGCCCACGGCTGCAAACTGTCCCTCAAGTAACGCAAACCAAATTTCCGGGTCTTCGACAGAGAATGGTGGCACTTTTAAGTTTAATTTCCGAAAGTCGGAGGACGTTAATTAGTGTCGTCCGTCAGTGGACACAAACCTCTTGATAGGTCGCGTGGTCACGCCGCCTTCATTTTCAACTATAGTTTCATCGTGTCGAATCACTGCGTTGTCTTTATCACAGTTGTCACCAGAATCACTCATTTTTTTTCGCGTGTCACCACTTTAGCAACTTTTGGTGACAAATAAAATGCAGATTACGTATAAGCCTTTTGTATTGTGTTTCGAGAATGATAAATAGATAGCTATGCGACGTGCGCTGCGCGGCAAGTGTAGGTTTTCACTGGTGTGCGGCACGGGGCGCGCGGGCTGGCTGGCGCTCGCGCCTTGTTCCCGAGACTCGGCTATGACGTCGCACTATAGATCAAAGTCCGACATAGTGCGCGGTTCCAATACAACGCGCGACGGCAGCGGACGATAATTAAGCATAGAATAAAATATTTTGTATACATAGGTATATTATGAATATTGTTTGTAGTCTAGATGACTGTAATCTATAATAAGTTTAGTAACTGTTAGTGTGAGTAAGTATATGTATATAGGTATATAAATATTAATAAATTATGTTAGGTATATTATATATGTATGTATTTATAGTTTGTCATTAGTATGTGAGTTGATGGGAGAAGCCCAGATTACAATAGGAGCACCTCGGAAACGTATCCTACCGATTAAAATAAAACTGGCCAAGTGCGAGTCAGACTTTTGTCTCGCATACGGAGGGTTCCGAACCGCAGTATAATATATAAGTATAATATTATATTATATTACCGTGTCAATACCAAACAGGCTTATTAACTACAACGCCATCTAACGAATATCTAACGAACTGCTAACACCAACTAAGTGAACGTAAACACAAAGGTAGGTAATTCGTATTATTTATTAATAAGTTAAACAATCGTTCATAGATGGCGCTATAGTAAAAATACGTTTTTTTTGTATGGGGACTCCCTTTAATTTTTAACTTTGTTCTGTTTTTAGTATTTGTTGTTATAGCAGCAACAGAAATACACCATCTGTGAAAAATTCAACCGTCTAACTATAACGGTTCATGAGATACAGCCTGGTGACAGACGGACAGACAGAAAGACAGACGGACAGCGGAGTCTCAGTAATAGGGTTCCGTTGGTACCCTTTGCGTTCGGAACCCTAAAAAGAATCATTCGAATCAGTTCACAATTGACGGAGTAATCGCGTAACATACATACAAAAAGAATAAACATACAGACGAATTGAGAATTTCCTTCTTTTTGGAAGTCGGTTCAAAAGACAATATAAGATGATAAGCATCTCAAACTTGCTACTAATAAACTGGCCAAGTGCAAGTCGGACTCGCACTCGTAGGGTTCCGTAACACTGTTAAGTATTCCATAACTATGATTTTTCGCAACTACAAAATTAACTTTGTTTTTCATAGTGTTTGTATGAAAAACAAAGTTATCTTTGCGGTCGCCATATCTCAAAAACTGCTGGCTGTATCTCGTTCAAACCAATTTTCGTTGTAAGTTTTTATTGAGATCTACATCATATATTTTTTATAGATTTTTCACTCGCATACTTTAAAAGTTAGAGGGGGGGGGACACACATTTTACCACTTTAGACGCGCCTATCTTTCAAATGATTGACTTTGAGAAAAAATGATTTTAGGAACCTCAATGTCATTTTTGAAGACCTATCCATAGACACCCCACACGTATAGGTTTGAAGAAAAAAAATATTTTTGTTTCAGTTTTATGTATGGGATGCCCCCCCTTAAACTTTTATTTTTTTTACTTTTGTATAAAAATCGGAAAGCGGTTTACAGAATACATCTACCTACCAAGTTTCAATTCTGTAGTCCTAACAGTTTTGGAATGGCTAAATGGCTGTGACATACGGACGGACAGACAGACAGACAGACAGACAGACATGACGAATCTATAAGGGTTCCGTTTTTTGCTATTCGGCTACGGAACCCTAAAAACGACTCGCGCAGAGACTCTGAAGTCGGTTTTTTAGGGTTCCGTAGCCGAATGGCAAAAAACGGAACCCTTATAGATTCGTCATGTCTGTCTGTCTGTCTGTCTGTCTGTCCGTCCGTATGTCACAGCCATTTTATTCCGAAACTGTTAGAACTACAGAATTGAAACTTGGTAGGTAGATGTATTCTGTGAACCGCTTTCCGATTTTTATACAAAAATAAAAAATATAAAAGTTTAAGGGGGGGCATCCCATACATGGAACTGAAACAAAAAAAAAATTCTTCAAACCTATACGTGTGTGTCTATGGATAGGTCTTCAAAAATGACATTGAGGTTCCTAAAATCATTTTTTCTCAAAGTCAATCATTTGAAAGATAGGCGCGTCTAAAGTGGTAAAATGTGTGTCCCCCCCCCCTCTAAGTTTTAAAGTATGGGAGTGAAAAATCTAAAAAAACTATACGCTGTAGATCTCAATAAAAACTAACAAAGAAAATTGGTTTGAACGAGATACAGTCAGCAGTTTTAGATATATGGCGACCGCAAAGATAACTTTGTTTTTCATACAAACACTATGAAAAACAAAGTTAATTTTGTAGTTGCGAAAAATCATAGTTATGGAATACTTAACGGTGTTACGGAACCCTACGAGTGCGAGTCCAACTTGCACTTGGCCAGTTTATTTTTTTAGTTTTTGAATGATCATTACGTTTGTATAGACAAGTCGTTGTATGCTCGCTTCTGGCATAAAAGATAATAAATAATACTACGTATGTAATAAATAGTACCTACAATAATGCTTCTGGTTAAGTAATAGAAACCAGAAATGTAAGGCACCAGCAGCAGCGCTGTCTATTAGAATAGAATAGTCCTTTATTGTTTCACTGTGTTCAGATACATAGAAGATCAGATACATTAATTAAGTACATGTAATTAATAGCGTAGTACACATTGTTTTACTTTAAATTAACAACAAGCAATAATCTTCTTTATTATTTTCTATTCAGGTGGCCAAAGAATTCGCCAAAGCATTAGTAAGTATGGCAAAAAAAGGTCTTAACTTAGAAACAACCTATCTCATAGGCAACTCACTTGGTGCACAACTCTGTGGTGAAACTGGCAAGGAGGTCATAAACCTTGGCCTAATAGTGGGATAGTAAGTTACACGAATATATTAACTAGTAATTACGAGTACTTATCATATTATATAACTAACCTAAAAAATGTGTACCTAAGCCTCCGTGGCGAAATTAAGTAGGTAGTTATTTTCAAGCTTTTGAAGGCAGAAGAATAATCTGTAATGCATAGCCTTTTACCTGACTGCGCCAGACGGAGGGTTATGTTTTTTGAGTGTATGTATGCATGTATATTTCTTTGGCACGTTCTGCAGCTTAGGCTTGATGGATTTTAGTTTATCTAATGACAAGTCGCTTTCAAGTGTCTCTCTCACAATGGGTTTTGGCACAAAGTGCCCAATTCTCAAAAATGGCGTACGAGACCTAAAAGCACTAGTTCTCAAATGGAAAATTCTGCAAATACCAAATTCTCACAATGGCACAGACATTGTCAATGAGATATTAAGTACTGGCTACAATATCAAAATTATAAAAATTCAAAATGGCCGATCGAAAATGTTTTTTAACCGACTTCACAAATAATTTATGATCGTACAAAATAAAAAACCGACTTCACATGCCGCGATAGTCAAAATAGCCACTAGCCATAATCAAGGTACACAAATTTGTTTATATTGTTTATCTCCATATCTCCGGAGATGATTATCAAATCTCAATAAAATTTGAATGGAACCAAACGGGAGGCATAATCTTTTAAACAAAAAAAGAATTTTTCAAATCGGTTGAGATTTGACGGAGTTCTGAGGTAACAACCATTGAAAAAAATTACCATTGTGTCCTATTAAAATTTTATCGAGATTTAATAATCATCTCCAGAGTTATGGAGATAAACAATATTAACAAATTTGTATACCTTGATGACATGATACTGGCTAGTTTGACTATCTCAGCATGTGAAGTCGGTTTTTTCGATTTTTACGATTATAAATTATTTTGTTTTGTAAAACCTATCAAGCGGAGTAGCAAGGAAGTCGCGATCTGAATTTCTATTATTTTCTGATCGCCGTAGATCGCGTTTGGTGTGAACCAGTCGGTACAAATACTACTGCGCTATCTGATCGCCGCCTAGATCGCGCACGCAGGACGCCGCGATGTGGTCTTACCTTCGTATACAAACTAATTTCAAAGATTTTTTCCAGCATTTTTGGGGTGGATCCAGCGGGTCCACTATTTGACAAAGGGCTGGAGTCCGTGGAATCGGGTAGTGCCAGTCTCGTTACTGTGATCCACACAAATCCTGGGCAGTTCGGGACGTCATCAATCATCGCCGATATCGACATATTCGCCAACTGTGGAAAGAACGTACAGCCAGGATGTCCACCTAATTCACCTGCAACACTGCTCACGTCCACTTTAGATGGTAACTCTTTAGGTTTCTGCGATAGACACTCTTACAATGAGGCAAATGTATGGAATACACTTAGTTTATGATCGTACGAAACGAAAAAACCGACTACACATGCCGCGATAGTCAAAGTACCTGGATAGTTATAATCATGTCATCAAGGTATACACATTTGTTTATATTATTTATCTCCTCTGGAAATGATTATCAGATCTCGATAAAATTTGAATGGGACTCTCAAACAAAAAAAGAATTTTTCAAATCAGGTAAAGGTCCGACCACACCGCGGCGTCCTACGTCCGCGTGCGCGTTCGCGATCTGAATTTTTATTGTTTTCTGATCGCCGTAGATCACGTTTGGTGTGAACCAGTGGGTACAAATACTACTGCGCTATCTGATCGCCGCCTAGATCGCGCACGCAGGACGCCGCGGCGTGGTCGTATCCGGAGTTCGAGGTTACCAAACTTAAAAGCAAAAAAAAAATGGCTAGTGGCTATTTTGACTCGCGACGAAAGATGAAAAAATAACGGTGAAAGACGCTGGATAACTGACTCTCGTACAATCCACAGAGCGCAAGTATCCGAACACTTCTTACACCAAACATAATGTTGGAACTTGACAAACCTATTGGCGACATGTCTTTCCCTCCCCCCCCCCCCCCCCTCCTTCCTTCCTCCATCAGCCTTTTAACATAATAGTTTAACCGGCAATACACCAAGGATTCGGCCTGATGATCGAAAGGTCGTGATTTTGATTCCCACCCATTGCACTATTGACGTGAACCCATTCCAGTCACAAGCATATTAATTATGTAGCTTAAAGGTACGCCACACTGCAGCATCCTGCGATCTGCGGGCGCGATCGGATCTGTACTTTTCAATTATTTACTGATCGCGTTTGGTGTGAACCAGTCGGTACAAATACTACTGCGCTATCTAATCGCCGCCTAGATTGTGCACGCAGGATGCTGCGGTGTGTCGGTACCTTAATTGGAGGTGTTAACAAGACTATTTAGTAATGTGCATACCACATTGCTAGTAGGCTTTACTATTAAAAATTATTGTATACCTACCAGTATCATGCAGCCACAAACGCGGTTGTTTCCTGATGATAGAAGCTATGAGGACCCCAAACAGTCTACAGGCCAGTAAAGCTGCAAGCTGCTACGATTGGAAAAATGGCCGTGGAGAATACACAGATGTCGTTATGTTGAGAATCGATATCGACGAAACGTTAGTAATTTCCTTTTCTTTACTGACTTCAAACATGTGAATTATTTAAAAGAACAAAATCCCGACTGCGTGAAAAATGTTTTTTTAGGTTACTATCAACATTACAAAGCACTAGGATATTTTATAACGTAAGTATTTTATATATATTCGGAATAGGCTTTTAAACTTCTTTACTTTGATACCAAACACGGTTTGGTTAGTTAGAGCAAAAAAAATGTTTTTGGACCGCAGGTTCAAAATCCGCCATTTTCCATTTTTTTAATGTTATGTTCTTGTTGACACTTGCGCTGGCATGGCGAATCTAACAACGTGCCACTTATCAAAAACGGCTCACGCGTTTGGTCTCTAGCTAGAGTGCCACAAAGAAACAAACATACATACATATTACATACATACATACGAATAGACTAATAAACACATTACCTCTCCTTTGCGTCGCGCAGTCGGGTAAAAAGCAGGAGGTTCTTAATCCGTCGGAATCTTTTATTTTTTATGTATGTCTCCCGATTCCTCGATTTGGAAATTCGTTTTTTGTTTCAAAGGGTATACTTTCCCAGTGGTCTCATTTAAATGTCATCTTGATCAATTCAGTATCTTCAGAGATATGGAGATGTTAGAAAAATAATCGACACTTGCAACCGAAAATGTTTTGAAACTGGATACGCACAACTGTACGCGATAGTACACCTCACTATCGCGTACAGAAAATGTACTTTGTACTGAAAATGAGAAGTTCGGCATTTGAAGTCCGTTCTTTTAGTTTTTAAACGATCTTAAATTATCCCAGACAGACAAGCACATTACTACTTTTTTATCTGATGATAAATAACATTGGCTAGAATAAGTCAATCTCCTTAGATATAATAACTAATAAGTATCTAAGAAGACTGTTGTACGTTCCGCGGCAGTCTCTTGTCACTACAGTTTGAGCCGAATGTGTAGAACCATCAAAATAATACATACGAAATATCGCTGAGCGGACAGGCCCTTCGACAAAGAAATATTTTTTCTTGTGGCCCTGTCCGCACAGCGATATTTCACAGCGAGATTTTTTTCTAAATTCTGTGAAGTATTGAATCTATTGGACGTAGCCGCACTGGCGGTAAAAATATCGCGCAAGAAAATAATCTGTGATTTATCCCCATATCTCTGGAGATACAGTTAATCAGATCTTGAGAGAACCAAACGGAAAGCATACTCTCTTAAACAGAAAATATTTTTCTAAATCGGTTAAGAAATCACTAACATTATACATTATATCAAACGCAATTTGCTATAATTTTTGTTTAAGGTAAGTATTTTTTTGGTCATACACGTTCTCCAATAAATCAACAGCAATATTATAAAAGCGGAGAGTCCTGGGCCGGTAGTCTCTACATGCATAGCGATGCGTCTTGTCATCGCAAACATCTGCTAGAATGAGATGCAGCTAAACAGTTGTTATCTGCATCTCTTTTCCTATCGACGAATATCGGTCGAAATTCATCGATATGCATGTAGAGACTATCGGCCCTATATTTTAAGTTTTTCTGCAAAACCTACCACAGGCATCATTCTCATTTTAGTTAAGTAACAATTGTTTTGGCACCAATTGTATAATTGAAAAATAATTACATTTTAATTAACATCATAAATGCGAAAGTCAATTTGTTTCTTTGGGATTTCTTCACGGTCAAACGGCTGTACCAATTTAGCTGAAATTTCGTACCCCTGTACCTGTACCCTGTATAGTCAGTATTGTGGATTAGGCTATAGGATGCTTTTTAACGCGGGCGAAGCCGCGGGGTACAGCCAGTATGATCTAACGAAGAGAATTTGAGTTTATAGGTAGAAATCGTTTTTAGCAGGCGTCTTAGATCTGTAGCTAAGACGCCTGCTGCAAACGATTTCTACCTATAAACTCACTCAATAAAAATTCTTATTTTTATCCCTCTACGACAATAATTGTTGAGCGTTTTGAACGTATAAAGTTAGGCGCTTACATATAACTAAATATACTATAGATTCTTATCAAAAAAATATACTAGTATACAGACCACACTAGTGCGTGCTACCGTCATCGTCACTCACCAACAGGTGAGATAGTGGTCACTAGCGTTTGACCATTATCTCATCTAAACTAATATTATAAAGAGGAGAGATTAAATGTTTTGTTTGTTTGTTACGATTTATAACTTAAAAACTACTGGACCGATATCAAACATTATTTCACTAATGGAAAGCTACATTATCAGCAAGTAACATAAGCTATATTTTTTCTCCGTATTCTTACGGGAACGGGATCTACGCGGGTGAAACCGCGTGGTGCTGATAGTATATTATAAAAATATTTTACGGTCTCATATTGTAATATTTTTTGTGTTTTTAGAAAACGTGGCGTATACTTTATGACAACCAACGCTGATGAACCGTTTGGGAAATATGAAGACGGGGCTAGCCCCTGATAAGAAAACGCAGTCTTATAACATAAAAGCATGTTTTAATAACCTGCAACTCAGCAAGCTGTTATTGTATCTGTAATAAAATAGATATGTATTATTCCCTTTAAACATAATAAAGTACAAGTAATAAACAATTAATAAAAATCACTAAGGGTGGAAGTCTCTACATTGATATCGATGCGTCCTGTCATCGCAGACGTCTAGTAGAGGGAGATGCAGCTAGACAGTTGTATACTTGCATCTCTGTTCATAACGACAATCATCGGTCGAAATTCATCGCTATTCATGTAGAGACTACCGGCCCTGAAGTATTTTTGAAAGTGAAACTTATATTACATCGCCTCAATATACACGATATGCATGATTTGCCGGTGCTGATTGGTGGATATGATGTATGACATTTAGGTCTTGGTGTGATTGGCGGACGCTTCCGCTGTGTCATGTCAACTGCTGTCATAGCAGCTAGCTATTATTATCTAGCTGATGCCGCTTTAATAGGTTACGTAGTAACTATTATATAATCTGTGTAATAAGTCTGATCACTTCGAAATTCAGTATCATCTTACTTCAACGATATTGTACGAACATAGTAGCATCAAATTTGATACAGGGCTGGTATAACTCCTGGAATACGCAGAGTACTCAACTCCTCACCAATTTACAGCAAATATGTGGAATTTGGGCTGAATAGATAAATAATAGATCTGTCGGAATTGGTTTTAAATTTTGAATTTTACCCTTTACCACATAGGAAACCATATATGGTTTGGCATGTTTACTTAACTGGAATGCATACGAAACCATATATGGTTTCTGAAAAAAATAGGAACAGGGTTACTTTTCGGGAAAAAAATTATAAATAATTTTGAAGCTTTAATAAAACAATTAACTTAAGAAATATATTTTTTTTACTTATTTAAAATATGCAGTATAAAGGGTTGTATTATTTAATGTATTATTAAACTATCTTAATTATTGACCTTGAGAAACAAAAACATAATAAAACTTACAAAAGTATCAAACGGCGGTAACTCCAAAGGCTAATTGATATCTGTAAAGGCGTAATACGAGGTCTATGATTGAAAGATCGTACAAATTGTTTGGTTACGACCGCACCGCGACGTCCTGCGTCCGCGTGCGCGCTCGCGATCTCATTTTCAATCGTTTTCTGATCGCTGTAGATCGCGTTTGGTGTGAACCAGTCGGTACAAATACTACTGCGCTATCTGAACGCTGCCTAGATCGCGCACGCAGGACGCCGTGGTATGGTCGCACCATTACTCTTACGATATCTTCCAGACATGGATGGTGGGAATTTGCATTAACCTAGGTATAGTTTTGGTGGTAGTTTACTTAACTACCTAAATTCTATAACAGTGATACGAAAGATCCGCATACTTGGAGTCACAGCTTGTACCTACATATTCAGGAATATTATTAACAGCTAAGTAAATGTTGATTAGCATATTACCAATTTGAAAGTTTGCTATACTTTTTAGGTATGTTAACAGAATTTCATTGTCACAAAACCGTAACGATGTGTAAATAATTCTGGTTTTCATTATCTTTTTAATTAGTTTTGTCGCAATATTTTTCTTTGTTCCGTATGATTTTTGTACTATAAATATGACTATTTTCGAGTAGTTAGTTTATAAAGGATACATTTTTGTGAGGTGGGTACCGTTTCCTTTGTAGCTACAGAATAACGTTCAATTTTAAAAAGACCTAGATGCAAATGCACGTCTTTGCCTAAACGTGTCTCTTCTCAGCCGAACGGAGTACATTTCAACTGACTCCTACTATCCTAACATATCCGTACAGTTAATTGATTATATCGAGTTTCTTGGTTTCTCCTAATAATATCCTATCTCCTAATAACTCCTACTTGAGAACCTTAGCACATATATTGAGACAAGAACACAATTAGCCTAGAAATATCTTGGTGTGCTTGCGAAAGTGATACACACCAGAACAGCTACCTAATTTATATCAAGCACGGGTCTGGTCGAGTATGGAGTACTGCTTTCACCTCTGGGACGGTTCCTCAAAATACTATCTGGAAACACTGGAGGCTATTGAAAGGAAAATTAAGAAGCTAAATGATCATGATGAGTTCATAAGCAAGAGGCTTGACAAAGGCTTAAGCACATCGCCGCACAGTTGCTTGTCTATCGGTTTGTTATCAGATAAAATTTGGAGAGAGTGCTACCCGACTGCATGAACTAATACCGTCATCCCCATTTTCTATTGAATAACTAGAGATACTGATAGGTGACACCGCTACATGGTAAACATTTCATCAATACACACGAAGTAATTTGCTGTTACATTCCTCATACACAATGTCACGGAATGAAATTTCTTACCAGTGTCTGTGCTTCCTAAAACTACTGGTAGTGGGATTGATATCCACTCTGGGGATCTTCAAGTCGCGAGTAAATAGGTATGTTCTAGGCAAGCGTGCTACATCTGGGACCACATCAGGTGAAATAGTGGTCAAACATATGCAACATAAAAAAACACACACACAGTTACACAGCCACGCTTCACATCTTCGCTGCGCTTATTTTCCTCGCACATGATTGATGGAAAGGCGTCACATAAACCCCCTTGTTTTGGACTTTGAATAAAGAAAACAGTTTAATAAAGCCCAATTACGACTATAATAAATGCTAAAGATTTTGAGGATTGATGTTTGTTGCTCTTTCACGCGGATAATCGGATATGGATTGGCACACAAATAGTATGATCTGAATTAACACATCGCATACTAAGCAGGCGAAACTGGGCTGCACAGCTAGTAACATTATTATAATTGACATTGACCCCATAGTTTTCACTGTGTTTCAAATGCCGGTGGCTTTTCCCATTAATTTATATGTATACGGTAGATTACCTTCAAATTTGTTAATTTAAAAATTCCTCCGAAGAACCCTAACACAAATTTCGTGTTAAAGCCATGTAAACTGGTTTAAATACCGATAAGATACTAATTTTTTTTTTATTATCAGCGTACGCCTAGGAAAATGTGGTTACTCACGTGGTGGATATGTACAATAGCATGTGAATATTTCCTTTAATATTTTTTTCATATCTTATAATCTATCGCTTAGCCACTATCTCGCCTGGTGATAAGCGATGATGATTTCGAAGATGGTGAACACACTACGTTTAGAATACTCAATACTCAATACTTTATTGCTTCCATAATTGTTGTACATAAAGTTCTTATATCTTATAGAATACTGTGATAAATGTAGATTAGTCGTTTTAAGTTTATCGTTATAAGATTTCATATATATTAGTCTTGTTCTATGGCAGGCTGAGAAAAAGGAGGGAGAGTGAGTGGGGGGATTGAGGGTACAATACATATTGAATCCTAGGTCTATAGGGCTCACTTCCATATAATATGCATGTATTTTTTATTATTTTTACATCAGTATGATGTATCTCTATAATTTGCATTATCAACTGATGACCTTATCTACTGGAGATTTGACAAATTTTATCTTCGTTATATGTCCAGTAGATACGAGTAACTAAAACTATATCGGGAACATGGGAAACTGGTCCTTGATGGCAGACAGGTGACTAAATTTAAAACTGTAGGTTACTCCGATCCCTTGTGACTTGGCACGGCAGGGTTAGAAAAATATTGAGACATTTGTAAACCACCGAAATTATTGTTTAAACCAAAAATGTGTACCCTATTTAAACCAATTTCAGTGACTGTGCAAGTTACGAGCGGTGTAAGCTTAATATGCTACAAGTGGTAAGTAAATCAGTTAAATAACTGAGAATTACGTTTTTGGCAACACTTTAAAACTTTAGTATTTTTTATTACGATAACGCATGCGTTTAATCCAAACTAAAGAACTAAAGTGATCGACATAGCTCAACGGATTCGCAAACTGAAGTGGCAGTGGGCTGGTCATATCTGCCGTAGGACCGATAACCGTTGGGGTAGACTGGTTCTAGAGTGGAGACCGCGAATTAGTAAACGTAGCGTAGGACGCCCGCTGTGACCAGATGGAGCGACGACATTCGCAAAGTGGTGGGCAGTGACTGGAAACAAAGAGCCGAAGATCGGGCTCAGTGGCGTGACTTGGGAGAAGCCTATTTCCAGCTGTACTGTGTGACTGATAGCGGCTGATTATGATGATGATGCGTTTAATCAGTTTTTCACCTGTTAAGTGAAAATGTAGTTGTCCACAAAATAGCACGCTTGCCTAGGCAGATTGCTTTTGATTTCCATTATGATTTCAGACTTTGCTATACGTATAACAGTGTGGGGAATAAAGCCGTGTTGTGCTTGTAGTTTAAACAAAAATTCTCGAACTCGAATATCTTATACTGTTTAATAAAATTCAAGGAAGTATTCAATGAATTTTCTACGTGAACCTATACATTTTATGAACTAATTTTGATAGAACCATATCCGTGATGACACAATTCTGACATATAAGTAATAATACTTTTCATTCCTACTTTGTCTACAGTGTTCACTGCTCTCAAATATTGTATTTGTATTTGTTTTTCTTTTTAAAAAAGCTCACAAGACTACTAGTGTGCACACTGGTAGTCTTGTTAACCCCTCTAAATAAGCTTTTTTTTATTTTATTGGCTATCGTTTGACCACTGTCTCACATGTTGGTACGTCATGATGCGGTCGAAGATGGTAAGTACGCTAGGCCTAGAATGGGAACTAGCTCTCAAGGATAGCTGCCCGAACATATTAGATGTTTGGTGACAGATTTTCTAACTTAAGGGTGGTAGCTGGCCAGGCCGACACTAGATAGTGTCCTACCACCATGCGGGGGGTTGTTGGTTTCTTAACGATGTTTTTCCTTCACCGGAGGGCCACTGTGAAAAGCGCACATACATTTTTCGATAGAAAAATCCATTGGTGCACGGCGGGGTTCGAACTCTCCCGATTTCGCCACCGGGCCCTCAAAGCTAAATATGCTTGTGTCTGGTCTGGAGTGGGTTCACGTTAAAGTGCAATGTGTGGGGATCGAATTCACGACCTCTCGATCGCCAGGCCGACGCCTTAGCCACTTGGCTATTGCCGCTTTTTAATTAATGAATAATTAATGATTAAACTTCCAGCCCACCATCCGAATACGATGAAGTCACGCTGATAAAATCCTATACAGTTCTGGAGTCGTCATGCTATGACAGTTCGAAGGACAACATCATCTACACTTTTGGCTTCGGAGGCAAGGTGGCAGGTCCTGCTACTAGCGCTGTAATCGCAGCTCTCTGTCAACGAAACAATACAAACGTATTTCTCCTTAATTGGGAAAAGGAAGCCAGCTCTATCAATGTCTTTGGCAGAGTTGGGAAAATGTTGTCGTATGCTATCAAAGGGCTACCCAACGCAGCTACTGTAAGTATTATTTTAGAGATGGCAAGGTCAAGATCATGTCACGTAATTATGCATTTTTAGCCTCTAGTTAAAAAACTTGTATGTTTGGGATGTTTCGGATTTTGGTTGGTGTTGGTGTAGCCATTTGTAACATGAGCCAGAAGTGTAAAAAGTTGTGTTTTATAAAAGGCTATTATTATCTCTCCAGGTTGGCGCAGAGTTTGGACAAGCACTGTCTACGATGTCAGATAGAGGTCTCATATTAAACCGGACTCGACTTATTGGACACTCATTGGGGGCTCACGTTTTTGGCTATACTGGTAGATGGCTCAACAAAATGGGGAAGAAAATATATCGGTAAATCCGTGCAGAGTTAACGATCCTTGCAATTCCTGACACTTTGTAATCCCTATCTGTAAAATATGACAGCCAGTCGGGAGACAGCTACTGATCAGTCAACTAAAAAAACATGTATATATATCATTAATGTCATATATGATATTGAAGTACCTTACCACCATCATGGAGAAAATCTGACGCCATAACACAAAAAAGTGTGAAGTGAAGTGAAAGTCAGAGTATGCAAGGCCTATAGCGCGTATTTGCCATCTTTGACAACATCATCGCTTTCCACCAGGCGAGATAGTGGTCAAACGCTAGCCTATGATATAAAAAAATATATATCTAACCCAAATTGTTTCGTAATCGGACATAAAGGGATCGGGAGAAATTCTGTGTGCTACCGGTTAAAAAAGACGAGCTAACAAATTCGATCGATGCGTCTCTATCGACAACACATATATTACTGATCATATCTGACAGAATCACAGGTCTGGACCCCGCTGCAGCAGCTTACGATAATCCACCTATCCTGCCTCCATTGGCAACCGACTGCGCTGACTTCGTAGACTCTATCCACACGGATTCTGGCGGCCTTGGCATGAACTCTTCCCATTCTCATGTGGACGTCTACGTTAACTTTAGACGCTTCATATCAGGCACTGAGGAGGAACAAGTGCAGCCTGGATGTCCTGTTGGAGACTTCGAGTTACTCAGTGTTGAAGGTAGGAATACCTCTAAATTACTAGCAATGTGGGTTGCACAATACTAGTAATCCTATGCACAGGGGTGCATAGGACTACTAGTATAGTATTGTGCAACCCACTCCAGACACAAGCATATTTAGCTTAGTTGGATGGCCAACTAAGCTAAATATGCTTGTGTTTGGAGAGGGTTCACGTCAATAGTGCAATGGGTGGGAATCGAATTAAGGACCTCTCGTTCGCCAGGCCGACGCTTTTGGGCTATTACCGCATTAGGAGTTGGAAAAGTTCTGTGATAATGTTAGTTAGAACTTAATTTAGGAATAGGATGGTGCCCAATTATATCGGACCTGCGCTATCAGTTGACAACTTAACTCAGAACTTTATTCTCTTTATTAACTTTATATATTATCTTATTAACAGTTCAACTTAAAGCGGCAATAGCCCAATGGATAGGTTGTCGGACTGGCGATCGAGAGGTCGCGAGTTCGGTCCCCACCCCACCCATTGCACTATTGACGTGAATCCACTCCAGACACAAGCATATTTAGGTTAGTTGGAGGGGTTAACAAGAATACTAGTAATGTGCGACCCACATTGCCAGTAATCTTTAAAAAAAAAAAAAAAAACAATGATGTTTTTTCATGAATTAATTTAATTTTAATTGACCACCGGCCTTAGGGTGCTTCTCGAGAAGATGTCCGACTTGCACCCCAAACACATGTCCTAAACATTACCATTAAGTATACCGTCATGCAGAGTAGCCCTCCAGCGACGGAAAACATCGTGAGGAAATTCCCGGCTTCGTAAGCTGACAAGATACAGGTGTTGGAAAAGCTTGTACCTATCAATCTAATAATGCCCTGCATGGGTAGTAGGACACTGTCTAGTATCCGACTAGCTAATCACCATCCACGACCACGTAATTACTTACCAAAAGGACTGATAGTAGCCAAACGCTAGCCTATTTTCATTTGCATTCATGTGTACGGATAACAGGCAGTGTGGTGATGTCCAAAATTCTGGCTGTCCAGAACTTTACTTGCCGCTGTTTTTGTAATAAATAGATGTCATCGCTTACCATCGTGGTAGGTAAGCGTCGTGCTTGTCCTATTATCTTATATAAAAACTAGCTGACCCGGCAAACGTTGTTTTGCCATATAAATAATTTCGTAGTAATTTCTAGTGTAGACAAAAAATAGCTTACTTATTGTAAGTATGTATGGAGGAAAAATGATTAAATTACTAAAATAGCTATTAAAAAATAAGGGTTGATCGTAGAAGGGTGAAAATTGAGGATTGTATGTATTTTTGTATGTTGTATCATAAAAAAATAGAAATTAAAAATTTTGTCTAAAAAAATAAAAAAATAAATTTAAGGGTGGACTACCCCTAACATTTAGGGGGATGAAAAATAGATGTTGGCCGATTCTCATAGATACCGGATAAGCACAAAAAATTTCATCAAAATCGGTCAAGCCGTTTCGGAGGAGTATGGCAACGAAAACTGTGACACGAGAATTTTATATATTAGATTATACTAATAATAATACAAAATAATAAACCCGCAGGGGCGGCTTTGTGGCGAGCCGACGGTGAGTGGCGACACCGCGTACCCCTATCCCGTGAGGGCTAAATGAGACCCTCTAACCCCCTGCTTGCCTTTACCGGCCGGCCGGTGGTGGGAATCGCAAGAGCTAAGACCTAAGCTCCAGGGTGGAAGTGTTAAAGGCATAAAGCCGCTAGTAGCGTTTAGTGAAAGTGCAGCACACCTCTCAACACCCTTAGCTATCCACGCCAATGTTGCCCCTCGGCGCCGACATAACGGTCTGCCTTAATGGGGGGCCCATTCAGTGTATAGCGAGTCACCACCCGCTTTAATATTTTGAAATGAGGCATAATTGGCGGGTGCCGTACCTCATCCTATAGACCAGAAAACAAACATCAAGCAGCACATATTCATAGCCATAATAAATTAATGTACCATCTTTTTATAGTTTTACATCTCTCCATCCACAAATCATATTTTTATTTTATTTAATATTGTAAAGGGCCTCTTGACGTTGGCTTCGGCTCCGTCAATGCCTTCCAAAGGACCGGGCGATTTGCAGCCCGTGATGTGAATTGAATAAAGAATACAAAATAATATATTATTATAATTAATTACACGATCACAAAGCAATTAACTAAACTCGTCTTCCAGACAGATGCAGCCACGACAGGTCATGGATGCTGGAGATAGAATCCTGGTTGTACCCTGACTCCCTGCAGGCCAGCAAGGCAGCTGACTACAACCAATGGTTGGCAATGGGAGGATCCGCAGACATCGTAGTTATGGGCGATAACATGGACAGGACGTACGTTTTTTTTTTCAATAGAGTCTCACGAAGTCGATAATCTAAATCTGTCGATAAATGAGGGCCCGGTGGTGTATGTGGGAGAATGGTCGGCTTTGATGCCAGAGGTGCCGAGTTCAAGCCCCGCCGTGCACCAATGGATTTTTCTATCGAAAAATGTATGTGCGCTTTTCACAGTGGCCCTCTGGTGAAGGAATAACAACGTTAAGAAACCAAAAACCCCCGCATGGTGATAGGACACTATCTAGTGTCCGCCTGGCCAGCTCCTCAAGTTAGAAAATCTGTCGCCAAACATCTAATGTGTTCCGACAGCCATCCTTGAGAGCCAGTTCCCATTCCAGGCCTAGCGTTCGTAAGCAAGATGGTAACATCTTTGACCGCATCATCACTTACCAACAGGTGAGATAATGATCAAACGCTAGCTTATAAAATTTAAAAAATTTAAAAAAAACTCACCTGATGTAAAGTAGTGATACGGTCAATAATGTGGGTGCTTACCCAAAATATTTATCACGACTTGAAAACCCCCAAATCCTATTATTATTTTAACGAAAATTTGTGTGTTTGTTTGTTACTTCTTCACGATAAAACTGCTCAACCGATTGTGCTGAAATTTGGTATGTAGAATAGCCTAGACCCTGGAATAACAATACTTTTTATCCCGATATGCCCCCGGGAACGATTATCTACGCGGGTAAAGCCGCAGGGCACAGCTAGTTACACCACAGAATAATGAATAGTTGATTACACTAATATGTTTTATCTTGTACTATTCATTATTCTGTGGTTTTATCTAGTATCTACTGTTCCAGAGCTCGTGGTAATTTCTACATGACGACAAACGCAGAGAGTCTGTATGGACGAGGAGTGAACGGCAGTCGGCCTTGATGACAGTATAAGGAGAACACTACCTATACCTTCTCGGATCACTCCACTCGATCTTGTTTTAGTTATGATTTACTTGCAAATAAATGCACTGATAAAAATATCCTACTTGTAACCTAATTAACACCAACATTATAAATACGAAAGTCAGTTTATTTATTTGTTTGTTTGGGACTACTTGACGGTCAAACGGCTGGATTGAATTATTTTTGTGACCCGACTACGGCGAAGCAAATAGTAGGGTTATGTTTTTGACCGGTATGTGTATGTATGTATGTATGTATCTTTACAGTCAAACTACTGGAGCGAATTATTTTCATTTGCACAGGGATGGCCAGTATGGATTAGGCTATAGGATACTTTTAACGCAGACGAAGCCGCGGTGCACAGCTAGTATAATATATGTCCAATGAATCACGCATCATGCTGTCTATTGGTGAAAACCGCATGAAAATCTGTTCAGTAGTTATTGAATTTATTACGAACAGACAGACAGGCAGACGCGGCGGGAGATTTTATTTTCTAATATTTAACTAATAAAAAATTGAGAATAAAAAAAATCAATTTATTTCTGAAACCGGTTAAACGGAAAACAAAAAAGTTAATATAGCAAACCTTAGATAATATACTCGATAGCAATCATATTATAAATTCAGAACCTAACAATCTATTATTTGCATAGATCAGGGTTACTCAAAGTGGGGTGCGTGAACCCCTAGTTTGCCATTGGACAGTAGGGGGTTTGCGACAAGATTTACGTAATGGTGGCTGGATGGCAAACGCAAATGATGACGGGTGCGCAACTGAATTCACTCGCTCGCTCGAGGCTCGGTACAAGTTAATTATGTGAGAGTGGGTTTTCATACCTGGTCATGGTAAAGTCAAAATACAGAAATATATTTTGTTACATATTCGTGTTTTTATTTGTATTGTATTCACATGTACCTAGTACTTCAATATTTAAAAAATAAATAAACTAAACAAAAATTAAGGGATGTCCGTGTGCCAAGAACGCTGGATGCATTCCCGCGTTGAATTGCTAAAGAAATTCTTTATGCTAGGAATGAGCTAGCCCTTTTGTCACCAGAAGAGTTTTATTTTGTTTAGTAATTGTTTTCTTTGGGTGGGGGTGTGGGGGGTTCGCTGTCATCAGGGAACTTTAATAGGGGTACGTGGATCCATAAGTTTGAGAAACCCTGGCACAGACGATCAAATTATAGAAGCTAGGTATTCGTTTGCTAGTTTCTGTGGTTAACGCAAATGATTTCCTCTCAACAAACACAAGTGCTAATTTTATTAGACTAATTCTCTTTTATTGGCCAAACCACAAGCATGTGGTTTTCCTAGTTACGGCTTACCATTCATATCGTCTTCCTCAGTGCTTAGTAGACCCATCTGCACTACTTCCGTCTTTAATTTAATGAGTCGTTTTATTGTCTGACTATCCATTAAGAAATATATTATATACTAGCAGCGCCTCGCGTTTTCACCCGCGTGGTTCCCGTTCCCGTGAGAATCATCATCATCATTATCAGCCGGTGTCCGTCCACTGCTGGATATCGTGAGGGCCCGGTGGCGTCATCGGGAGAACGGTCGTCTTTGATGCCGTGGTACCGAGTTCAAACCGCCGTGCACCAATGAATTTTTCTATAGAAAAATTTATGTGCGCTTTTCACAGTGGCCCTCCGGTGAAGGAAAACATCGTTAAGAAACCTTCAACCCCCGCATAGTGGTAGGACACTATCTAGTGTCCGCCTGGCCAGCTACCACCCTGAAGTTAGAAAATCTGTCACCAAACATCTAATGTGTTCCGGCAGCTATCCTTGAGAGCCAGTTCCCATTCTAGGCCTAGCGTGCTTACCATCTTCGACCGCATCATCACTTACCAACAGGTGAGATAGTGGTCAAACGCTAGCCTATAAAGTATAAAAAAATAAAAATAAAAGTACACGAAGATAAAATATAGCTTATGTTACTCGCTGATAATTTATATGGCTTTCCAGAGTTTTGCGCGTCGCTGCACACAATTATAATATTACCGTGCCACAATGCCTGTTACCATGAGACAAGTGTAATACGGCTTTACTAAAATACTGAAATTAATTTCATGGTTGACACAGCACAGTGAAAAAGGTTAATGACAAAAGTAGCAGGCGTTTTCAAAACATATTCTTGTGCTAAATTTTATGCAAATCCGTTCAGCCGTTTGCGCGTAATTGAATAACAATCATACAAAGTTTTACATTATTATTATTAGTAGGGATTAAATAGTAAGATATATAGATAAATCTACCGCACGTTTAAAATATTCATATATACATACATATCTAATTACCATACAATTTTCATTTAAACATTACCTGTTCGTCACACTTGTCCATGGTAAAATAGATCACGGCTACAAAAACCATAATAAATCCATCATGAACAATCACGACTAATAAATCTACTTGTCTTCTAATAAATCTACCAGCCTATGCTCCGACACCTTTGATAAGGTAGAGGCAAAAGAGTTTAAACTGTAACTGGAGATTACAAGGCAGAACATTTTTAGGGTTCCGTAGCCGAATGGCAAAAAAAGGAACCCTTATAGATTCGCCATGTCTGTCTGTCTGTCTTATCTGTCCGTCCGTATGTCACAGTCATTTTATTCCGAAACTATTAAGACTACAGGATTGAAACTTGGTAGGTAGATACGTATATTCTGTGAATCGCTTTCCGATTTTTATACAAAAACAAAAAATATACAATTTTAAAGGAGGCATCCCATACATGAAACTGAAACAAAAATTTTTTTTTTTTCAAACCTATACGTCTGGGGTGTTTATGTTCATTTTTTCTTAAAGTCAATCATTTAAAAGATAGGCGCGTCTAAAGTAGTAAAATGTGTGTCCCCCCTCCTCTAACTTTTAAAGTAAGGGAGTGAAAAATCTAGAAAAAATATCTTCTGTAGATCTCAATAAAAACTGTTTTTTTTAGATATAGCGACCGCAAATATAACTTTGTTTTTCATATAAACACTATGAAAAACAAAGTAAATTTTTTAGTTGCGAAAAATCATAGTTATAGAATACTTTACTGTGTTACGGAACCCTACGAGTCCAACTTGCACTTGGCCAGTTTTTTTATATCCTTTAGGCTAGCGTTTGACCACTATCTCACCTTCATCTCACATCTCACCTATCTCACGTTGGTAATTGATGATGCGGTCGAAGATGATAAGAACGCTAGGCCTAGAATCGGAACTGTATCTCAAGGATAGCTGCCGGAACACATTAGATGTTTGGCGACAGATTTTCTAACTTGAGGGTGGTAGCTGGCCAGGCGGACACTAGATAGTGTCCACCAACATGCGGGGTTTTGTGACAAAAACAGCCTCTGTGAAAAGCGCACATAATTTTTTCGACATAAAAATCCATTAGTGCACGGTGGGGATTGAACTCGGTACCTCTGGCATCAAAGGCCGTTCTCCCACCTACACCACCGGGCGGGCCCTCATTGCAGTGAAGGAAAATTAATTCACTCCAGTTTTATTTCTATTCTATCCTACTCACACATATTTTAAGAACAGTCTGTAATTTTTTGTCAAACACAAAAATCAATGAGAAGAAATAAAAGACGTTTAAATCCCCGCCGAGCACCAATGGTGGCCAGCTACCACTCCTTAGTTAAAAAATCTCTCGCCAAACATCTAATGTGTTCCGGCAGCTGTCCTTGAGAGCTAGTTGCCACTGTAGGCCTAGCGTGCTACCATCCACGACCGCATCATCACTTAAGTGCCAACAGATGAGATACTGGTCAAACATATCCGTGTTCTGTGGGTCAAACGCTAGCCATGTATGTATGCTATGTAAAAAAAACATCAATCAAGGTCATATTTTAAACTTTATTCTACATGCAACCTCCATGGAGTACCTATAATCTTCTTGGGTAGAGGAAATCCTCGCTTTCCTCGTTATATTGGAAGGAGGATAATAAGGAGCATTATCATTTTATCACAGACACAACAAACAGTGGTTTATTGAACGACGTCCGCGACGCAGCACGCTTGTTTGCGGCACACGCTGTGTCGTAATACGCGCCAGTATTAAAAAAATACTAGCATATTTTAATACTTTTTTATTCACTGTATGGCTAAAATGAAAATAATTTATTTATGAAATGAGTTAATGAAAAAGCGCGAAAAAGTGTTATATAGTTTGTGAATTTGTGATTTTAAAATGTTTAGTGCAAAATCTTATTTCAAGGGATTATGGATATCGTTGATGTGTAAGTACCTAATATTTTAATTACTTTAACAATATTTTTTTTATGATTATTTTATTTGGCACATACAAATACTTAACTAAGTACATAATATGTCATGTCATGCTAAATAAATATTTTTCTTATAACATATTAATTTTCCTAATTCATTGTAAATATCAATGAACAATTCAAAAAAAAATTTTTTTGCTTGTACTGCTGTCATAAACCGCAAAATAAACCTTTTTAATCGACTTCCAAAAAGGAGGTTACTCAATTCGACCGTATATATATTTTTAATGTTTGTTCGCGGATAACTTCGTCGTTTATGAACCGATTTTAATTATTCTTTTTTTTTGTTGGAAAGGAGATATCCTCGCGGTGGTATCATAGTAATTTCATCAAGATCTGATTGGCATCTCAATGCCACGCTATTAATGTTCAGGTGTTTATCTCCATATCTCTGGAGATACTTATCACATCTCGATAAAATTACCATGGTAGCACACTTGGGATATCTCATTTCCAACAAAAAATATATACGGTCGAATTGAGAAACCTCATCCTTTTTGTGAAGTCGGTTAAAAAAAGGAAAATATACATGCACGTCGAACTGAGAACCTCCTTTTTTATCGTCAGTTAAATCGCGTGACAATGCTATATTATGATGACATAGTGCTGATCTGATGATGGAGCTGGAAGGTGGCCAAAGCACCAAAGCAACTCCTTAACTACACATGTTATACCGGTCGTGTTTGGGCTCGTTGTATTTGTATTGACTTACTCTGGTTATGTTAAAGCTTGTGTTTAAAAAGGTGTTTTTAAATATGACTTGCTTTCAGGTTTTGTACAGCTCGCGGGCGGAGCCTGGTTGCGATGTTATAAAGGGTGAGTTGTATGATTAGAATGTATTAACATTCATTCAACATAGATTTTCTCCTAAATGTTCTACAGTTAAAAAGTTGTAATACAGTGAACTGTACACTGAACTGTATGGATCTGAGTGTTGGGCCACGAAGAAGCGGGATGAAAAGAGATTGCATGTGGCGGAGATGCGAATGTTGAGATGGATGTGTGGAGTCACAAGAATGGATAAAATTCGGAATGAGTATGTGAGGGGAAACTTGAAAGTGGCACCTGTGACAGAAAAGTTAAGAAGCAACAGGCAAGCCTGGTATGGACATATTATGAGTAGTGAAGCCCACGTGACTAAAAAGGCGATGGACATGAAAGTGGACGGCTATAGAGGAAGAGGAAGACTGAAAAAAGTGTGGATGGACTGTGTGATAGAAGATATGAATGTGAAAGGAGTGGATGCGGAAATGACTGCGGATAGACCCAAATGGAAGAGAATGACATGTTGCACCGACCCCACTTGAGTGGGATAAGGGTAGGAAAATGATGATGACAGTGAACTGTACACCCAAATAGTTTAATCGTTTAGATCCGTCCAACCGTTTGACTATGCAGAGGTCCTTGAGAGTCAGAGTATTCTAGGTCTAGCGTGTTTACTATCTTCGATAACAGCATCGCTTACCACCAGGCGAGATAGTGGTCAATCGCTAGCCTATAAGATATATAAATATGTAATTTAAGATCGTTAAAAAAACTAAAAGAACCCACTTCAAACGTACGTCAAAGTAGCCAGCAGTAAGTCATGTCATCGAGGTTTAAAATGTTGATATATTTAAAAAGTGCTCGACCGATTTCCTTAAAATTTAAATGGGACCACCTGGGAAGGGTACCCTTTGAAACAAAAAAAGAATTTTCCAAATCGGTTCAGGCATCTTCGAGTAATCGGTGAACATACATTTAAAAATAAGATTCCGACGAAATGAGAACCCCCCCTTTTCTGTGAAGTCGGTTAATAAAAGCTCACATACAGATGATGAACTAACTTTCACATACCTAAATAATTATTCGTATACTTATATGGTATTGTTTGGTGTTGATCAGTACAGACTCTAATTATCGCGAAGATAATCAGGACTTTAATATTTTGAAAAGTTTCTCAAGTTCGCAATAGGTAGGTACACAATATTTTAACTCACTCACCACTCCCAAAATTTCGTCATCAGCCCAGTTTCATCAGTAAACCAAACAACGTTATTACAAAACCTCTCGGCCCATAGTTAGGACACACGTATACCTAATCAATAATTAATACCTTTCATTGAAGATTTCTCAGCTCATTGGCGTATCTTGGGAGAGGCCTACATCCAGCAGTGGACTGACACCGGCTGATGACGATGGAAGATTTATAAGAAACTGTATAACTATCATTAGTTCATTTGTACTTATATGTTCTTAGTTGATACCAAAGGTAGGCATCATATCCTACCAATACTAGTGACTCTATGTACTTAGTCTTAGCGAGTCTCATCATCATCAGCTGGTATCAGTTCACTGCTGGACGTAGGTCTCTCCCAAGATGCGCCACTGAGCCCGATCTTCGGCTCTTCTTATGGCTTTCCATCAATGGGAGGGATATCGTTTCTTTACTTATTTGGGGATATGCCCTAATTGCCACGCTGGGCAGGCGGGTTGGCGATCGCAGGACGTAACTTTTCGCACCAGTGACGTTGCCTGTGGTATTTAGCTACGCCATAATTTTGAAATAGTTAGTTGAATAGACGGTCGCCAAAGCCTCGTTTGTTGGTCAGCAGGATTGCACTACGGGCAGGTGAGGTTGGCTGGGAGCACTGCGGTGGTATTCTTACATCCTTTCTTTTTGTGAGTCTTTGTCTTTGCATATTTTATAACTCAATAAATGTTCACCGCGCACCTTAAAACAAAATCCTTAACACCCCTTGAAGTTTGTCGTATAAAAAGAGGTTCGGACAAAAAGTTGCGTCTTAACAAAGTTACAAAGGTAACAAAAAAGTTTAGTCCCATTCTAGGTCTAGCGTGCTACAATCTTCGACCGTAACATCAGTTACTAACGGTGAGATTGCGGACAGTGACAAATGCTTAACATTTTTCGAAATGGCTGAAATATGATTTTACATTTTCGACCCCCATATCTCTGTGATTTTGAAATATTTCCAAAAACGGAATAACCAAAAGAATTCCATGTAATTATCGAACATGCTCACAAAATTTCACGAGAACCGGTCGAGAAATGCGACCTGTAGACGAGAACATACATTCGGACATTCGGACATCCACCGGACACACGAAAACATTTTTGCCCAAACTGAAATCGAGATCTTCGCTTCGCTCGATCAATTAGGCGCAAGCCAGATAGATAGAACATAACTCATGGACAGAATGCGGACCTGGAGTCTTGACTCATACTTCCATACAAAATGTAAGGAAGTCTCGCGGTGCAAAACATACAGAGAATATGCGGTGGTGACGCATCTTTGTCCTGTGTCTTAAGTACGTCTGTGTCTCTTCTAGGTATGTGCTGGAACCACAGAAATATTAATAATAAGGTGGTATTAATATTTCTGTGGCTGGACCGCTATCTCAGTTGATGTTTGGTTATTTGTGTGTTTGTGTCTCAATCACGCAAAAACTGCTGAACAGATTTGGTTGAAATTTGGCACCAAAAATGATCCAATTTCAAATGATTACAAGCTTTTATCAACCGACTTCCAAAAGAAGGAGGTTCTCAATTCGTCTGTATGTTTTTTTTGTATGTATGTTACGCGATTACTCCGTTGATTGTGAACTGATTTGTATGATTATTTTTTTTATCGGTAGGGTACATTTCCAAGGTCGTCCCATTGTAATTTCATCGAGATCTCATAAGTATCTCCAGGGATATGATGATAAACGTCTCAAACTTGCTACTAAAACTGACTCGCGCGGCATGGAAGTCGGTTGTTTTAGTTTTTAAACTTCATTATTTAACTTGCTGTGTTAGTATCATCATCATCGTCATCATAATCAGCCGGTATCAGTCCACTGCTGGACTCTCCCAATACATGCCACTGAGCCCGATCTTATTCATGCCTTGGGCCCATATGCCCTAATCGCCACGAACGGGGCTCTGACGCGGACAAATGGCGGTATAACCATTTCAAATTATGGCGTAGCTAAATACTACAGGCCTGTGCTAGTATCTATGAATGTAAATTAGAACCACTTCCTGTCGTTCAATCAGACTCAAATGTTGTATACCTACGTGTGTATATTCGGGTACAATGCAATAAAATGGTAGATACCTTCAAGCTAACCTGATGATGGAGCCGGGCTGTAGGGACTGGAGTCCCTACAGCTCCATAAATCCCCAGGCTCCATAAATAGCAAATGGTAGGATAGTCGATAGAACATGGGCTTGTATGATTTTTTATCATTAGTAGGTACTTTTCATTACACAATATGATAACGTTTTTACGCAAAGCTTTTGTTTAAATAATTTAAAATCGTGTACAAAACGAAAAAACCGACTTCACGTGCCGCGATTGTCAAAGTAGTAGTAGTAGTATCAGTAATTCAGTATCACGTCAAGGTATACAAATGCATATGTCATCAAGGTATACAATGAGTTTAAAATGTTTATCTCTATATCTCCGATAATATGTATGGATGATATAATATGGAGATAATATGGAAATATATACATGGAGATAATTGTCATACCTCGATAAAATTTGGATGGGACCAAACGGGAGGCATAATCTCTCAAACAAAAAATATTTTTTCAAATCGAATTCAGAACCTCCTCCTTTTTTTATGAAGTCGGTTAAAAGACGTTTAATTTATAATTAATTGGTTAGTTAGACATCTTAGAATTTTAATTGGATTGTTGGTTGAATGAAAAATCAATTTTAATTTTATTACTATCACGTAAACTTTAAACTTTCGCGATTTGAACACATAGTTATAAATATTAAAATACGGGACTTATCGCGCCTAAAACATAAATTTTTATTTAACTCGACGTTTCGACCAAGTTGCATTGATCGTGGTCACGAGCGACTCGTGAACTCGTGACTCGTGGTCGAAACGTTGAGTTAAATAAAAATTTATGTTTTAGGCGCGATAAGTCCCGTATTTTAATATTTATAACTACTATCACGTATTATCATAATCGACAAGGTTGTAAAAAGTGGAATATTGAGGTTATTATATAAGGAAGATGGACGGACGCAACTACTTTCAAAATGAATTATAAATATATGGCCGGTTCTAGCGATTACGTATACATAATGTGATAATCGCGTCACCTTGAGATACTTACTATAAAAACACATTTTTAGCCGACTTTAAAAAAGGAAGTCTCGTTCATTCATTTGTTTTTTTTATGTTACTTACCTCAGAAATCCGAAATTTATAAACAGATTTGGAAAGTTTATTTTTTTGTTTGAGAGGGTACTATAATTCTCGTTTAGTTCCATTGTATTTCATTTCATCGAGATCTGATGAGTATCTTCAGAGATATGGAGATAAATACACATCATCATAATCATCACCTAACATCAGGTAAGATAGTGGCCAAGCGCTACCCATTTTCGCATAAAAATAAAATAAACTTTTTTTTTTAATACGTTATAGGCTAGCGTTTGACCACTATCTCACCTGTTGGTAAGTGATGATGCGGTCGAAGATGGTAAGCACGCTAGGCCTAGAATGGGAACTGGCTCTCAAGGATAGCTGCCGGAACACATTAGATGTTTGGTGACAGATTTTCGAACTTGAGGGTGGTAGCTGGCCAGGCGGACACTAGATAGTGTCCTACCACCATGCGGGGGTTGTTGGTTTCTTAACGATGTTTTCCTTCACCGGAGGGCCACTGTGAGAAGCGCACATAAATTTTTCGATAGAAAAATCCATTGGTGCACGGCGGTTTGAACTCGGTACCACGGCATCAAAGCCGACCGTTCTCCCGATTACGCCACCGGGCCCTCAAAAAAACCAGCCACTGAAAACAATTAGTGCGGCACGTCATAGTATCTGCTGTAGTTATACAATAAGAAATGTATAATTATTGTGATGAATAATAAAATTATTGATATATAAAAAATATAAAATTATAATTATAATTTAAGTTCGTTTAAAAAATTTGCTTTTTATATTATTTATTAACGATATAAATAGCTGCTTCTTTCATTCTAAATTTCTTTTATTCGCCGATGACATGAAAATTTATAAAAAGATTGATACAATCCATGACTGCCAGTTACTGCAACAGGATCTCATGAGACTCCAGGACTACTGTAATAACAATAAACTAGATCTTAACGTGTCTAAGTGTAACTGTATTACTTTCACCAGGTCACACAATGCTATACATTTTAATTATAACCTTCAACCACTGCATCGCTTAGATCATGTCAGAGATCTTGGTGTTATATTAGATTCAAAACTGTTATTTGACAAACATATTGAACATATTACGTCCAATGATATGAAAACTCTCGGCTTCTTATTTCGCACCACAAAAGACTTTCGAACAGTTAAATCATTAAAAGTTTTGTACTGTTCACTAGTGAGAAGTCAGCTTGAATATGCCTCTCAAGCTTCAAGAGCCAGTAGTAACTATTACATAATCTGTGCCAGTGCATGTCGTCGAGATAAGTAAATGCATCGTAATACAAATGTTGATGTATTAAAAACGGCTCGGCCAATTTCGTTAAAATTTCAATGGGACCACCTGGGAAGGATACCTTTTGAAACAAAAAAATAATTTTCCAAATGTTCAGGTACAGTTTTCGGTTCAGGCATCTTCGAGTAATCGGTGAACATACATAAAAAAAGGGTTCCGACGAATTGAGAACCTCCTCCTTTTTTGTGAAGTTGGTTAAAAAATTGCTAATCACAAATCCTAATCATATTGTTATGTAAAGTAAGCTTTCCAGATAGGTTAGGCATAGTATTTACCAATCCCATAGCAACAAGAATCAGTCGGAAATTAGTCTTCATAAACCCTGACTAAATGTGAAACATAGCTGATTACAAGTCCTAGCACGTTGGTTTCCGCAACTTCTCTGTGGCTTAAGGTTACCTACCACAGAATACGTAACAATATCAACGGTTGGTTTCTTAAGGCCCCAGTGACAGCCACTTTCAGCTACATAGAGTCTCTGCAAAAAGAGAACTGTCGTGACTTTACGATGAACTAACATTCAAAGATAAGGAATGAAAGTATATACCTACCGAGTACCACTCGATAATGATAAACGTAGGTACCTACCAAGGTATCAAACATTTTTAGTCGTATTGGCAATGACAGAACAATGTTGTCAAAAATTAAACGAGACGAAAAATTTGCAATTGATTCTCATGTATTCCGTAAAAACAGAATGAGTAATAAATAAAAAAAACATTGCAATATTTTTTTCTCAAGTCTATAATTAACTTACGAAATTTATTGATCGATAACATTTTATTGAGCCTACCTACATCTTCGATGTACTTACACATTAGCATGACGTCACAGAACAGGTAATAATACTACGAACGTAATGACGCTACAATAATAATACTGACATTTGAATTATATTATTATCTATTTATTTTTATATGTTCTTTTTTTTTCTATAATTTCGAATTGAATTGAATACAATGTAAATTAAATTTAATTAATTAATAATTACGAATGCGGTTTTTAAATGTTTAATAATTTATGTCAGTTGGAAACTATGATTTTGTTATTTAATATAAATTTGTACGCCTTAACTGGCAAAACATGCATGTTCTTCATGACTATTATTGACATATTGCATGCATTTTTATATTGTATGCATACTCATGTTTTAAGCAAATAAATGATCTTTATCTTTATCTTTATCTTTATCTTTAATAATATTATGTATATTTTTATTGTGTAGATACTTAAAACAATATAAGAACCAAAATAAAATACTGTCTTAGTCGAAATAACTGTATAGTATGATGTACCTATAAAAATATGCTGCAATTTGAAATGACATAAGACTCGATATAATTATAGCCATATTCAAGCCGGATCAAAAATGAAAAAAAAAATATAAGTAGTACTTAAATGGACAAATTAACATAAAAATAAAACTAAAATATTAACTATAACTAATGACTAATAATTAAAACACAAATTACAAATAAAAAACAGGAATTGAATTATCAAACTTGAAATTATTTTATTTTTACGTTTGTATGAACAAGGCGTTCGTTCGTTGGAGCCTTAACCGCAAGCAGACGACACAAGATTATTAAACAGGCAAGAAACAAAGAAAATACATTATGCATAAAGAAGACAAAAACGTAATTAAATAGTATCTTTTAATTCATCATTACATTGTGTGTCAACCTACAAACGAACCTCCTGCACAATCAGTATACATATATACTACTAGCAACCCGCCCCGGCTTCGCACGGGTAGAACATATATGCCTACAAAATTTGCATCAGTTTGTTCTCACTCTGACTATTGGTAAAAACCGCATGATAATCCGTTCAGTAGCTATTGAGATTATTGCGAACAGTCAGACAGACGCAGTGATGGACTTTGTTTTATAATACTTACGTAGTGATATTGGACGGCCCTTTGGCGTAAAGGATAGTTACCCTGATTCTGACCCGACGGTCGTTGGTTCTAATCCTAGCTATATACCTACCAATGAAAGTTTATTTGCATTCATGAATCATGGGTTTTCGTACAGAGGTAGTGGGATCATTAAATCTACCAATAATTAAGATAGTTTAACTAAAACAACCGACTTCAATGCCCCGCGAGTCAACTTCAGTAGCAAGTTTGAGACGTTTATCGTCATAACTCTGGAGATACTTATCACATCTCGATGAAATTACAATGGAACTACCTCGAAAACGTACCCTACCGATTACAAAAAGAATCATTCGAATCGGTACACAATTGACGGAGTAATCACGTAAAATACACACACAAAAAAAAAATACAGACTAATTGAGAACCTCCTTATTTTTGGAAGTCGGTTGAAAAATAGCTTACCACCAAGGAGAACATCTGCCGCCGTAACCTTAATGTAACGAAAAAAGTAGGGGTGTATACGTTTAACGTGTGTATCTGTGTGTCTGTCTGTAGCATCTTAGCACCCAACCGGATGAACCGATTTTGATTTTATTATTGATAGTTTTTTTTTCTTTGATAGATATCTTCATCGAGAGTGTTCTTAGCTTTGATTTATGAATATTCGTTCAATCATTATAACACTATGAGCTTTTTTCTAGTTAATTGCGCTATGAAATCAACTTTCATAGGTCTGATCAATTCGAAAATCTTCTTCTTCAACGATATTGTAAGAACATGGAAGCATTGACCTGATGCTGGGACATCTCCTGGACTCTACAGAATACTCAAATCCTCACCAACTTACAGCTCAGATTCTAAATGACGTGTTTAGAGTCATTGTGATCGGTATTATTGTCGGTAGTATTGTGATCGGTGGGGATCTACAGAATAGCTAAGCTTTTATTAATATTTTCATAGTAACTATGAACTAATCTGTGGTTACACTGCAAATATTTTATTAATTTTGCGACGCGTGTATGTGAAATTCGTGATATCTTCTAGAGTTTTCATTTGAATTATATACTGTAAAGGACAATTTTATTCTATAATATGTGGCCAAGCTAATTAACGTAATTATTTGGATAAGGATTAATACTATATACTTGAAAATAGCCTTGGAAGTTATGTAATATTTTTTAACAAAAAATTAAAGATTAAAATGGTTACTGTGGGTCAACCTTAAGAGATAGACATATGCTGTCGCGGACTTTTTTGTAGGTCTTATTAAGTTGTACTCTTCCATAGAAAATATTCTTCTATCTATTTTCAATTGAGCAGCGTTCGTAAGAAACGTGTTTTTCGACCGTTTTTTTGTCGACTTAGGTTGCAAATTAGGTCTCCACGAATGTACCTTTGATTTAAACGGGATAATATATAGCCTATTTTCATTTCGAAAGTCTATTCTATATATAAATGAAAGAATTTTTTAAATCGTTCCAGTAGTTTTTGACCCAAATCATTACAAACATACAAAAATACAAAAATACAAATGTTCTCTCTTTATAATATTAGTATAGATTTATTTTATTTATTTAAACCACTTAAAAACAATTACCTAAGGACAATATCAAAATTATATAAACTATAATACATATATAATACTTAAACTATAAATAAAAGACAGAACCTAGGTCACTACCTGTCGGTACTGGTACCAAAAAGCTAGCGATTATATATTTATTATTACTACTATTTATTCATTTACATTATATTCCATACATCTTATGCCTTACAGCTAGGCTAAAACGGTGTTAATATTTTCTATAAACACCATACCTACTCACAAATCGGTTTCTTTTTAGTAACATTTTTGAGGTGTTTACCTCCATATTCCTGGAGATACTCATCAGATCTCAATGAATTACATAATGGGACGACTGTGGATTTGTACCCTACCCGTGAAAATATAATCATTCGAATCGGTTCACAATTAATTAATAATAGTGTTATCGCGTAACGAACATACAAAAAAAAACATACAGACGAATTGGTCTGACTGATTTCAACTGACTTCCTTTAGGAAGTCAGTTGAAATCAGTCAGACCAAGATAATAAGAAGATATAAGATATATATATATAATAAGATAATAAGAAAAGATAATGTATAATAATAATCCATGTAACAACAATACTCCAGAGGTAGTGGGTTCAAATTTCTGCAGTAAACTAATGGATTTTTTTGCGGAAAAATATACCTATATGCGCATTTTCACATTCTCCCTCCGGTGAAGGAAAAACATCGTTAAAGAAACCCCCGGCATGGAGGTAGGATACTAGTGTCCGCCTGGCCAGCTACCACCCCCAAGTTGTAGGACATTGTTTAGTGTCCGCCTAGCAATGTACCACCCTCAAGTTGGTAAATCTGTCGACAAACACTATTTGTTTTTCGACAGCTATCCTTGAGAGCCAGTTCTCATGTCAGCCAGTCCTAGCGTGTCGTATCTTCGACCGCATCGTTGACATCGTCACTTATATAAAAACTGTCCTATATTTTTATGCTACATTATGTACGGGTATTGACAACAAATAATTTAATAGTGAAACAAAAACTGCGCGGCAAGCGTGCAATGCTCATTTACAGTAGAACAAAACCGATGGTATGCTTGTAATGATAATTGAGTATTACATAGTAATACTTAACCCAGTTGCGTGATTGATTTGTATTTGTTTTTATTGAAAGCACACTGAAATCTATTATCTATTTAAATTAATTGGCACATGACCCACAACGAGCCTAATAAAGTAGACAATAATTAAATGGCACAACTTATTCAAGATTGACACAGAAATTGGTAATTTATTTAGATTATCACAAGTAGACTATTTTAAGCACCATTTAGCCAAGAATGATATCAACTATTTATCATGATATTAGCCATTTAGATTTGGTCACTTTCTCATATTATTATGTCATGGTAATGATATAGGTTTGTATTCTTTATTCATCATCATCATAATCAGGCAATTTCCGTCCACTGCTGGACATAGGCCTCTCCCATGTTTCCTTATTATCAGTCATGAATATATTAACAAGACATCTTTATTTTGTAAATTGACCGAGTCTTTTTAGGGTTCCGTACCTCAAAAGGTAAAAAAAGGAACCCTTATAAGATCACTTTCTTGTCCGTCTGTCTGTTTGTCTGTCCATCAGTCTGTCCGTCTGTCCGTGTGTCACCACCGATTATCACAGGCACGGGTGGACCTAGCAAGTTGAAATTTATACCAGATACTGAGATCTATAGTCCCTATAAGGTGTATAAAAATCAAGGTGAGTTAACACGATAAAAATATATGGGCAAATTTAGATTTTCGCAAAAACTTGTTCTTATGTACCAAAATTCACCTTAATTTTCCACTTTTTTATATTTCGAACTTTACTTGTGCTATAGGACCTTGCTTTTAACCAAATTTTATAATTGACAATTATAGGTCAACCGGAAGTACCCTATAGGTTTTGGGTCGAAAACCTATAGGGCACTTCCCGTTGACCTAGAATCATAAAATTTTGCAAGAAGCAAGGTCTTACAGTACAAGTAAAGGCAAAATTCCAAAAAAGAAAAAAAAAGTTGAAAATTGAAGGGTGCCCCCATACATATATAGTACAGGCCAATTAAAGTAGACCTCTGAGTTATATGAGCGCTCATACAATTTAGAGTTCTAGCTTAATATATATATATTTTTTAAATAGTACTCGCAATGTGGGTTGCACATTACTAGTACTCTTGTTAACCCCTCCAACTAAGCTAAATATGCTTGTGTCTGGAGTGGGTTCACGTCAATAGTGCAATAGGTGTGGCGGGGATCGAACTCAAAACCTCTCGATCGCCAGTCCGACACCCTATCCTAATTGGTAATAACCAACGTTGGTACGGAAGCCTCGGTGGGCGAGTCCAACTCGACTTGGCCGGTTATTTTAATTTCGTATAAGCTAGCGTTTACCACGGTCTCGCCTGGTGGTTAGCGATGATGTAGTCAAAGCGAAGATGGTGAATATGCTAGGTCTAGAATACTCTGACTTTCAAGGGCTGTGTGCTGCCGGAACACCGTAAAGTTATGGTAGCAGATTTTCTCCTGGATGGTGGAAAGCTACATTTTGGTAGTCAGGCGGAACATCGATATAATATGCTCCTATCACCGGTGAACGAACACCCGTGCTAGGATTTGAACCGGTTACCTCTCGCTTAGAAGTCAAGACGTCTATCGGTAATTAAATAAAACTGGTCGAGTGCGTGTCAGACTTTTGTCTCGCACACGGAGGGTTCCGAACCGCAGTATAATAATATATAAGTATAATATTATATTATATTACCGTGTCAATACCAAACACGCTCATTAACTACAACGCCATCTAACGAACATTTAACGAACTTCTAACACCAACTAAGTGAACGTTAACACAAAGATAGGTAATTAATATTATTTATTAATAAGTTAAACAAACGTTCACATAGATGGCGCTATAGTAAAAACACGTTTTTTGTATGGGGACCCCCTTTAATTTTTAACTTTGTTCTGTTTTTAGTATTTGTTGTTATAGCGGCAACAGAAATAAATCATCTGTGAAAATTTCAACCGTCTAACTATCACGGTTCATGAGATAAAGCCTAGGTACAGACGGACAGACAGACAGACAGACGGACAGCGGAGTCTCAGTAATAGGGTTCCGTTGGTACCCTTTGGGTTCGGAACCCTAAAAATAGTGTTTTTGTGTTTATCTTTATAGTTACTACATAGTACAGTATACAAAGTAGTGTAAAGTTTAATAAACGATAGTCCATTCAGATATGATGATTACCAACAGTAGTAAGTTTAGATCATTTTGGAAATTCCTAATCACCTAAGATATTAATCATTATTGTAGTTACACTTCCTCCATTGACCACAATAATCCACTGAAGGTTAAAATCGCAGTTAGTTCAAGTTAAGATCGACCTTACGTCGATATGTGCAGTGATCACGAATTAACAGTACAGTAACCTTAATTTGTTCCGAAAAGACGGATGGCTGGCTCATTGGCGTTAAGAAGGGACGGGGGCTGCACTTTTCCATACAAATGTATTTCCCCGTTTCCTCCCTGGAAAATGATTTTAGAGAAAAAATTGTTTCTACAAAAAATCAAGGTCTGCTGTAGCAACGAAGGGCCTAAGATCAGGCTCAATGGAGTGTCTTGAGAGAGGCCTATGTCCAGCAGTGTACTGACACCGGCTGATTATGATGATGACTCGGTAAACGGTACCTGTAGGGAAACAGACTAAATGAAAAGGCGTGAATCATACTATCGTATGCAAAATGTCGGCCAATATTACATGCCACTGACTAAGTAAGTACCTAATGAACTAATTAGAATTACGTATTGACCAAGTTGAAGGTCTGCCCTCACTTATACCTAGTACTCAAACTTCGACACATCCTCAACTTGAGTAACTCTAATTACCTACAAAACTGCGTAACCTGGACGTGCAATTGTTAATTGTCAGGAACTCAGTGATTATTTCACTTTATTTCATTCGATCGATGGGCTTTGATTTATCAAATACCTAACTTTGGTACATTTTCCTCATTAACCGACTTCCAAATACGTAGACGGTTCTCAATTAGTGTTTTTTTTAATGTTAACTTACTAGTGACACGCCCCGACTTCGCACGGGAAGAGCATATAATATCTATACCTACATTTTTTGCACCAGCTTGTTGCGTTGATTTATGAATTAACATCTTCAACAATCATAGTCATAATTGAACCAATTTACACAAAACCTAAACCTTTCTCATAAATCACTCTGTCTATTGGTGAAACCACATGAAAAACCGTTCAGTAGTTTTTAAGTTTATGGCGAACAGACAGACAGACGCGGTGGGGGACTTGGTTTTATAATATTTAGTGATTTGTTTTCCGTTTTAAATATTTAAATACGGGACTTATCGCGCTAAAATATTAATTTTATTTATCTCGACGTTTCGACAAAGTTATATTAATCGTGATCATGAGAAGACTGTTATTTGTAATTTGTTTTGCCAAAATCTATTGGTGCCTCATTCCAAGAAAGAATGTTATTTTACTTATTAATTTTACATTATTATTATTATTATTTTGTAAAATAATATTATGTTATTATGGTACTGTCACATTTTAGAAAACAGATCCAAAAAATTATGAGCATTCTCTTGCCATTCGGCGTAACATGTAGATTTTCCTTGATTTCATCTGTCACTCCTTTCTCATAATTTTTCACTATATCAAAATGTATTATGCTCACATTTGACCACTATCTCACCTGTTGGTAAGTGACGATGCGATCGAGGATGGTAGTCCGCTATGCCTTAAATGGAAACTGGCTCTCAAGGACAGCTTCCGGAAGTCATACATTAGTCATAATAATTCTGCATAGTCAGCGTGGGACGGTATAGCTTGGCCTGTCATAATATGCTAAAAAGCGGTTTGAAGGACAAAACGTGTGCAATGAAAGTGCACTCACATTAAATAAAAATAATAGTTTTTCAAAACATAAAAGGTCCTATATGTCAGTTTCATCGGATCCTGAAAAAGGACCTTAGTATCATACATATTTTTAGTAACCATAGATATCTATATTTTTTTTTATTCCAAAAGCTGTTGGGTGTATTAAACACGTACTTGCTGTTCCTGACATTTCCCTTTACCTGATATTAGAAGAAACTAATTCTATTAGCCAGATCCATACCGGACGATCCAAAATGGATCGACGATCCCGCGATCCGCGATCCAAGATCGTGATGCGTGGAGCGTGGATCGTTCTAGGTCGATCCAACAGCAATCTTTTGCGATCCTGACTGGCTGCTCCAACGCGCTCCTGCCGATCCATACTGAATCAGTTGAATTTTGTCTGGCTATGGAGTCAAACGTGCAACGACGGCGACCAATAGCCGTAGCAGCAGCAAGCTACATTTTACTTGTATATTTACGGCAAAAATTACGAAAACGAAAAAGACATTATTGGGTTAAAAGGGTTTTGTTAGAATATTTTTCATTTGCCGACAAATTTTCCGCCAGGCATCTTCTCTTACACCTCTATTTGTGTAATTGGTTTCATTAGGATCCCATAAACATTTATTCTCCCTATATAGGGAAATTAAACGGATACATTGCGAATTATCCATAACGGCGGATCAGGCGGTTCTAAATCACAACCGTCTAGACCGCGCGCGCCAAGCGACTGAAACCCCTTTGTGAGTGACCAAAAACCCGACAACAAATGGATCGCACGCGGCGAGGAGCGCGCGCTCTCCGCCGCGCACATGGAAAGCGCGCGGCACGTCTACACTTCACGCTCCGTGGAGCGCGCTCCATACCGCGCGTGATCGGAGCGCTTTGGATCGTCCGGTGTGGATCCGGCTAATGACATCATTAAAAAAAACTCATCGAAACCTCCTCATTTCAGGACCTTAGAAGACTACCTAGTGACACCTCTAAACAAGCCGTTGCCTCCCTCCTTCACATCATGCTTGGACTTCACCCTCCCAACCTTGGTCTACACCTTCGGCTACAGAGGAAGGTCATCAGGACCTGCCACCACTGCTGTCCTCAGAGCTTACATTGAGAAAAAGAAGAGAAACGTATTGCTTCTAGACTGGGAAGAAGAAGCGAGGAGTGGACTGCTGGGAATATCCTTGGGATATGCGTTTTATGCTGTTCCTAATGCTAGAAAGGTATGTTATATAATAAACTAGCGGATCCGGCAGACGTTGTCCTGCCCGATCGCAGTGCCACCTATCGGGTCAATTGTAAATCTAAACCATTCTCGAATACACTTGAACACACACAAAAAATGTCATCAAAATTGGTGAAGCCGTTTAGGAGGAGTTTAATTACAACGAAAAGTGGCATTGACTTTTATATATATTGATTGATAAAGGTGTGATAAATAATATAACAAAAGAAGGTATGAAATATAATACAAAAAACAACGGGTTGCACTCCGGGAGTGTCGGCAGAAGTGAAAACTTGAACATTAACGTTGTGCATTTGGTCTACTCTCTCTCCGTCTTACGAATTTTCGATCAGGTCACGTGTCCTAACGCGATGTCCTGACGCGACTTTAACGTTTTTTACCCATCACAAAATGTTCACAACGCCGATAGAAGTTTTCACTTTAAAAAATTAAACAACTAAAATAATGTGTTCATGTTCCAGAAAGGTGTCTAATCTTCTTTTTTATATCATGACTAGCAGCCCGCCCCGGCTTCGCACGGGTAGAACATATATGCCTACAAAATTTGCATCAGTTTGTTGCATCGAATATAAAATATGAACATATTTAACAATAATCGTCATATTTCATCCAATTTACACAAAACCTTAACGAATTATGCACCTAAACCTTCCTCATAAACACTCTGGCTATTGGTGAAAACCGCATGATAATCCGTTCAGTAGCTATTGAGATTATTGCGAACAGACAGACAGACGCAGTGATGGAATTTGTTTTATAATACTTACGTAGTGATATTGGACGGCCCTTTAGCGTAAAGGATAGTTACCCTGATTCTGACCCGACGGTCGTTGGTTCTAATCCTAGCTATATACCTACCAATGAAAGTTTTATGTGCATTCATGAATCATGAGTTTTCGTACAGTGGTAGTGGGATCATTAAATCTACCAAAAAGTAGCTTACCACCAAGGAGCCCGGGCCCGTTGGCGTAATCGGGAGAACGGTCGGCTTTGATGCCGTGGTACCCGAGTTCAAACCTTACCGTGCACCAATGGATTTTTCCATCGAAAAATTTATGTGCGCTTCTCACAGTGGCCCTCCGGTGAAGGAAAACATCGTTAAGAAACCAACAACCCCCGCATGGTGGTAGGACACTATCTAGTGTCCGCCTGGCCAGCTACCACCCTCAAGTTAGAAAATCTGTCGCCAAAAACATCTAATGTGTTCCGGCAGCTATCCTTGAGAGCCAGTTCCCCAGTCTAGGCCTAGCGTGCTTACCATCTTCGACCGCATCATCACTTACCAACAAGTGAGATAGTGGTCAAACGCTAGCCTACATGATATAAAAAAAAAAAGGTGAACATCTGCCGCCGTAACCTTACGCGTTTCCCGACGCAAAATGTAGGGGTAATATACGTTTAACGTGGGTATCTGTGTGTCTGTCTGTAGCATCTTAGCACCTAACCGGATGAACCGATTTTGTTTTTATTATTGATAGTTTTTTTGTTTGATAGATGTCTTCATCGAGAGTTTTCTTAGCATTGATTCATGAAAATTCGTTCAATCGTTATAAAACTATAAGCTTTTTTCTAGTTAATTGCGCTATGAAATCAACTTTCATAGATCTGATCAATTCGAAAATTTTCTTCTTCAACGATATTGTAAGAACATGGAAGCATTGACCTGATGCTGGGACATCTCCTAGACTCTACAGAATACTCAAATCCTCACCAACTTACAGCTCAGATTTTAAATGTCGTGTTTAGAGTCATTGGAATGCTTTTAATGAAAAGATTATACATAGATCAGTCGGGGTGGTTTAAAATATTATATTATTATATATATAGATGAATATTATTTTATACAATAGATCATATTATTATACTATATTGACTTCAAATTGATTGAGATCGGTGGGGATCTACAGCATAGCTAAGCCTATAATAATATTTTTGCAGTAACTATGACCTAATCTGTGGTTTCACTGCAAATATTTTATTAATTTTGCGATGCGTGTATGTGAAATTCGTGATATCTTCTAGAGTTTTCATTTGAATGATATACTGTAAAGGACAATTTTAATCTATAATATGTGGCTAAGCTAATTAACGTAATTATTTGGATAAGAATTAATACTATATACTTGAAAATAGCCTTGGAAGTTATGTAATATTTTTTAACAAAAATTTTTAGATTAAAATGATTACTGTGAGTCAACCTTAAGAGATAGACATATGTTGTCGTGGACTTTTTTGTAGGTTAAGTTGTACTTATTAAGTTGTACAACTCATGCATAGAAAATATTCTTCTATCTATTTTTAACTAAGCAGCGTTCGTAAGAAACGTGTTTTTTCGACCGTTTTTTTGCCGACTTAGGTTGCAAATTAGGTCTCCACGAATGTACCTTTGATTTAAGCGGGATAATATATAGCCTATTTTCATTCCGAAAGTCCATTCTATGTATTAGTGAAAGAATTTTTTAAATCGGTTTAGTAGTTTTTGAGCCAAATCATTACAAACATACAAAAATACAAAAATACGAAAATACAAAAATACAAAAATACAAAAATACAAAAATACAAAAATACAAAAATACAAAAATACAAAAATACAAAAATACAAAAATACAAAAATACAAAAATACAAAAATACAAAAATACAAAAATACAAAAATACAAAAATACAAAAATACAAAAATACAAAAATACAAAAATACAAAAATACAAAAATACAAAAATACAAAAATACAAAAATACAAAAATACAAAAATACAAAAATACAAAAATACAAAAATACAAAAATACAAAAATACAAAAATACAAAAATACAAAAATACAAAAATACAAAAATACAAAAATACAAAAATACAAAAATACAAAAATACAAAAATACAAAAATACAAAAATACAAAAATACAAAAATACAAAAATACAAAAATACAAAAATACAAAAATACAAAAATACAAAAATACAAAAATACAAAAATACAAAAATACAAAAATACAAAAATACAAAAATACAAAAATACAAAAATACAAAAATACAAAAATACAAAAATACAAAAATACAAAAATACAAAAATACAAAAATACAAAAATACAAAAATACAAAAATACAAAAATACAAAAATACAAAAATACATAAATACAAAAATACAAAAATACAAAAATACAAAAATACAAAAATACAAAAATACAAAAATACAAAAATACAAAAATACAAAAATACAAATATACAAAAATACAAAAATACAAATGTTATCTCTTTATAATATTATTATAGTACGTATAGATGGCTAGCGACTGGCCATTATCTCATCTGTTGGTAAGTGAAGATGCGGTCAAGGCAAGATCAGCTGTCAGAAAACTATTAGATATTTTGCGACAGATTTGATCATAACTTAAAATCTGTGAGCTTAGGTGAGGTCTATGTCCAGCAGTGGACAGAGATAGGCTGATGATGATGATGATAATGAAGAACACTCCCGATCAATTCATCTTTCAAACTGAACTAAAATCGGTTCTTTCGTTTTGAGAGCTACAATTGCACACACACACTTGCGACAGACTTTTTGCGTCTTTTTTTGGCTGTATAAATATAACAAGGTAGATTTTCAATAAGAATCTTTAATTCTCGGAAAGTTTTTGCTAAGTGAGCAAATACGTCATAACAAGCTTTATAATAATCATGACTATGTAGTTATTTCTAAAATATTAATTCAAGGATCTTTAGTGAACAAAACAAATTAGCAAAAAACATTCGGCTGTCATGGATTTTTCCCATCGTATTTTATTTATTGAGAAATGTTTTGATACTTGGATAGCAACAAATTAAGTATCAAATTGTCCACTGGAATAGTTGATATAGTAGAGAAGGTATAGAATAGTTTTAAATTCGAGCAATGCCGCGGAACGCACCTATGTATTTTAGATACCCTAAGGAATGTTACCAATAATAAAAGTAACTTTTGAGACAGTAAGTCTGTCTGTGGCGTCGTAGCTTCGAAACAGCTAACCGATTTTAATTTAGGGTTATTTAAAATTTTCACGTTTAACTTGATCAAGAGTGTTCTTAATGTTGTTCTAAATTTACTAGCTAGTAAATTAATAAAATACAAAATGAAATGAGAAGGGTTAAACGCGGGCAACGCCGGATAATGATGAAACTTGCATTAAAATCCGTTGTGTCGTACAGACGCGGGAAACGACTTTGTTTTATACTCAGGGCCGTATTTCCGCCTAGGCCTACAAGGCACTGGCCTAGGGGCCCAGCATCCAATGGGCCCTGCCCACCCAGCTACTGCAACAGATTTTTTTTAATCAATCTGTTTTGATCTGCTGCAGGGCAAGAGAGCCAATTCCCATTCTAGGCCTAGCGTGTTTATCATCTTCGAACGCATCATCACTTACCAACAGGTTAGATAGTGGTCAAACGCTAGCCTATAAAATTTAAAAAAAATTAATGGCCTTCCTTTCTTTCTTCCATACAATTGTACAATAATACATCACAATCACAATCAGTATTTAGGCATGACGCTTGATACGAAATTACGATGGAAAGCTCATGTCAAGAAAAAAAGAGATGAATTAGACCTCCGCTATAAGAACATGTATTGGTTGCTTGGAAAACAATCCAAACTATCAATACAAAACAAAATTCTTATATACAAACAAGTCCTTATGCCCGTCTGGACTTATGGTGCGCAGCTATGGGGCTGCACCAAACAAAGCAACATTGCCATCATACAGAGATTCCAAAATAAAGTACTGAGGGGAATCGTTGGAGCACCCTGGTATATACGCAATGATGACCTCCATAGGGACCTTCACATTGAGGTTGTCGCCGGCACCATAAAAAAATGCGCAGAAGCTCACGAACGAAGGCTTCACCATCACGTGAACGTCGAGGCAATACAACTCCTCACAAATATAGAGAGAAGACTCAAAAGAACTAAACCGTTCGAATTAGTGTAGTGATAGTGTATAGTGAACCTTAGTGGAATATAGTGTAAGTGCTATGCATAAAGAACACGATAACAATGTGTCTTCACCTTAACAATAGAGACAATAAGAAAAGTGCTGATGGGCACATTCTTTGTTTATGTCAATTATAAGTTTATGATAGATTTAAATTACTTATTAGCCTGCCTAGGCTAGATTGAAGTATGATTAGGCGATACAATAAATGTATTGTGTATCCCAATTTAAAAAAAAAATTTAAAAAAAAAACAGTAAAACAAATTTCCAAAACAGCTTCGGGTTGTAGGGGGGAGGGGCCTCAAATGGAAAGTGCTTAGGGGCCCTAGATCTCTAAATCCGGTCCTGTTTATCTATACTAATATTATAAAGAGAGAACATTTGTATTTTTGTATTTTTGTATGTTTGTAATGATTTGGCTCAAAAACTACTGGACCGATTTAATAAATTCTTTCACTAATATATAGAATGGACTTTCGGAATGAAAATAGGCTATATATTATCCCGTTTAAATTAAAGGTACATTCGTGGAGACCTAATTTGCAACCTAAGTCGCCTAAAAAACGGTCGAAAAAACACGTTTCTTACGAACGCTGCTCAATTGAAAATAGATAGATGAATATTTTTTATGGAAGAGTTTTACAACTTAATAAGACCTACAAAAAAGTCCGCCGCGAGTCCGCTTAAGGTTGACTCACAGTAAACATTTTAATCTTTAATTTTTTGTTAAAAAATATTACATAACTTCCGGGGCTATTTTCAAGTATATAGTATTAATCCTTATCTAAATAATTACGTTAATTAGCTTGGCCACATATTATAGATTAAAATTGTCCTTTACAGTATATAATTCAAATGAAAACTCTAGAAGATATCACGGATTTCACATACACGCATCGAAAAATTAATAAAATATCTGCAGTGAAACCACAGATTAGGTCATAGTTACTATGAAAATATTATTATAAGCTTAGCGATGCTTTAGATCCCCACCGATCACAATCAATTTGAAGTCGATATAGTATAATAATATATTTTTACTGTATAAAATTATTTTGTATAATATAGTTATGATCTATATATAAACCACCCCGACTGATCTATGTATAATCTTTTCAATAAAAGCATTCCAATGACTCTAAACACGACATTTAAAATCTGAGCTGTAAGTTGGTGTGGATTTGAGTATTCTGTAGAGTACAAGAGATGTCCCAGCATCAGGTCAATGCTTCCATGTTCTTACAATATCGTTGAAGAAGAAGATTTTCGAATTGATCAGACCTATGAAAGTTGATTTCATAGGGCAATTAACTAGAAAAAAGCTCATAGTTTTATAACGATTGAACGAATTTTCATGAATCAAAGCTAAGAACACTCTCGATGAAGACATCTATCAAACAAAAAAAAATATCAATAATAAAATCAAAATCGGTTCATCCGGTTGGGTGCCAAGATGCTACAGACAGACACAGATACACACGTTAAACGTATAATACCCCTTCTTTGATCTCATGATTTGATTTTGATTCCATGTTCCCACTACCTCTGTACGAAAACCCGTGATTCATGAATGCACATAAAACTTTCATTGGTAGGTATATAGCTAGGATTAGAACCAACGACCGTCGGGTCAGAATCAGGGTAACTATCCTTTACGCCAAAGGGCCGTCCAATATCACTACGTAAGTATTATAAAACAAAGTCCATCACTGCGTCTGTCTGTCTGTTCGCAATAATCTCAATAGCTACTGAACGGATTATCATGCGGTTTTCACCAATAGCCAGAGTATTTATGAGGAAGGTTTAGGTGCATAATTCGTTAAGGTTTTGTGTAAATTGGTTGAAATATGACGATGATTGTTAAATATGTTAATATTTTATATTTGATGCAACAAACTGATGCAAATTTTGTAGGCATATATGTTCTACCCGTGCGAAGCCGGGGCGGGCTGCTAGTACTATGATAAGAAGAGTTCTCTGTTTTAAGTAACATGTAAGTTCAGTTTGAAGAAGCATAGAATGTCTTGGATTCAGATCGGACGGGAGATGGGAGAGGCCCTGGTGAGCCTGAACTCTGCTGGGGTCAATATGACCCACATTCACCTCGTGGGACATTCTCTGGGTGCCCACATTATGGGCTACGCTGGCAGGAAGGCCAGGGAATCCGGACATGTTGTAGAGAGGTAAATACTCTAGATTTCTTTGCTTTACCTACCTTTTAGAGCTGATAGGCGAAGCGTAGCAGGGAAGTGCGTAGATTGTCCCTAAAATAAATACTTGTCATTTAATTGTAATATAACACGTCATTGCTCAGCTAAGATTCATTGGTTACGGCACAGCCACAGGCCCCTAACATGAGTAGCTATCGAAAAATTCAACTATCTAACCTAAGTCGATAGAGAGCAAACCGAGCATCGAATAGATTTCAAAGTTCAGCTCATATGTCGTAGTTATCGACTCATACCTTTTAATTCCTATTCTATATTTTTTACAACATAAGTACCTTACTTCTCAGTAATCTATGTGTAATCAATAAAAACCCATAGGCCTGGATACCAACGTCGGCACCTAAAGGTACGGACACACCGCGGCGTCCTGCGATCTGCGGGCGCGATCTCAGTACTTTTCAATTGTTTTCTGATCGCGTTTGGTGTGAACTAGTCGGTTCAAATACTACTGCGCTATCTGATCGCCGCCTAAAGGAAGCTACGGTGTGTCCATACCTTAAATGTTTTTGTCACCTTGAATGTTTAACATACGGGTCTTGTCCTAGACTACAAATAGACAGTAGAATGGCTGCGAACAATAATTATATTAATGCGGTGAATTGATAAATATACCTCATCGGTCAAAGACATGTCATTCATTATTGGTTCCCATCGACGTCATAGCAATTGGTAGGACGTCGATGTTGGTTCCATACCAAAATGCTGATTAGTGTATCTCTTAAGAAGAAACGCGGGTGCGAGGAATTTGGAAAAATATGTATTGTAAAGAAACTATTGCCGTCGCACAGTGCCCGAACAACCAACAAGAGTGTGCTAGCTTACCACATAGTTAACAAGATGGGTGGTAACCGGTAGTCTAGTAATCTACCATAACCACGTAATATGTCTGGCGCTAAATATTCACTTTGAACTACTTCCAAAACTACCTGCCTATACTTCAGCTAATAGGTAGGACTTATTAATAAAATATAAAAGTCAGGACATCACCGAGAAAGCATTTTATTTGTACCTTCATAATTATAACAACAGTTTATGTACCATCAGGAGACTCAGGACCATTATAATAGACAATAGAACAAAGAGAACAGCAATATACCAATAAGTATTTAATGTTAAGTCACAAGGCTTTATAACAAGTTTGAACAAGACATAACACATGAAAATCACTACCGATTTAGACAATTTATACAAAATATTATGGGGTTTCCCCCAAAAGGCCTCCACCACCCCTCATAGCCTTTCCTTACCACCCTCAACGAAGCTAAAACACTATCATCACCATTCCTAGGTGAAACCATCATTACTATAAACATATCCTAGATAACCACATTCTAGCCATAATTATTCTATACATTTTGTAATACAAATACTTAGCTTCATTGAGTTGGACAGCACTTTGTCGTCTGAACGATATTCCCAACAGAGTAAAGGTGACGATCTTAGCCCGAAGGCTGCTCGAGCAAAAGTGTCTCATCTAACGTTTCTACCGCCCTTTTAAAGCATCAGTCAAACAGAAAACCAAGATGGCGGCCCTGGCACATCTTGTAAGGTTTAGACTACCCTCAAATGTATCTAACACTGTATAAACACCCTTGTTTGAGGCAACATTATCAATTTATAAATTAAGTCATCATCAAACATTGGAAATATGTCGTATATCGGTATGTACTATGAAAATATTCTAACAAGTGCGATAGGGACAACAGCAACTCAGACCCATTTCACCTACAATTTTTGACTAAAATAAGGTTTCGTATTCCCCTGTTTTATCCTCGAAAATTGATTCGATTAAATTATTTTTGCACAACATTTTTGCAGATGAGTGCATCAGTGCTCCTATAATTTTTTAACCAACTTCAAAAAAGATGGAGGTTTCTCAATTCGACCGTATATATTTTTTATGTGATAGTTCGCGGACAGGAGACATTGATTTTTTGTAGAAAAAAATGTTGCTCTAGAAGCATTTTCCAGGGAGGAAACAGAGGAATTCACTTGTATGGACAATGCACCCCGCGTTCTCTCTTAAGGTATTTTGAAAGGCGGATAGATTGCATCGCACCACTGCAACTTCCAAAATGTCACAAAATTACATATAGGTAAATCACAGACCTAGGATTTCACAACGTTATTTTGATATCCTAGGTCTGAGAGGTAAATATACAACAAAACTTACATGGCAAATTAAATATAAACTTGTAAATATGCAGACGAATTGAGACTCTCATTGTTTTTGGAAGTAAATCTCCACTGTATTTCCAGAATAACAGGCCTGGATCCAGCTCGAGCGTTATTCGATGGCACATTTGCCGTCATAACAGGGCTAGACAGAACTTGCGGCAAGTTCGTGGACATAGTCCACAGCGACCCTGGAGGTTACGGCACCAGCACTTCCTCGGGAACCGTGGACATCTGGCCTAACTACGGCAGCACGGGAACAGTCCAGCCTGGATGCCCCGCTGGGAACTTCGATATGTTCAGTCCAGAAGGTAAAATACTCAATAAGTTTAGAAAAAGGATTGGGATTGGATTAAAGTCATCTCCTCAGTACCCTTAGAACGAGTTTTTATACCAAATTCGATATCGCATATCGAACAAATTTTGTATGAAAAACAGTACAGCGCCTCTAATGCTTTTTAACACTTCACTAAATTTAGACCAATCAGGGTGCCAGAATATATCGAAAACTATGTGAGATCTGTCAAAAGCGTTAACGATGAAAACTCGTACTAAGGTACAGTTGTCCAAAGTTTTGTCTTACTACTTACTTACCGTGTAAAATTTTCAGTACGTTTGCGATTCCATGTACGACCGCATCATCACTTAACGATAAGTGAGGTGGTAAAGTGAATGAATGAATGAAAATCTTTATTGTACTCAATACATTACATAAATAAGTTCACAAAACAAATTCTACACTAGTACAATAGGCGGTCTTATCACTCAAAGCGATCCACCTGACAACCTTTGAATGGAGTGGAGAGTACGAATATGTCGAAGTGCTTATCGATTTGTCATAAAATGCCTTTAACCAGTGAATTTGAGGCTAAGTTAAGATGAAGATGTTTAGTTTGCTTTATTACCCAACTACGGCGAAGCCCAAAAGGAGGGTTAAGTTTTGACCTGTATGTATGTATGTTCCTATGTCCACTAGTAACTACTCAACGGCTCAACCGATTTTGATAAATTATACCTCAATAGATTTGTCTTGATGGCGCCAGTGTCACTGGATACATAAAATTCTTAAAAAATGCAGAAGGCAGATTTTATGCGCTCTAACATGCGATCAAATTTTTTTTTAAATCGTCGGCATTGCCTACTACCCACAGTCGGGTTTATTGTTATTTGAATAATGACATGTTTGAAAGATAAAGTGAAACCGTAGTGTTATGTGGATATATATAGCAAACACCATGTTTGCTCTGAGTGGATATCCGACCGAACAAATGTCGGATGAGGCTACTAGTCTTCGTCTTCATATTTCATAAAAACACGATAGTATCTATCATCAACCAAAGCATCATCAATTATCACTTAAGGTGAGTTGGTACATATGTTTTTTCTTTGTAGTAAAAACAAAATGCAAAGCTAATTTCCGCATCTCGTTGTGTATATTGAAAAAGATAATTAAACAGCATTTACTTTTATCTACCCAGCGCTAAGCTGTTTCTTTCAGTTTCGTATTTAATACGCGTTTATTTTGGTAGTTTCCGCATCCGCATTTTGTAAAGAGATGCAGATAATTACCTAGCATTAATGTTGTCCATCTATATTGTTCTATTGACCATCATCTTCACGCTAAACCACATTCCCAATGACCGTGACGAGGCGATATTGAAGTCGTGTTGTGGTCACTACTCACTAAAGCGCAAGCAAGACAGAAGGGACGAATGAGGCGTGAACTTTGTCTTGTAAATTGACTTTTATACGAAACTAGCTGATACCCGCGACTTCGTCCACGTACACCAAGAATTTAGTAGCCTATGTTCACCCTCATGCTATAAAGTATCTTCTTATTAAATTTCAGTAAAATTGGATCGTCCGTTTAGACGTGATTAGGTAACAAACAGACAGATTGACATAGCGACAGAGTTACAAACGTTTTTATAATATTAGTAAGTATAAGGATAGTAAGGAAGTATGGATGGATAGTACGGATCGACGTAGAGAGGACAGACGCACCTTTGATTTGAGATACGTCATATGAGGACTTTGTGGTGTATTTGGGTGATGGTTGGCTTTGTTGCCAAAGGGGGTGGGTTACCACTGATGGATTTTGTATAAAAAAGTTATCAGCGCATTTCACGTTTGTCCTCCGGTGAAGGAAATCATGCGGAAATCTCCGGATTAGTAAACTGCAGGATACAAGTATTGGGCAAGCTTGTGTCAATCTTGTAACGCCCCCTGCACGGTGATAGGATACTGTCTAGTGTCCGCCTGGCTTGCTGCCACCCTCAAGATTGGAAAATGTGTATACCTACGCGCTGCCCTTGAGAGCTAGTTCCAATTATTTTTTTATATAACTGATAGGCTAGCGTTTGACCACTACCTCGCCTGGTGGTAAGCGCTAATTTGGTTGAAGATGTTCCACACGCTAGGCATAGAATGGTTTGACTCTCGAGGGCTGTGCTATTCCGGAACATCGTACGATTACGATTGATGGCGGTAAGCTACTTTTTGGTATCAAGTCAGATGGAACTTCAGTATAATGTTCCTACCGCCTATGGACGAACGCCCGTGTTAGGATTTAAACCAACAAACTCCCGCTTAGAATTCAAGCCATCTATCTATCGTTTAGGTACTACGCCAACGGGCCGTCATCTATTCTTGATCTAGCGTGCTACTGTGCACTGTCTTCTGTTTGACTCGCGCCTAAGAGTAGCGAGGCTAATAGTCGTTTACTTTACTTTCATGTCTATTTTTATATTGTTTACGTTAATGTTGTTATTGGTTTTGGAACCTGTTGACCATACTGAAAGGCCTGAAGGTCTGACTAAATGTGTATTGAATTACCTGCATATTTTACTAATTATGTATTCCTTTTTCAATAATTAAACAGGTATTTGCTCATTTTTATAAATGCATAGTACCTATTTACGTAGTTGTTGTCTAATTATACTTCTTACTCAATGCATGGTGGTAGGACACTATCTAGTGTCCGCATGGCCAGCTACCTCCCTCAAGTTAGAAAATCTGTCGCCAAACATCTAATGTGTTCCGGCAGCTATCCTTGAGAGCCAGTTCCCATTCTAGGCCTAGCGTGCTTACCATCTTCGATCACATCATCACTTACCAACAGGTGAGTTAGTGGTCAAACGCTAGCCTATAAGATATATAAAAAAAAACTTCTACAATATTGTTATTGTTATCTTAGTACTGCCTACCGCAAACAAACGACCTAGGATCAGCTACTTTTTAGGGTTCCGTACCCAAAGGGTAAAACGGGACCCTATTACTAAGACTCCGCTGTCCATCTGTCTGTCTGTCTGTCTGTCTGTCTGTTTGTCTGTCCGTCTGTCACCAGGCTGTATCTCATGAACCGTGATAGTGGAACGGTTAAAATTTTCACAGATGATGTATTTCTGTTGCCGCTATAACAACAAATACTAAAAACAGAATTAAGTTAAAAATAATAGAGGGTCCCCATACAAGAAACGTGTTTTTTCGGCATTTCACGCCATCTATGAACGCTTAGTTAGGTAAACGTCCCATAGATGGCGTTATATTGAAATGTCGATCTCTAACACCTTTATTAGACGTTAGATGGCGTTATCTATACTAATATTATAAAGAGAGAACATTTGTATTTTTGTATTTTTGTATGTTTGTAATGAGTAAGCTCAAAAACTACTGAACCGATTTAAAAAATTCTTTCTCTAATACATAGAATGGACTTTCGGAATGAAAATAGGCTATATATTATCCCGTTTAAATCAAAGGTACATTCGTGGAGACCTAATTTGCAACCTAAGTCGGCAAATAAACGGTCGAAAAAACACGTTTCTTACGAACGCTGCTTAATTGAAAATAGATAGAAGAATATTTTCTATGCGAGAGTTGTACAACTTAATAAGACCTACAAAAAAGTCCGCGACAGCATATGTCTATCTCTTAAGGTTGACTCACAGTAACCCATTAAACATTAATTTAGTAAAACATTTTAATCTTAAAATTTTTGTTAAAAAATATTACATAACTTCCAAGGCTATTTTCAAGTATATAGTATTAATCCTTATCCAAATAATTACTTTAAATTAGCTTGGCCACATATTATACATTAAAATTGTCCTTTACAGTATATAATTCAAATGAAAACTCTAGAAGATATCACGAATTTCACATACACACGTCGCAAAATTAATAAAATATTTGCAGTGTAACCACAGATTAGTTCATAGTTACTAAGAAAATATTAATAAAAGCTTAGCTATTCTGTAGATCCCCACCGATCACAATCAAGTTGAAGTCAATATAGTATATGATCTTTTGTATAAAATAATAATGATCTATATACCGATAATTCATCAAGATGTGATAAGTATCTCCAGAGATATGACGATAAACGTCTCAAACTTGCTACTGAAATTGACTCGCGCGGCATTGAAGTCGGTTGTTTTAGTTAAACTATCTTAATTATTGGTAGATTTAATGATCCCACTACCTCTGTACGAAAACCCATGATTCATGAATGCACATAAACTTTCATTGGTAGGTATATAGCTATGATTAGAACCAACGACCGTCGGGTCAGAATCAGGGTAACTATCCTTTACGCCAAAGGGCCGTCCAATATCACTACGTAAGTATTATAAAACAAAGTCCATCACTGCGTCTGTCTGTCTGTTCGCAATAATCTCAATAGCTACTGAACGGATTATCATGCGGTTTTCACCAATAGCCAGAGTATTTATGAGGAAGGTTTAGGTGCATAATTCGTTAAGGTTTTGTGTAAATTGGTTGAAATATGATGATGATTGTTAAATATGTTAAAATTATATATTCGATGCAACAAACTGATGCAAATTTTGTAGGCATGTATGTTCTACCCGTGCGAAGCCGGGGCGGGCTGCTAGTAATAAATAAAATGTTTAATAATTATTATTTTTTTGTTGGCGAAAAATGATAGTGGTATTTTTTGCTCGATCTTATAAAATACTGTAGTGTGGTACGGAACCCTACTAGTGCGAGTCCGACTTGCATTTGGCCAGTTTGTTTTTGTTATTTATTTGTTTATTTCATTTCTGAATAGTCAACCGTGGGACCACTTTCTCACTGTTAAGTCAACGATGCAGCACGCTTGCCTAGAAGATGCTTATTATTTCGCGACTTAAAGTCTCCTAGATGGTACCTTTCCGGAAACTCAGACCAAGCAAGGAATGCCACTCTTTAGCCGTACGTATGGTGAATGTAAAATGGAGATACCGCCTTGTGACAGACAGATGGACGGACGTTGGCACCCTTTGGGTACGGAACCATAAAAACGTAGGTAGTTTACTCTCAATTAAAACGTATTGACCGTGCCACAATTAGCCCTAATTACCGCCCTCATTATGTAAGTTTAATGACAACCTTGGCCTTACCCTTGGGCCCTTATATAATATATCTAGGTTAATTTAAATATCTTTGCCATATCTGGGTCATTTTATTGTTTACATAATGCACGCATCGTTTGACATTTAATTTTGTGCCTCTGATGTGTTTTTTTGGTTATATCTTATAGGCTAGTGTTTGGCCACTATTTTGGCTTGTGGGATAATGTGGTCCAAGATGGTGAAAACGCTAGGCCTAGAATACTCGGGCCGTGTGCTGTCGGTACACCGTAAGGTAATGGTATGGCGGCAGATTTTCTCCTTGATGGTGGCTAGATACTTTTTGGAGCCAGTAACATCGTTATAATATGTTCAATCTTACTACCTGTGGTTTAGTTTTAGTTTTGTGTTTAAGATTTTAGTTTTTAGTAAGTGTCTATTTATTGTTATTGATTTCTATAGTCTACAGCCCTACAGTATACTTTATACGGTACAGCTCTACATTTTCAACAATAAAGGCATTAGGTACGTCATGTACCTAATATCTTTATGGTTGATAATGTCCTTTTTTAAACCCCTTGTTATTTAGTTTAATGTAGTTTGTTTTTTATTTATATTTTTAAATAAAGATTACTCGCAATGTGGGTTGCACATTACTAGTATTCTTGTTAACCCCTCCAACTAAGCTAAATATGCTTGTGTCTGGAGTGGGTTCACGTCAATAGTGCAATGGGTGGGGATCGAACTTACGACCTCTCGATCGCCAGTCCGACACCTTATCCATTGGGCTATTGCCGCTTATAAAAGACTATTACAATTTATGAACGTTTCGTACCCATCTCAATTCAATCAAAAGCATGCAACCATTTGTTAGTAGGTAGAAAAAAATTGTTACATTTAATTTTAATTTCATTAATTTTACATTTACATTAATTAGGTACTTACATTACTTACCTTTACGTAGCTCTAATTATAAATATTTCAGAACACGTAAGCCCATACAAACGATATGGGCCCATACGGTCGAGAGTGAATAACTTGAAAATGCCTTTCAAGCGACCCAGTAAGTGATTGTAATACGGTTGCAAAGCTTATGCAACGAGCAGGCTTTGGACATTTGGCAGATTTCGGGCAAATTAAAAAGATAATATTTAAATCAAGGTCTAAAGTAAAAGAGGCTTTGCGTCGACGCTTGGGTGCCTGTACTGTATTTATTTATTTATTTATTTCAGAAAATAGTAAGCTAACAGCATTGTCAAAACGCTAACTATTTAGTTTTTACTTTTTTTTTAAATGTCTTTATTAATCATTTTGTATAATACAATGTACAAACTAGTGTAAATTTTATCCTAGGAGTACTATTTATAATTTATAACATGTTTTCCAAACCTAAAAGCTTATATAACATTTTTAACTTAGGATTACTTACTACTACAAGACATTGGTTTAAGGCATAATAACTAATATCAAACTACGTTTAACTATGTAAGCTTTAGGTGAGCATTACATTTTTAGATGTTTATTTCAATAAAATAATAACCAGTGGCGGTAGATATATAATATCGTTTAAAAACTAAAAAACAACCGACTTCAATGCCGCGCTATTCATTTTCAGTACCAATTTTGAGATGTTTATCTCAATATCTCTGGAGATACTTATCATACCTCGATAAAATTACCATGGTACCACACTTGGGATATCTCCTTTCGAACAAAAAATGAATAATCGAAATCGGTTCATAAACGACGAAGTTATCCACAAAAAAAAAAAAAAAAAAAAAAAAAATACGGTCGAATTGAGAAACCTCCTCCTTTTTTTGAAGTCGGTTAAAAATAGTTTCATAATGATAATACTACTAAATTCTCACACACGAATGCACGCACTCCGTTTCGCGGCACACGCGCGATTACGCTCTTTATATGTACACATAATAGGAGCGATAATAGCGCGCGCATCCACGGCAAGCGGTACGTTCACTTGTGTGTAGAACTGTGCCTATTCATCGGGTTCAAAGTCGAGGAACAAGTGATGTGGTAGCTTGTACCGTTTGTATATATAGATGTATGGAAGATTCTTTTTTCGAGTTTTGCATAGGTGTTTAATAAGTTTGTTTTTATGTTTATGATTATTATTTAGGATGTTAAATTTTTTAGAAATGTTGTAAATATATGACTGGATAGTAGGAAAAGCTATACTAATATGAATGTTATGTAGGTTGGTTTTAAACGGAGTATTAAAAGCATATTTAACAGCCTTATTTTGGATGACTTGCAATTTGTCCATATTAGACTGACAAGTGCTGCTCCACACTGGACACGCATAAGTGATGCAAGGCCGAATTAGTGTAGAATACACTCGAAGCTTAGTTTGACTTCTAAGACAAGAGTGTCTATTAAGTATTGGACTTAAAGCATTAAATGCTTTCATACCTTTAAGACGAAGTTTAGAGGTATTCTCAGTCCATTTTAATTTACTATCCAAAGTTAGACCTAGATATTTATTTATAACTTATATTTAGTAACTAAGTTATAACAAGGGTTAAACTAATTATGAAAACTTAAAAATATCCTAGTTATTAATAATAACATTCAACTTCCATTCTGTAGTGTTGCATTATATCGCTTTGCATTTGCCCGCAGAATATTGTCGATTTTTCTACAAGTTGTGGTAGGTACCTAGGAAGGTATTATAGAACGACTCTAATCTCAAGCACAGATCCACTCCTAATAATATAATAAAGCTATTTGATTGATAAAGAGGCGTCTTAATTCTTTGCTTATATAAAAGTAGATTTACACCCGAGCGTCGTTTTAAAATACCGGCCTTATTGTGGGATACGACAAAATAGGTACTAAAACGCGAAACGCACGCAATGCTTAGGCATTGAAACGCAGCTTTTATGGACGAAATGCACTTATATCTTCACGCACGTGTCAGCCAACAAGCTTTAAGTTATTAAAATAATTCCAAACATATACTGTACGTACCTACAACAACCACAAACAGTTTGAACTACCAATTCTTCTCCAAGAATCTGTGTCATCCTACAAGATACCTTATGTTGTTTAGTTTTAAGGTCGTATGAGCTTGAATTTTTGTCTGGTGTAGGTCTGTACTACGGTTTTTTATCTTTGAGTAGAATGTACTTTCACTGTAACATTAAATTATAATTTGCAGGCCGTGATACTCTAATTTTAAAGGCGCCAAAAGGTGATGATCGAATGCATTTTTGCTGAGTCGCATAAGCAATAAGCACTACATAGATAAACTATGGATAAATCACTATCTAAGCATTATTCGTAGATTAATTTGTTCATACATCCACCTAATATACCCTTACCTAGATACCCTTGGGAGACTGACCAGCACCAAATGGATGTACCTACCAACCTTTAACATATTGTGTGGTTATAAAAATAGAGTTGTGCGTACCTATAATAAAGAACGATTAAGTCTCAAATCAAATCAAAATATCTTTATTGTTGAAACTGTGTACAAGTAGATGGTAAATTCCTTACATGGTATCAACAGTTTGCCCTTTTCAGGCGTCTCTACCAATTGTAACATCTTCACCTAAAGATGAATGGGGAAAAATACAATCGACCAAAGATCCCTCGAAACCCTCATAGAGCCCTTAAATTTGCGAAAAGCTCCAATTAATCGGCTTGTAAATCGACATCGTGGATCTCGGCTGACTTGGTTGCAATCGTCAGATCAGGTTATATACCATGGTGTAAGCTAGTTCATGAACATGCCGGAAGGACGGTCAGGACTTGAGAGATTGGGCGGCCTTGGTTGCAGAATTGTATAAAACATATTGCATTTTACCTACATTACCTACAAAAGGACAACTTAACTCAGGACATCATGCTGCTTGCAGCGCTATAAACAAAGCCTGCGCTACTACGAAGCTATTTTTGTATAGGTATTGTTAAGTACTATCTTGACTTTTATTTATTTTTGCAATTTAAGTAGGAACTCCAAAGTGCTTATTATATAGGTACCTAATAATAGGTATAAACTGTGTTTAGGCATCATTGTCCACTTTCCAGCATTTAACCAACTCTAGAGCAGTCAACATATTTTTGTTAGGTACTTTTGTTGACTGTTGTCGACAATCGAATCCTATAAATGATTCCGATATATCGCTAGATAGCGCTTACTGTTATTCATTCTGTGCTATAAAGAAATTCTGATATCTTATCTCCCCCGGACTAGGGGAACTAACAGGACTGAAAAATCCGCATGCCTCCCCGGGAGTACAACCAGGGAAGGAAGCCAGGGAAGTTGGCATCGGCAACGCAATGCAATGTTGCAAAGTTTCGGTGTACCTTCACCTCTTTGATATCGACAATGGAAGACAAATTAAAATGTTTAAAGACGATATCGCATCAATCTATGAATAAGACGTATTATGTTTTAGGGTACCTAACTACTATAACTAGGTTAGCGATATTTATTCCTGTGCACAAAAGTTTAGTCAGCTTTATAGGTAGGTATAGGTAGGACGCTGGACGAGTGATTTCTGGAAATAAAATAATTATTCTTATTTAGACTGGGACTGGGACTCCAAGCTTATTGTTTCACTCTGCCTCCTGTGCCTTTGCCTGCGATGACATCGAGTTCTTCACACCATGCATTGGCTAACATCGCGTTAAAATCAAAGTCGTGCGACGTCGATGCAGATCACTAACACCACCCGTGTGACCCCTTACTTCGTCAAATGCCTGCCTCGGACGTAACGCAGTTTGTGCTATTCATTGTTCTGTGACGCAGTTAAAAAAACACACTGAAGCCCTAAAGTTTACACCGTCTTATGACTGTTTCCAGACCTATGCAGTCACGACCGTTCGTGGCGGTACTACGTGGAAGCTATAGCGTCGCCAACGGCTTTCCCTGCGGGTGCGGCTGAAGACTATGACTCCTGGGTCGGGAATGATGGACAAACCAAGCAGACTATTTACTTGGGAGACTTGACTAGTACGAGGTACGGCATTTTTTTTAAATACCTAAGTATGTCGGTATAGGAAAAATAGTCAAGTAATTTTGAGCCTGTCATGTAATTGTGAACCAGCACTGCTAAGCGCCATGCGGATATTTAAACCTTCGTGGTTCTCCAGTACTTACCCACAACCGACTTTCAAAAAGGAGGCCGTTCTCAATTTGTATGTACGTTATTTTGTTTTTTGTATGTTTGTAACCCGATTACTCGGCCAATTGTAAACAGATATGAATTATTGTTTTTTTCATAATCACTTTCTATTTCAGGCTTACAATTAAAATGTCCTTTTTAAGTTTCCAATGTTAAGGTTACCATTTAAATTTTAATCAAATCTGATAAGTAAGTTATCTGGAGAGATTTGACGATAAACGTCTCAAAATTTGTACCGGCATGGAAGTCGGATTTATTCTGACACAAATCGGTCCACATTTGGTAATAATCATTAAGAGCGGGAAAATCTGATTGCCGGCGTAAAGTTTTTGCCTTTTAGGGCTGAACGACAAGCAGTATTCCTAGTCCGAGATTTAGGTATATTTTTATTACAAAAAACTCTTTTTACCTACCTTTAAACTAGTTAAGTACCTAGTTGTTTTATATCATACTACCTGTGCCCCGCGGCTACGCCCGCGTTAAAAAGTATTCTGTAACGGATAGCCTAATCCCTAATACTGGCTATATAAAGGCAAAGTTTCAGCAAAATCGGTTCGGCCGTTTGACCGTGAATAAGTCCCAAACAAATATACAAACTGGCTTTCGCATTTATAATATTGGTGTTGATTGGCTAGCCGGCTTGCGTTTGACTACTATCTCACCTGTTGGTAAGTGATGATGCGGCCGAGTTTGGTAGCACGCTAGGCCTAGAATAGGTTAGGTACACACTATCACAGAATAAATAATAGTGTAAGTACACCGTAGGTACGAGTATAATGTTGATCAATACCTATGTAAACGACAGTTCTAACTTCTTAGGCATGCACTAAAAGCAAATCTTCAAGCTATTTTAACACTATTCTTCGAAATTATATAAGTACAAAATTGCTTAATTAATAAAACCACAAACCTCTTCACAGAGCTCGAGGAAACTTCTACTTAACTACAAATGCGAAGCCAGCCTACGGCAAAGGACCAGAGAGTCTGAAGCCCGACAAATCAAGAATCAGGGAGCGAAGGAACTCCACTCTTACGAGAATCCTCAGCTATCTCAGGTGATACATGGCAAACGAAGCGCAACGCTCGAAGAGAACTTTTAGTAATTGTATCAGACGTTTGTTCGTGTACTAAGTACTAGCAGAGATATAGATATAAACTTAGATAACGTGCTAAAACTTTTACGAGTCACAAAAATATTACATAAGATAATGATAAGGATTTTAGCCATAGTGATGGCTAATGGTTTAGGAAAGGCTTGATCCCGAAAATCTCGAAACGTTCGAAAGTAGTCCCTTAGGGCTTGTACACAAAACTGCGATGCGGCGTCGCATCGTAAAAATCTACGAATAATCCTTTATGTAAAGGATTAGCCGTAGATTTTACGATGCGACACCGCAGGCCCGCATCGCAGTTTTGTGTACAAGCACTTAAAGGTAAGCAGCGACGAGCAATGGTGCTATCGAGGTTGCAAATGCTACAATCTCGGAATCAAGCCTTGGAATTATTATGGTCATAGCATACCAACTCTGGATGGTACCTATACCTTGTCTATTATCCAATAGGATGATATATTTGGCAGCTCACGTCCATGAAAGTTGATATTTTTTCCGGTAAATTCTGTTACAGTAATGATGTACTTCATAGACGGGTACCGCCCCCTTAGCAAAGTACCACGCATCCACAGACTATCGATAATCGGTTTGAAATAAAATAAATCGAACTGTAATAATACACTACAGTGCCACAAGTATAACTTGGCGGTGGTGGTTTTTGGAACTAATTCTTTTAATTGAAACTGTGAGTTTGACGTTTGAGAGATTACCGCGACATTATTGTTGATAAATCTGCTACATTAAAATAGTTCAATAATGGCAAAAGTAATTAAAAGTGGTTTAAGAGAAACTGTTATCAAACTACAAAGTAAAAGCACAGTGGCGCACAGGCACGCCAAGTTATACTTGCCGGACTGTACCTAACCGATTATTGCACAGCATGCCACGGAACTATCGATTCAAAGTTCCATGAGAATAATCGATAATCGAATAAATTCATTAACGATTATACACTTCATCTATACAGCGAGCTCTCAAAAATATCTTATATTAGACAAGGCATAGATAATACAAGCTTCTAGGTAAGCGCCCTGCGTTATAGACCACATCGTCACTTTTAAGATTAAGTTTAAGTTGAATATCATACTACGAAATTCGATCGTAACACGATCGTAATACGGTTGAATTTCGTAATACAAAATTCAAATCTAACCGCGGATTCCGCTTCCGAGGTAGCTTACATAATAGCCCTACAGGCGCAGAATAAATAACAGTACAAGATTAAGTGAGATAATGGAGTGATAGTGATCAAGCGCTAACCTATTATGTTTTTTTTTATTTAATCTCGTTTTAGAACGGAATATATTTACCGTGCATAGACTACTCAATGTAAATAAATTTCAAAATTATTCAAGTCGAGTTGGTAACAAAATATTGTTATTGTATGCTATGGCCTTTAATTCTTCTTAAATAGTGTTGAAGTTAAGAAATAAAAATGCTACCCAAAGTGTTTAAGTCTGTATTAATCTTAATCTGTATTTTATATAATTATTATGTGTGGAAAATAAAATAAAATCCAAGATTCGGAAGTCAAACAAAAACTATTACACATACAACTTTGTAAAATAAAATAATATTATATAATAATAATTTATATAATAATTAATACAAATAAAATATTATACCGTGTAGAACATTCTACAAATAATTGCATACAATGTTTTAAGAATTATTTTAATGTACATTATAAGAAACTGCTAAAACACAGTTCCTTTTGAAATACAAAAGAAATTAAAACACTAACTTACGAGTTTACTTGTTTACAACTTTACTTTATGGCTGGAAAGATGTAAAAACATACATTTTATTCGACGTGGGGTAAAACAACCAAATATTGGCACAGTGCTATATAGCTCGTGCTTTTATAACTTGGACCTCCCAGCGATCAATCATTGTACCCGAAAATGCGTTATCAGACCACGATGTGAACCTATCATCGAAATATAGTTGAAACGTACATTTTATTTAAAACCTTATTTCGTCCAAGTTACGTGGCGTGTGCTCATAATTTCAAAATGGCCTGCACCAAGGTTTTTTTTTTCATCTTTGAGTAGAATGTACTTTCACTGTAAAAATAAATTATAAGTTCAATATTGCGGGCGCTATATGCCATAAATTATGTTTGTTAAGATGAAGAACCAATAATTGGTTGATAACCCATATTCAAATAAATGTACATGTAACCAAATCATGTTCAATTGACAATGACATATAATTCGATTTCACAGTTTGATGAGACTGACGTTTTTATATAAAATCTTTGCCAAAAAAAAGATCAAGGACATAATTCTGATTATAGGTACAGAATGTTTGTAAGTATAACATAAAGCTGCGTACGGACAGAGCGTAAATTGTTACGCGTAGTCGGTTACGCGTGTACTAGAACGCCATGTCCATATTTGCAGCAGTTGCAGCTACGCTACACTCTTGGGGCTGGCGTGCCGGATTGAGCTGGCTCGCCTGCGAGCCACCGTCTGTCGGTTTAGGCTCGCGCGGCAAAAAAGACGCGCACGTCCTGGTACTCAATATTTGAACAGCAAAATGGATAGGCACGCGTGTTCACCGAGTTTCTATAGTGAAAATATGACTAGCCAAGCTCGCGAAGCGCTATGGATCGATACACCTCGCGTTCAGGTTGCGGCGATCCGTACACGAGCTTTACGCGTATCCAATGTACGCGTGAACAACGTATCTCGACTACGCGTAAGTCAGGAACGCGCTATCTGTACGCACCTTAATAGTTGTTATTAAGTAATAAAATGTACAAATAATAGTGTTCTTATTTTCTTCTTAACCTTTTTAAATTGACATTTTAGTAGCTTTCAAAGTTCAAGGATTTTTATTTAAGTATTGATCTCTTTAACTTCGATAATGCTCTTAAAATTATTGTGTAAAAGAATCATTTGATGTAGTACAGCTGCAAACATTACTTTGGACTATTTTTAACCGACTTTAAAAAAGAAGGAGGTTTCTTAATTCGACCGTATATGTATATTTTTTTTACGGGTGTTCGCGGATAACTTCGTCGTTTATGAACCGATATTAATCATTCGTTTTTGTTGGAAAGGGGGTATCCCAAGGGAGGTACCATAGTAATTTCATCGTGATCATTAATAAGTATCTCCAGAGATATGGAGATAAACACCTCACACTTGGTACTGAAAATTAATAGCGCGGCATTTGAAGTCATTTTTTTTAGTTTTTTTAACGGTCTTATTAAAACTGCTACAATACGCATTCATATTTATTTGTGGATTGCTACGAATCAAAATTTACTTTGATGTTGAAACTCAGATTAAGTGTTATTTTTAAATATATACACTCTTAGCAAGACATGTTCTTCCGTCAGGTGATCAATTTATCTATTTTATGGCACTTACAATATTTTAACCTAATTTAAATTCTATATCACAGCTAAAAAGCCACCTATACAACCATACTCCTAATGTCCACTTTAGAGTATAATGGCCACCCTACCCGAGCTTAAAATTCAGCTAGGGCTTAGAAAAAAAAATCGTCCTATGTTCGATATTTGTGATGTGATTTGCATTTCAGTCGCCTGCGACATATTATCATCACTGTTTATCGACCGTCACTGTTTATTATATTAACCGTCACTTTTTATAAAAAGGTTAGCTAACATAAACCATTGCTTTCCAGTTTGTTGTTGAGTGTATAGATCAGTAATGCTAATACAAATACAAGATTATACGAAACGGTAATTTCGTAACACCATTAAAACATTTCACGGACATTAACTAATATTTTGTCATCAATTAGCAGTTCTATAAGTTAAGATAGATAGTTTTTTTTCACAGGGCAGAAGTGTTCTGTATTTATTTTAGTTAAAGTATAATTTAGTTTACAGCAAAGTTTTACTGTCATCACTATTTATAAACGATCACTGTTTATCAGCCGTCATTGTTAATCAACCATCACTGTTCACCCACCATCACTGTTTATTCAGAACCATTACTGTTTATCAACCGTCATTATATATCAGCAATCACTGTTCATCCACCATCATAGTTTATCAATCATTGTTTATCAAAAATCACTGTCCATCAGCCATCACTGTTTATCAATAATAACCGAGTCCATCACAGTATACAACTGCTAGGTAGGTGACGTTGTATAGAATCGTTTCATCGTGGTGTCGATGTCAACTACTGCGTTTCGAACGTCGTGTGTCGCCGCTCCAATGGAATCAAATGTACTGGCTAATCGTTCTATTGCACGCGCCTGAAATAAATAACATTTCGTTAAGAGGGAACGCAGGGTGCACATTTCCATACAAACGTTTCCTCCCTGGAAAATGCTTCTAGAGTAAAATTTGTTACTACAAAAAAATTAAGGTCTGCTGTAGGTACGCACCGATCATTTGCTTTTTTTGACCAACCAATTGCAAAAATAAATATTTAATAAGCCCTTCAATCTCCTCTTTAACATTTTTGAAGGGTCTTATTTCTTCTTCTCTTTTTCATACATTTGTATGGAAAAGATCACTCCGCGTTTCCTCTTAAGGTTTGAAAGAGAAAGCTACTCTTCTTCAAACGTTAAAATAAATCATTCAAAGTCATTTCATTTTTCACTTTGAATGACAAAGTGCACAGTGGAATTACGAAAACATGTATCACTAGATTTTTGAAGTGGTTGGGTTGCTGCAGTGCAAACTTTTACAGCTACAAAATATAATCCCACTAATAATAATAAAGGAGGAAGAAGAATAAAGGAGAAATTGTGTGCATGTTTGTTACTTCTTCACGCTAGAACTACTCAACCGATTGAGCTGAACTTTGGTATGTAGATAGCCTAGACCCTGGAATAACATATAGGGTACATTTATCCCGATATTCCCACGGGAACGATGTATACGCGAGTAAAAGCGCGGGGCACAGCTAGTCTGGAAAATTGGGATATACAAACAATAACACTGTTTTATAGTAGGGAGATAAAAATATATGCTTGAACCTGTCTCTAAAGGCAGCAGATACTGAATGGTAAGTAAGCTCTGCTAGAGTCTGGTTAACAAAAGTAGACACTCGAATGATTTTCATTTTTACATGGCAATAGTATGCTGTAAACACTTTGATACTTTTTTTATGCAATTATCTCTAGCACCCTGCTAGTTTAAATTATCAAAATGAGTCAGTCGAATTTTCCTTCCCAATAGAGACTGCCATACTATTTTCATTTATTTATTTTTTTTTCCGAGCATTTTCATTCTCTACTTTGTTAGCCAGACTCTATGTTACAACACAAAAACCTACTTATATTCTATACTAGCCGTGTCCCGCGGTTTTACCCGCGTAGACATCGTTCCCGTGTGAATATCGGGATAAAAAATATCCTATGTGTTAATCCAGGGTCTAGGCTATCTACATACTAAATGTCAGCTCAATCGGTTCAGTAGATTTTGAGGGAAACAGTAACAAACATACATCCTTCCATACATTCTTACAAACTTTCACGTTTATAATATTAGTAGGAAGAAAATGTTGGATATCAGTAATTCAGTATTAATGTTATTGCGCTCATCGCCAATGGGGAAGAAAACTGTCAATTAGTTCCGATCAGAGGGCGCCAAGTGTTTGTTACAGAAGAACTGTCAATCTACTTAGATATTGTATGATTTTAATTTTTTTTTCACTTATTAGGTAACATATAGGTCGTTGTGTAGCTTTTAGATGTAAAGAAATAGTTAGACACAAATTTCCAAGTGATATTATATCAAACATAAAGTGGGAAATGCACTGAGAAGATAAAATATTAAATCAAGCTATTTTTAGGTTGTGGAGGTATGCTCTAACAGTTCAAAGAAACCGATTATGAAGCAACTTCTCTTAAAACAGCTACCTCACAACACTTTGAAAAACACGACAAAAAACTGAACAATACTCAAATAAAACTTTTTCACAAAAAAATTAAACCGCCAAAAAACTGAAAAGCTTTTTTATTTTACCTTAATAATGAAGTTCTCAAACTACTGTTAATAAAGTATATATTTTTGTAATCGTTTTGAGTTTTTAACTAAACATAATAATTAAGTTCTTAAACTAATGTAAGTAACTATACCTAAGTAATTTTGAGTCGGCGTTTTTTCCAAAATAAAGCAAATGATACATTTATCCATTATTTTTTGTTGATTTATTCAAAACGGCTCGACCGGTTTCGTTAAAATTTAAATGGGACCCCCTTGGGGGTATACCCTTTCCAATAAAAAAAGAATTATCGAAATCAGACTACTCTGTAAAAAGTTATGCGTGGTCATACATAAAAAATAAAAAATACGCGTCGACTTGATAACCTTCTCCGCTTTTTTTCGTCGGTTAAAAATAAAAAACGCAATGAAAAGCTTATATCAAGGTATTTTGACAGGTAACAAACATATAGCGCCCTCTGCCGGAGGGTAATATTCCCCATTAGAATTAGGTAGATAATGTAGTTAAATCACCTGTATATGAGAAGCCTCAGCTAACCTTTCCATTGCCTGAGAGCTGACATGCGATGCGTGTGCTAGCTGAGACAATGCCGTCGTTTGGTCGTTCATTACTTTTACCTGGAAAGGAAAATATTTGTAAGGGTCAGTTCACACCGAAAAACGACGCGACGTGACGATGATTGTGGTTTCGCGCTGCGCAGCGAGAAGCCGCACGGCAAAGCCTGACGTCGCGCGGCCCAGCAATCCGCGCGACGCCACCAAATTATTATTAACAAATATAACCCAGGGCGGGACAGCAAATTCTGGCAGTAAGTTCAGTGCAAACTAGCTTAGTGGATAAGACTAAAGTCAGTTATCCTGCACCTTGTCTCACTGCCGTCTTCCATTCCTGGAGAAATATGATTCCATCTTAGACCGCATCTTCACTTAACACAGGGACAAGTCCTTTTCGAAATAAAAAGTGTAAGAAATTTTATTTTAAAATACATAGAAAATGATATTCTCACCAATTTCTCCATAACAGCTAGCTGCCTTTCCTCAGGGTCTACTGGCTCCACCGGCACATCATATGTCAGAACAGCCTCGTCTTGATGATGCTCTCCTGAATCCTCATTGAAGAAGCTCTCATCCAGGAAATGAGTCTCTTGCTTCACTCGTTCTTTATCTCGGGGCTCTGCAATTAAATGCTCAATTCTGAAATAGCAGTGGACTGGGCATATCTGCCGCAGTAATAACTCTTAGGATAGGCTGGTTCTAGAGTGGGACCAACGGATAATGTAAGGATTGCGAACATTTATCACCGGAAACCGAAAAGTTGTGTATTAACATAGGCGGCAGCCAATTGACGGATATCATCTTTTCCAGGAAAAATTATAAAGGTCCAAATTAACATTTCCAATACCCAAAAATTATATATCTATTTATTTTTTTATTCCAAAAATATTAAAAACAAAATTGAATGATTAATTTTGCGCCACCTTGTATATGCAAAGCAGTGGGCAGTGACAGAACAGCCAAAGATCGGGCTCAGCGGCATGTCTTGGGAGAGGCCTATGTCCAGCAGTGGTAATCTCGGCTGATTATAATGATGATATGATGACTTATTGCATTTTATTGTTTTGGGTTAGAGAGACAATAGAATAGACAATCCTTACTAATATTATAAATGCGAAAGTTGCTCTGTCTGTCTGTCTCTACTACTGAACCGATTTAAATTAAATTTACACAGACAGTCTAGACTCTAGACTATCTGTGACTATACAGACTACAGACTATATAGACTAGCTCTAGATTCTAGATTCTGAGAAAGGACATAGGCTACTTTTTAATGCGAAAAGAGGGTTGTAAGGGGTTGAAAGGTTGATGATAAAGTTGTATGGAAGTATCGCCATCCGGAGGGGGAGCGGAGATGGAAGTCAGGAGAAGGGGGAGGGGAGGAGGTAAGGGGGGATTAGCGTGGCGTGGTACGGCGCGGTGTAGTTGGGATACGTATGTGTCTTATTTGTTAATGGTATCGAACAACACTATTTCACGCGGACGAAGTCGCGGGCACAGCAAGTCTAATAAATAATCTCTTCTAGCTTGAGGTTATCCTTCACTGAAATACGTCTCAAGCCTCGATAGTCTCCTGTCCACTTCCTATCGACGCGTAGTTTAAAAATAAAACAGCCAAGTGCGAGTCAGACTTTTGTCCCGCACACGGAGGGTTCCGAATTTTTCCGAATGAAATTTCCGAACGCCACGAACTTCTAACACCAACTAAGTAAATATAAACACAAAGGTAATTAATATCATTAAATATCTGGAAGACCGAGTGTTCGTACAGCTAATGTTCTACTGATTCTAGCTAATTGAAGCTCTTTAAGTACTATAATATCGTTTAAAAACTAAAAAAGAACCGACTTCAATGCCGCGCTATTCATTTTCAGTACCGATTTTGAGACGTTTATCTCAATATCTCTGGAGATACTTATCAGACCTCAATAAAATTACCATGGTACCACACTTGGGATATCTCCTTTCAACCAAAAATATAATAATCAAAGTCGGTTCATAAACAACGAAGTTATCCGCGAACAAACATAAAAAAAAAAAACATATATACGGTCGAATTGAGAAACCTCCTCCTTTATTTGAAGTCGGTTAAAAATTGAAGATATTAAGATATATTACTCAATACTGTAATCTACATATGTGCAAATAAACCGAAACTAATTAAACAAACCGACCGAGGCCCACAAATTTAACAAATGAAACGCTTGCGAGTGCTATTTTTTCCTGTGCTGCCATCTAGCTGCGTCGAGGTGAATTAATTTCGTATCGTATCGTATCGTAAAAACATGTTTTTTGTTTTAAACCCTTTAATTTTTTACTTTGTTCTGATTCTTAGTATTTGTTGTTATAGCGGCAACAGAAATACATCATCTGTGAAAATTTCAACCGTCTAACTATCACGGTTCATGAGATACAGCCTGGTGACAGACGGACAGACAGACAGACAGACAGACAGACAGACAGACGGACAGCGGAGTCTCAGTAATAGGGTTCCGTTGGTACCCTTTGGGTCCGGAACCCTAAAAAAACAGGATTTTCCAAATGGGTTCCGGCATCTCCAAGTATTCGGTGAACGTAGTGAATCAACAAATTGGGAATCTACTCCTTTTTGTGAAGTTGGTTGATTAAAATAACAAATAAGTAACAGAATACATACTGCCTGTATCATTTGCTAGAAACAGATCCCATATTTTCTTCTCAATGTTGGAACACAAGTTATTGGCATCTCCTCCACTGCCCATCACTTTCGACCGCACCGTTGACTTTTTATCTGCCCAATACTGGAAAAGGTAAATATCAAAATGTAATACAGAAAATATTATTTATATTTTATAAAATATTGTTCCGTAGCCGAATGGCAAAAAACGGAACCCTTATAGATTCGTCATATCTGTCTGTCTGTCTGTCCGTCCGTATGTCACAGCTATTTTCGAAACTAGGACTACAGAACTGAAACTTGGTAGGTAGATCAATTCTGTAAACAGCTTTCCGATTTTTATACAAAAATCGAATACTATAAGAATGTTTGTCTTGACATACTGACTGACTGACAGACAACGCACAGCCTTAACCGCTGGTCGTAGAGACTTGAAATTTGGAGGGTATATTTGTCTTAGTACGTAGGGGTGTACTAAGAATGGATTTTTCAAAATTCACCCGTTAAGGGGATGAAATGAGGGTTCAAAGTTTGTATGGAGAAACAAGATTAGATAGTCTTTTCTATTCGAAAACTCACACAAGTGCTTCATTAAAAAAATAAGTAAATACGAAACACGTATTTACTTATTTTTTTGGAATTAACCCCTAAAAGAGTAAAACCGGGTAGTGATTCATGTTTTTTTTTAAATTCCACCCCTAAGAGGGTGAAATGGGGTAACAAAGTGTGAAAATCAACATGGTTTCGGATTGCGCTGAAATTTGGCATGCAGAGTCTTTTCTATTCGAAACTTCACACAAGTACTTAAGTAAATAAATAATAAAATTCATGTAACAGGTTTTTTCAAAATTCCACCCCAAAGAGGGTGAAGTGGGGTAACAAAGTCTGAAATCAATATTGTTTCGGATTGTGCTGAAATTTGGCATGCAGATGGATTGGATGCAGCAAGTTATTTTGATGTAGGTATCCGATAAAAAAGGATTTTTTCAAAATTCACTTTTCAAAGGGATAAAGCGGGATTTCAAAGTTTGAATAGTCATTTTTTCCGACATTTCACACAAGTACTTCTGTATATAAATACGAGTTACGTAAAGTAAATACTAGTTTCAGACTTTTTCAAAATGCCACCCTAAGGGGTAACAAAGTTTTGAAATCAATATTGTTTCGGATTGCTTTGAAATTTAGAATGCACATAGTTATTATGACGTAGGTATAACTCAGAAAGGATTTTCAAAAAATTCCTCCCGGATACGGAACGGGGATTCAAAGTTTGTATGGCGAAACAAGATGAGATAATCTGATTTATTTGAAACTTTACACATAAGTACTTCTGTAAAAAATATGTAAGTACGTGTTGTAGGATTTTTCCAAGTGGGGTAGGTACCAAAGTATGAAAACTTGGGGATTTTTGGGTTTTAAAAATATGAATCCCGATTTGCCTTAGTCATGCGATAACATGAAAACGGGTGAACCGATTTGGCTAATTCATATTAGATGTCTTTAATGATAGAATCGTTTTTACGAAAGAAAAGTTTTAAGTAAATAAAAGGAGTTTTTAACGCGGGCGAAGCCGCGGGGCACTTCTAGTAAAAATTATAAAAGTTTAAGGGGGGACATCCCATACATGGAACTCAAACAAAAAAAAGTTTTTCTTCAAACCTATATGGATAGGTCTTCTTTAAAAATGACATTGAGGTTTCTAAAATCATTTTATCTCAAAGTCAATCATTTAAAAGATTTATTTAAAAGCGTCTAAAGTGGTAAAATGTGTTTTTCATACAAACACTATGAAAAACAAAGTTAATTTTTTGGTTGCGAAAAATCATAGCTATAGAATACTCTACTGTGTTACGGAACCCTACGAGTGCGAGTCCGACTTGCACTTGGCCAGTTTTTTTATTATTAAAATATCTGCACATAGTAACTCATTTATTGGTCTATGAGACATTTTTTCTCTAGGTTTTTGCATAGTTTCTCCCACAAATTATTAGTGTGGTAATCAAATATTTTAAATTTAACCTTACTAGCAGGATTAAAACCTTTTTAGTATGGAGGATTTTCTTTTCCTTTTCCTTGGGAAAAAAAAGGAAAAGGCAAAGATGGCAGACGACATAATAGAAATAGCAGGGAAGGACTGGAATAAAGATGGGAAACGAGACAAATGGCAAAAGATGGAGGAGGCTTTTACCTGAAAATCATACAAAAATTAAAAATAACCAACTTACCAAGACCAAAAATGTAATTCAATTTTGCATGGGAACCACAAGCTTAATAATAATAAGTGTGGAGGTTTGTGAGTTTGAATCTCAAAATGCAGGAGTCCTGGTGCGATAACCTTCGGGGGACTGTACTTTATAAATGATCATAAACAAACGTGATGACGTTGACAATATCTTATCTTTATCATCTTCACTTGCCTCCTTTCCATGTGATATTTGTTTCAATTGTGATCACGACAATGAAAAAAATTTGACTCACTTTGATCCAACTCTTCATAGGACGAGTGGGTCCCCGTATATTGTTTACAATCCTTGTGAGCTTGAACCAGAGTTTCTTGCTCTCATCCCGACCCTCCAGCCCCCGCAGCTGCCCCAAAGCCAAAGCCTGATGTTTCTCCATGAAGTCTACAATAGCCATCACTTGTTCTAGACTTGGACGGGACTGAAACATGAAATAAAATTATGTTAAGAAGTTTTGTATGCATTGACAAATGTAAAAAAATACAGTAGAACATACCCTACATACCCTGGTTAATCCGTTACTCGTTGTAATTCAATATGGGAAATAATAGCATATACTAATAGCACCTGCTTGACATTTGTTTGTGACTTCGTTCACATACACCAATAATTTTATCACTGTAAAGCAACGTCCATCAACATTTGTGCGATCCGAGTTAAGTTACCTAGCAAGGTACCAAACATTTTTATTGTATTGGCAATGACAGAGCACAGACAGAGACAGAGTAAACATAACAAAAATAGTAATTTAGAATCATATACATGCACACCCTCAATTTCTACTACAGTTCTCTTTTTGCACAGACTCTATCAACGGATTTCAATCAAATTTGCGAGGCTCACTTAGGAAGTATTATTATCTTTTATCTATGCTTAGGACTTCATTTTACATAAAATGTGGCAAAAAAACTTCTAAGGGGGAGTGGAAGGGAGAAATAGGAGGAAGTTTGCTGTAGCGTTATATATGGACAGGTTTGGTCTACTGTTCACGCAGAACTACTAGTACTAGTATGGATAAGATGCAATTAACTGAAATTGAATATATTAATGTTTTTCTTTGGACATTTGAATTCCAAACATTCGTTATAATTTAATGACTATAGTTATTGAATACCCATCTGTTATTTTAAGCAAAATGCATGAAGACTAACTCGAGCAGATCTAGCTATATAAATTGAAATTAACTTACACCACAGATTATGGGACAACCTATGACAACAGAGAACCGCAACATTATTTACCATTAGGGTACAGGAACAATTAAATTCCAATAGTAATATATATCTTTCTATAAATAATCTACAAAATATTGTCAAGGAATACATAGAATTGAATCTTAGGTTATGTAAGTTATGTTAAGCCCATTCAGGGCTCTTTTATGCAGGTAAGCATTATATACATGAATGCAAGTTAATAATTTATCAAAACCGGTGTCTGGTCTAATTTTTGTATCTTTGTAGTGAGGGTTTCACGGGTTTCATCTTAGTCTAATAAAAAATTTACTGTTAGGTCCTCCCAGGCAAATATGTAAATCAAATAAACATTAAAAATGTTAGGAAGTGTAAACAACAGTAATGACATGATGAGATGAGAAGACATCGAGTTTCCATGATAGTGATTGTTAGCGAGAAATCTTCAAAACACTTACAGCGATTGAACGGTCCGTCATATCGATCGATTTACAGTATTTTATTGCGACTTCGTAGAAATCAATTCATTTACAACGAAGTTCACTGCAGGTAGTATTTCATTTTGAATATAAATTAATTCGTGTTTCTTTCATTTGACTCACTTACGAAAGTTAATTTAATTTGTTTTCGAAATCAAAACAAAATGATAACCAAACCACTGGTTGGGGCGTCGACGTCGTCAAGGTTGAGGGTGACCATCTCTAAAATGGCGAATCTGCCCGACCGACACAGGCAAAAAATCTGCCAAACCACCAACCACTGCCCATTTGCCGAATATGCATAAAATGTGTCATCATATTATTGCATTGTCTCCATAATGCACCCCGCTCTCGCGGGGGGGAGGGCATCAGGTATAAAAATAAAGTGTATTTATACTATGTCATTTAGATCATCGGTCGAACCAGTTCTGCGTGTAGCAAATCGTCCGCTACTACACTACTTTTCTAGCTACCTACATGTATTTTATGTTTTTGTTAGAACACACTAATTATTACTATAAGATCTGCCTAGTCTACATAACAAATTGTAAATATTTAAATTTCTCATTTAAGTGATTTTTTGTAATTCTTTTGAGAAATAAATGTCTTAAACCACATTTACACTTTTATAAATTTCCAACCACATATGTGCATAATAAAAAATATAATACTAATAAAATAATACTAATAAAATAATACTAATAATAATAAAAATGATACATAATAATAATTTAAATGAGACCCTCTGACCCCCACCACCACCACCGGCTTGCCTTGACCGGCCGGCCGGTGGTGGGAATCGCAAGAGCTAAGACCTAAGCTCCAGGGTGGAAGTGTTAAAGGCATAAAGCCGCTAGTAGCGTTTAGTGAAAGTGCAGCACACCTCTCAACACCCTTAGCTATCCACGCCAATGTTGCCCCTCGGCGCCGACATAACGGTCCGCCTTTATGGGGGGTCCATTCAGTGGGTGGCAAGTCACCACCCGCCTAAATATTTTGTAATGAGGCATAATTGGCGGGTGCCGTACCTCATCCCATAGACCAGCAATCCGACATTAATCAGCTCACCCAATAGTCTCATAAAATAATGTACAATCTTTTTATAATATAGTTTCCCATAAATATCTCCTCCTCATCCATTAATAATACCTAAGTAAACATTGTAAAGGGCCTCTTGATGTTGGCTTCGGCTCCATCAATGCCCTCCAAAAGACCGGGCGTGTACGACCCGTGAGTTAAATTAAATCTAATAATAAAAAACAGAAAACTGTCAAAATTCATCAGTATTTCAAAATTCATAAACATCCTAGAAATCTGCCAAAATCTGCCACTTTTTGGAATCGTCAGCTTAATCCGCCAGAGTTAAAATTTAGGTTCCAAATCTGCCAAAATGGCAGGAATCTGCCATACATGGTCACACTGTGTGTCGTCGGACTCGGCTGCGTTCACGTCCTCCGGAGAAGGTTTTTTGGTTGTTTTCTTCGAGAGATTTACCAATGCTCGAAGGTTGTTTTGCACAAAGTTTTGCAACTCGCTCGAAGGTCCGGAACGATCACGGGTGTTTTTCACTCAAATTGTGACTTTCACATTTTGCGCAGACTCGAATTTTGAGGTTATGTTCATTTCTTTTTCTTTTTCTGAATATTTTCCGTTTGTTTTGACGATTAATGTCTCGTCTTGTCATTCTTGGTCTCAACCAAAGTCTCAACAATGCACATTTCTTCCGATGCCCATAATCTGTAACAAAATTTACAGCTTTTCCCGCCAATTGTACTGTCACAAACGTCAAAGCGTTTTTTAACCATCAAGTTTGATTGTTAAAAAGTTGCAACCGGAGTGAAACAACCGAGGTCGTGAACGACACAGTTGCGCTAACTGAGTGCGACGCTCTGCCCCCCTATCACGAAGTTTGACAGGGATTGAAATGAACGAACATGACAGAGATGGAGCTATACAGCTTACATAGCTGCGTCCCCGTCATTTAGTTCATTTCGTTTATTCAATGATTTTCGTGATAGGCTCCCGGAGGTCGTGAACGGGGTTAGAACGTTTGGTTGCACCCCGAGCGTAGCGGTCGTGAACGCAGCCCAGCAGTGTGCTGGGTAAGCTGTAATTTTTGTTACAGATTACGGGGCTGCGTTTACGTCCTCCGGAGAAGGTTTTTTGTTTTTTGATTGATTTGCAACTCGCTCGAAGGTCCGGAACGACCACGGGTGTTTTTCACTCAAATTGTGACTTTGACATTTTTTGCAGACTCGAATTTCAAGGTTATGTTAATTTATTTTTCTTGTTCTGAATATTTTCCGTTCGTTTTTACGATTAATGTCTGGTCATGTCACGTCTTGGTCTCGACAATGCCTATTTCTTCCGATCCCCTTTATCTGTAAAATAAGTACAGCTTTTCCCGCCAAATTTACGGTCACAAATGTCAGAGCGTTTTTTAACTATCGAATTTGATGGTTAAAAAGTTGCAACCGAAGTGAAACAACCGAGTTCGTGAACGACACAGTTGCTACAAGCGAGTGCGACGAGTGAACGGGGTTTTAGCGTTTGGTTGCACTCCGAGCGTAGGTCGTGAACACAGCCCGGGAATCGGAAGAAAGTTGCATTGTTATGACCAAGACGTGACATGATGAGACATTAATCGTAATAAGATCGTTTAAAAAACTAAAAATAACCGACTTCAATGCCGCGCTATTAATTTTCAGTACCAATTTTGAGGTGTTTATCTCCATATCTCTGGAGATACTTATTAGACCTCGATAAAATTACCATGGTACCAAACTAGGGATATCTAAAAAAAATGAATAATCAAAATCGGTTCATAAATGACAAAGTTATCCGCGAACAAACATAAAAAAACAAAAAACGGTCGAATTTAGAAACCTCCTCCTTTTTAGGGTTCCGAACCCAAATGATACCAACGGAACCCTATTACTGAGACTCCGCTGTCCGTCTGTCTGTCTATCTGTCTGTCTGTCTGTCCGTTTGTCACCAGGCTGTATCTCATGAACCATGATAGTTAGACGGTTGAAATGTTCCAGATGATGTATTTCTGTTGCCGCTATAACAACAAATACTAAGAACAGAACAAAGTTAAAAATTAAAGGGTTAAAAAAAAAACGTGTTTCTACGAATCTTTATTGATGGCGCTATCGTGTTTACCTAATCTCTGAAACGGCGCCAAAGATTAAATAAAATTTAGTATACAGGTGTTTTCGGGGGTGATAAATCGATCTAGCTAGGATTCATTTTCAGAAATTTTGTTTTATTCGTGTTTTCAATAATCAACTTTATCGAAAATCAACTTAAAATATGACTCTTCTCGACATCTATTGGCGAGTAGAAGTAGCTTTAGTGTTATTGTGCAGTTAAAGCAGTTAGTTGCTCTCAATCAAAATAAATAGTATTATTATTCGCCAATATATGTCGGGAAGTGTCATATTTTTCTATTTAAGTGGCAAAAAATACCGAGCTGTGCGGTGTTCAATCTGCAATCGACTACAAATAACTTACCTGTGTAATAGCCTTTGAAATTAATTCACCTCGACGCGACTAGATGGCAGCACAGGAAAAATTAGCACGCGCAAGCGTTTCATTTGTTAAATTTGTGGGCCTCGGTCGATTTGTTTACTTTAGTTTTAATTGTAGTAATGTACAGTCTGTATTGATTGTTATATCTTCTATTTTAGTACTTACAGAGTTTCATTTAGCTAGAATCAGTGGAAACTGGAAAGTTAGTCACGTATAGCGATGGGTCATACTTAATAAATCTAGTACCAAGGCTACTTAGTACGAAACCGTCAACTACCAGGGCTCAAAATACTTTCAAGTATTTATCGAGCCCGTTAAAATACTTGCATAGGAATTTAATACATGCATTGACATAATAGAGGTGAATATCGTGTGTATAAAAATGAAATACTTTCAAGTGTAAGAATCAAAAATACTTTCATAGGTAAATTGACCCTTATTTTCGTCGGAATAAGGCGTAATATATCGTTCACAATAAAAAAAACTTAAGACTTGCAAGTTGCAAAAACCTTCAAAGTATTTCGTATGATACGGGCGCGCCCGATGCGACTGAGCCTAGCCGAAATACTTGCATAGGAATTTGATCCACGTTCAAAAGAGAATAGAAGCGAATATCGTGTGTTAAAAAATAATATACTTCCAAGCATAGCAATTGAAAATACTTGCATAGAAAATTGACTCATATTGTTTATCTAAAATAAGGCGCAATATAGCGTTACATAAAAAAGACTTCCAAGTTAACGAGTGAGTTGTCGAATAAAATACTTTTAAGTCTTGCAAGTCTTTAAGGTCGGACCCTGGTTGGCGTACTTGCAAGCATAAACCAGGTTTTAAACCCTGGTAACGTAAATACGTACCTTCTTTAGACTCACGTACGTAGTATTTATATTCTCTTTGAGTTAGTCGTACGATTTACGAACACTTGGTCTTCCAGATATTTAATAATATTAATCACCTTTGTGTTAACGTTTACTTAGTAGGTGTTAGAAGTTCGTTAGATATTCGTTGATAGCGTTCGGAACCCTCCGTGTGCGGGACAAAAGTCTGACTCGCACTTGGCCAGTTTTATTTTGTAGTCGGTTAAAAACAAACGGAAAATATTCAAAAAAAGAAAAATAAATGAACCTCGAAATTTGAGTCTGCGCAAAATGTCAAAGTTACAATTTAAGTGAAAATACCCGTGGTCGTTCCTGACCTTCGAGCGAGTTGCAATACAATCAAAAAACCTTCTCCGGAGGACGTGAACGCAGCCCTGCACAGATAACCTGGGGATAACCACAGTTTTAGGGTTCCGTAGCCGAATGGCAAAAAACGGAACCCTTATAGATTTGTCATGTCTATCTGTTCGTCCGTATGTCACAGTCACTTTTTCGAAACTATTAGGACTACATAGTTCAAACTTGGTAGGTACATCTCTTAACATCTCTCGTCGGATTTGAAAACTGTAATGATTTCTTCCGGATTATTAACTTACGTAATAAGTAGTCATATATGGCACCACCAATGCATTATTGGGTTAACAAATGCAATCCACTATTTTCGTCGTAACGATACATCGCACTGTGGCTTAATTGGCAAAGAACCGGAACATGTTATTCTGGAGGTTGCGGGTTCAAGTCCCTTCGGTACGATGAAATTTTGGATTGTGTTTAACAATTTATTTATGACATTCTTGACTGATTTATGTTTATTGTGATTTAAAATGTTCTATTATTCATTTATTTGATGTAATCTCTCGGGTCGTGATACGCCCGGACTTTTGGAAGGCATTGACGGAGCCGAAGCCAACGTCAAGAGGCCCTTTACAATATATTAACTAAATTATACATTATTGTATATGAATGGGAGGATATGATAAACTATGGAAAGATTGTACAAAATATAGGCTACTAGCTGTGCCCGCGACTTCGTCCGCGAAGAATAGTGTCTTTGGGTAGCATTTTTAATTATTGAGGCTTTTTATTTTACAACTAAGACATATGCGTATCCCACCTACACCGCACCGTGCCACGCCGCGCTAATCCCTACTCCCCCTCTCCCCTCTCTCTTCCCCCCTCCCACCCCCCTACCCTTCCACTAACTTCCCTCTCCCCCTCCCCTTTACCCCCACTTTCCCCACCCCTCCCCACTCTCTTCCTCCCACTCCCCTTCCCTCCCCTTTCCCCCCACTACCCCTCTTCTCCCATTTCCCTTCCCTTTCCCTCCCCCTCCCCTCCTCCTTCCCCTTTCCCTTTCCCCTTCCTCTTCCCCCTCCCCCTTCCCCCTCACAAACTTTGAATGTCATATATATTTATACCGAATCAACAGCCTAAACAATAAGTTACAAGCTTCTAGCTTTGAAACTGACGATATTTCCGCACAACTTTTCATCCCCCCCTTCAACCCCTTGCAACCCTCTTATCGGATTAAGAAGTAGCCCATGTCCTTTCTCAGGCTCTAGACTATCTGTGCACCAAATTTCATTTAAATCCGTTCAGTAGAAACATAAACCTTACATATTTCCTTATAAACTTTCATCCCCTATTCCCTATTGTTATTTTACACCCTTGAGGGTAAAACTTTTACAAACTTTGAATGTCATATTTATTTATATCGAATCAACAGCCTAAAAAATAAGTTTCAAGCTTCTAGCTCCTAAAATGACGATACTTCCATACAATTCTTCATCCCCCCATTCAACCCCTTACAACCCTTTTTTTGCATTAAAAAGTAGCCTATGTCCTTTCTCAGGCTCTAGACTATCTTTGTACCAAATGTCATATAAATCGGTTCAGTGGTTTTGGCGTGAAAGTGAGACAGACAGACAGAGTTACTTTCGCATTTATAATATTAGTTAGGATTAGGCAGTTAGGATTAGGATTGTTATGAATTCTTAATGGTCAGTGATCTGGACTATGGGATGAGGTACGGCACCCGCCAATTATGCCTCATTACAAAATATTAAGGCGGTAGGTGACTTGCTATACACTGAATGGGCCCCCTATAAAGGCGGACCGTTATATTGGCGCCGAGGGGCAACATTGGCGTGGATAGCTTAGGGTGTTGAGAGGTGTACTGCACTTTCACTAAATCGCTACTAGCGGCTTTATGCCTTTAACACTTCCACCCTGGAGCTTAGGTCTTAGCTCTTGCGATGCCCACCACCAGCCGGCTGGTCAAGGCAAGCTGGGGTAGTCAGAGGGTCTCATTTAGCCCTCACGGGATAGGGGTACGCGGTGTCGCCACTCACCGTTGGCTCACCACAAAGCCTTTTATGTGCAGGGGGAGGGGACCTATGACGCACGAAGTTTGATAGGGATTGATATAAACGAACATGACAGAGATGCAGCTATACAGCCTACATAGCTGCGTCCCCGTCATTTAATTCATGTCGTTAATTCAATGATCAAATGTCAATCTCCGTGATAAGCCTGCAGGTAGTTACACAAGGACACACTCCCTCCCGGGTGCCTTTCGTTTGGGCGGTTTGTTCTACAAAGCAATTACAGCCTTATCATTAAAGCATACGGATTAAATTGAATTTGTCAAAACATCTGCAATGCTTCATCCACATATATTACGTCTATGATATGCGCAGCATCTTTACCTAGTCTGTGATATGTATCTTATTCTGACTCATATAGTAATCTGTGATATTAAAGTATTTATTTAGTAATCAATCTGTGGGCTGTGGGCACTTATAGTACAGTCTGGCAAGTATAACTTGGCGTGCCTGTGCGCCACTGTGCTTTTACTTTGTACTTTGATAACAGTTTCTCTTAAACCACTTTTAATTACTTTTGGCATTATTGAACTATTTTAATGTAGCAGATTTATCAACAATAATGTCGCGGTAATCTCTCAAACGTCAAACTCACAGTTTCAATTAAAAAAATTAGTTCCAAAAACCACCACCGCCAAGTTATACTTGTGGCACTGTAATCTGCAAAGAGAATATAACCACCACTACGTTGTAATCTGTGCTGTGGGCCCAGGTTGTGTACAAAAAATAAAATCAAAATGCCTATTATCGAAAGAATTTTAATGAACATCTTCTAGCAACCCCCTGAAAAGAATAGTTGTCGGTTCGGTTTGGTTGTCGTTACTCTCCGACCTCTCCAGGATTTTTTTTTATTTACAAGTCTTTCGGTCGTTTCAGTTTAATAATGTTTTAGCTGATCCTACCTTATTGATAAACCAAGTTCAGCATGTCTAATTCTGTGAACATATCGATTGAAGCTCCTATTGAAAGCCAGATTCAAGAAATCACTTACGATGGGCAGGAGATATATCAAGCGTAAGTTTAGTGTTTTGGTTTACTATTGCCTGGCTAGTTTGCTACGCTACCAATAGTAATTAACCACCGTCAAGTATTAAATCTGGCGCCAAATCCTATTCGGTAGTTTTCTTGATATCCAATACTCTCCACTGTGAATTAGTTTTGAGCAGTTAGAGGCGAGTGAACATCATCTGATATAACATCAACACAAATATTTGAAAGTCAATTTGTTTATTTGTTTGTTTAGGACTTAACAGGCAAACGGCTGTACTGATTTAGCTGAAATTTTGCACATGGTTAGCCAGTAGTATGGATTTGAATCTTCGTAACTCACACATTTGTTGAAACTGATAAAATATTCAAGCTGTGTGTACTTATAAGATTATAATTTGTTTTTTAAAACATTTTAGGCCTCTGTCTATGTCAGAAAATCTGGCCCGTTTGGCTCAAAAGATAGATTTCACGAAGACAGATGATGAGTTTTGCAATGTAAAGAAGGAAGGTGAGAGTAGTTCCGATGTGAAGTCGGAGGATGATAAAGACCTGGGCTACCAGTCCAGTCTATGGCCATGGGACTCGGTGAGGAACAAATTGCGGAATGCTCTGACTGAAGTGTGTGTACTTGCCGATGTTCTGACTATTGCTAAGGAGAAGAGATATATGGTAAGTCACATTCAATATTAGTTAATTTATTAGGGTAATGTCAAAAACTCACTACCATGATAAGAATTAAGCAACAATAGCAGTAGGTGGTTATTGGGTGTTCTACTCCACCCACAGGGTGGTGGGTGGAGTAGAACACCCAATAACCACAAATTGATTATCTCTCGCCATTTGTGTTTTAGAACTGTCAATGACCCTGGAGTAATAATTTTGATCAACTGTGTTCGTAACACATACGGTTGGATGATCCATGGTAAGTATCATCCTGAGAGTCCAAGGCAGGATTATCTCTCGCCAAATGCGATGCCTAAGTACAATCGGTTAAGTGATTGTAAGTTTCACTTTGGGAGCCCAAGGTTTGCCGATTGCGATTCCTAGCCTACCTGTGTTTTGAGCATATCGTATAGTCAAATAAACCTGTTCTACTACTTCTACTAAAGCCGTAATGACTTTTTGTCGGAATACTTACGATAAATTACCGCGCACTATCCAGTGCGACTTATTACCTTTACCGTGCACCAGTCAGTGCAATTAAGGATAAAAGTATAGTGTGACTTAACCATACCGCACACTATATTTCAAGATGATAGTATAGGAACAGTTTTGGGTTCAGTTAATTAATAACACAATGTCAAATTCTCAGGTTGTTATCAGTATTTTGTTCTGGTCCTAACTGAGAATTTAAAAAAATATAATTTTACTTACATCATCTTACAAACCATAAAACCAAATGAAATTTTCAGTTGTTACTGGTGTTTTTCACTGGTAGTGACTAAACATTTACTTACTTAAATCTTACAAACTAATTTTGTATGACGAAATATTTATTAGATCAAACAAGATACATTTGTATAATTCCAGAGCGTAGGTGTTCATACTGGAAATCTGAAACAATATAAAAATATTACAAAATTAAAATCTGCTACCCCTAAAGCATCAACTTTTAAATTTTCTGTGCTTTAAAGAAATCTGTGTACATACATAAATTAAAATTCAAGCGTAGTCACTCACCATTTTCATCTAAAGGATTTTAATTTATGAAATTCACGAAGATCTGCTGATGAGATGCTGCTTGTCGCTCCTGTAAAATAGAGATTGGTACACATTAGTTCAAAACTAAGAATACACAATTTAATTTAAAAAAATCTTTACTCAGAATAACTCAAATGAAACTTGGAAATAACTAAACATTAAATCAGCGTGTAGTTATATCGATATAAACAGCAATCGAAAAATAACAATTTTGATTTAATTTTTTAATATAATTCTCTTTACCTAACATTTCAATAACATGTTCAAAATAATTAGGATCGTTTAAAAAACCGACTTCAAATGCCACTATAATCAATTTGAGTGGCAAGTTTGCGGTTATTATCTCCATATCTCTGGAGATACTCATTAGAACTTGATAAATTTACAATGGGACCACTACACAAGTATAATCTTTCAAATAAAAATATAATTTAAAAAATCGGACCACAATTGACAGAAAAAAATAATAAATATTTTTACAGTGAAACATAGAACATCCACCTTATTTTTAAGTTGGTTAATAGAGCTTTTTGTCGTATTAAGACCTTTTTTATTTTTTTGATTTCTAGTCATTGAGAAAATCTTTATTATAGAAACTTGGTTTTTATTTCCGAATCAACTAAAAAAGTTTACGTTGCAAAGCATGCATGCAAATAAAATATCTGAATCTGAATCTGAAAGTATTATACAATAAAAGCTGGGTACTTACTTGTTATTTCCAAATAGTCACAGAACTACACTCACCAATAACTACACCGATTACTTATAGAATGGTTTTGTTCACACGCACGAAGGTAAATAGGCACATAGGTTGAGTTACACATGTCAGCATTTTTTTAATTAAGGGTTCGCACACACTTTCTACTTTAACTCTGCGATTGAATTGTTCTGTAGGTATAGATAAATCATGACCCTATAACCTGTAAATTTTTATACCATTAAGTTTACACTGTACAGTTAATTGAATGCTATTATAACCGACACCTAACCAAGGAGTAGGTTCTGAATTCGTCGGAATCTTTTTTATGTATGCTTCTCGATTACTCAAAGATGGGCGTACCGATTTAAAATATTTTTATATTGTTTAAAAGGACACACTTTCCAAGTAATTTCATTTAAATTTCATTGAGATTGACTATCTCAAGAGATATGGAGATAAACACATCAAACTTTGGTACATGACTAGCGCGGCATTTGAAGTTGGTTCTTTTAGTTTATTAACGATTTTAAATTATAATTATAACCATTCAGTTAAACTATCATTCATATGTATAGTCAAACTATTTAGTGAAAACGAGCAGTTAAAACTCAAGGTGTTTAGCGGCCTTACGACAAATTATTTTTTAACAGACTTAACAGATAGCGTTTGTACGAATTACTTTTTTGTTTGTTATATCAATCATTTATGAACTGATTTGTTTTTTTCTTTTTACCGACTTCACATAAAGGAGGATGTACTCAATTCGTCTGTATAATTGTATTTTTTTGTTACCTCAGAACTTCATCATTAATTAACTTTGTGTGGATTTGGACAATGTTTTTATTTTTTATAAATAGAATATGTTTACAGTGTAGTTCCATTTTAATTTTATCAAGATCTGATAAGTATCTCCAGAGATATGGAGATAAAGACCTCAAATTTAGTACTGAAAATGACTTGCGCAGCATGTGAAGTCGGCTTTTTGTTTTGTGAACGATCTTAAATTATGTAAAAATGTAAATAGTAATACTTTCCGTATGGTGTATTGTACAGTTCAAATAATTAGATACCGTCTTATTATCTAAACACATAAAATATGATTTTAATATTTTATGAACTGACTTTTAATTTTTCTATCTTTTAATCTATCGTAGTCGGGTAATGGGGTGATTTTTTATATTGTCATTCTTTGGCGCATTTCAAAGGTTTGATCCGATTTCAAAGGTGGTGCGACCATTAGGTTAAAATTTGCTTGTTTTGTTAAAGTACGAGTACTTATTCAGTTAAACTATCATTTATATGTATAGTCAAACTATTTAGTGAAAACGAGCAGTTAAAACTCAAAGAGGGTGTTTTGGCCTTATTTTATAGAAATGCTGACAAAGTTCTTGGAACTGACTACAGAATAAATCATAGTCGAGCTATAACGATACCTATCGGAGCGTGGGAAAATAATAACGTAAAACATGAAAAGGGATTGCAATCCGGACAACCGGGTCCACTACCTATGTACCAAATCCGTTGCCAGAACCGGTGATCTTAATTTTTTTCAAATAATCACGCTGTTGCATGATTAGGTGCTTTAAATGTAGTATACAGGATGTATTGTAATGCTAAATAATGAAATGTAGCTGATCAGAATGTTCGTTTGATAAAATCAAAATTAATTTCTCTGACAGAATATACACTCGCGAACTAAGGAACTGCATCAAAGTTCAGTATTACTTTCGAATTAATTGAATGGTCCTTTCCAGTATACAAACACACACCTAAGGATATGATACTTCGCTGCTATGAAGTTAACGAACCAAACTATAGGTTTCAATTTTAATTTGTGTAATGAAATTTGAAATAATATTTAACGTTTATATTTTATTTCTAAGGCGTCTTGAACGTTGATGTAGTTTATTGGTTCATAAATGTAGGATTACCCTACCTAATTATATTATTAATTTTGACCAACCTACTTTTTAAATCAACCTAATTTTGACAGATGAATAATAACCAAAGAGTATCTCAAAATAAACTTTAATAATGTGAGTGCCTGTTGTGGGGTTTTATAATAAAAAACAATAAATCAATCAATTTATTTATTAAGAATACAGGTATACCATAATGATTAATAAAGCCCTCTGTACTCAGCCATATACAACTTAAAATTAATTATAAAATTAAATTATTTGATAGGTAATATAGTTAATGGCAGTTAAATTTTTGTCAATTAATATTCTTGCACACTATAGTAGGATTTGTTAACTAAAATTAGTTTTAGCTTCGATTTTAAAGCATTACAGTTAGTACAGAGAAGCAGCAGTTTCTGAAAAAATGTATCTATGTACCTATATTATTTATTGATTAATATACTTGTAAACAATTTTATTAGAAAACAAAAATAATCATTCAATTTTCTTATCAAATAATTATCATATTATAATATATTATTTTAACATTCTACCATAAATATCATTTATTACTACTAAAATGTTCAAGTTGTACACCAAAAATTTACAAAACTAAATAAACATTATTATTACAGTTAGTACAGAGAAGCAGCAAGTTTTGATTAATATACTTGCACAAAAATTTCAGAAGAAAATAAAAAAGAATAATAAAATATTCTTATTATTTAATTTTCCTGCTCTACAATTTAAGTATGTAATATTATAATATTATTTAAACATTCTATCACACAAATCATTTATTGCTACAAAAATGTACAAGTCATACACCAATTAATTCAAAAATTAACAAAACTGAATATACAATATTATTACAGATAGTAACAGAGAAGCATACATTTTTGAACAATGTGTCTATGTACCTTTATTATTAATTGATTGATATACTTACAAAAATGTTTAATAGAAAATGAAAAAGAATCATTCAATATTCTTATTACTGCTACTAAAATGTTAAAGTCATACCTCAAAAAATTTACAAAACTAAATATACATTATTTATCAAAACATGTTTCGTTAATAATATAAATACGTTAATGATTAAACTATTACTTCATCATCATCATAATCAGCCGCTATCAGTCCACTGCTGGATATAGACCTTTCCCAAGTCACTGTTCACCGCTTCTTAACTTTTACTTATCTAAACATAATTTTGCGAAACGTTCACCACAAACATGAAATATTTTGCTATCGGGACGATACGTTTTTAGTCGCCACTTCCACACCAACATATGGGCCCGAGATAGATATTCTTTTTTAATATTAGCAAGCACTGCAGAGTTTTTGTGTGACAGATATTTCTCACACCAATATAAATATTTATGGATCACACTATTTAATGTCATTAACCACAATGACGGAACCGTTTCGTCGATTTTGGAAGATAATTTTAATTCCACACACATCCACTTACGTCTCTGCTTGTTTGTTTATGTACCATATAGGTACCTCTAAACAAAGTTGTTCTTCCATCGTGGTATTTTTTTTTTTTCTAACCAATTATTCATAATAGTCACATCTCCGGCCAGATCTAGTATCCGGGATGTGATGTTATTAATCTCTTCCATAACAATAATCATTGCTGCTATAGTGCCTTTTTCCATCACATCAGCTGAGATGATTCCTACTTTAATAAACAAATTTATTACATTGTCACTAAGCACATATTCATCACAAACCATATTGTGTCGGATTACAAATTTCTCAATCATTTTGATAAATAATTGGTTCAAAAGCACTTTTACTTCCGCCATGATAAATTACTTTATTCAACGTCTAGAACTTTGCATGTAAAGCTGCTCAATGTTTTATTCTAATGGAATCCTAGTGGGGTAACGAACGCAGAGATTACTACATAACTCGTGTCTACGAACAAGCAGAAATAAACGATCGTAAGTATGGTGGACGTGGAGACGAAAGACAGCACATTAACCGACTTGATAAATATTTTTTTTTGTTTGAGAAGGTATGCTTTCGGTGTGGTCTGATTGAAAATTTATCGAGATATGAAGATAAGCCTCCGTAACAGTCTCACAGTGTTGGTGATTTTTTAATTCTATAAGATTGTATGAAATTTTCTATTAAATTCTATAGAAAATAATACATCTGTAATAGTGTTGTAAAGTTCAAGAAAGTAAAAACTGTCATGTCACCAAACAAAACCGACTAGGAATATTCTTTTTATTTTTTATTACTTTTATTTGAGAGAGATGATGGACCGATGAAATCATAAATAAATTAATGGTGATGATGATGATGATGATGGTATCGTACCTAGTAAGTATCATATTTTATACTTCGACTTTTATTATATCACAATCGAGCACTTAATGGAACGTGTATACGATTTTATAATAAATTTCCTAAATATATTCATGATTAACTGTCTATGTGCAGATTTAAAACCTTTGCAAATCCCAGTTACATGAAAAAGTCATACTATACATTAAATGACTATATGAATGTCAAAAATGCATGGTCTGAATACCCCAAGCTCCAAAATATAATATAAATTGTGTGTTAATATAATTATTTGTTGTAAATTTAAATAATATCTTAATAAACAAGATTTTTAAACAAGCGACAAGCGTCATAGAGTTTCTTTTTTTTTACCGACTTCAAAAAAAGGAGGAGGTTTCTCAATTAGACCGTATATATATATATTTTTTTAATGTTTGTTCGGGGATAACTTCGTCATTTATGCACCGATTTTGATTATTCTTTTTTTTGATCGAAAGGAGATATCCCAAGTGTGGTACCATGGTAATTTTATCGAGGTCTGATAAGTATCTCCAGAGATATTGAGATAAACATCTCAAAATTGGTACTGAAAATGAACATTGAAGTCGGTTCTTTTTTAGTTTTTAAACGATATTATGTTGTTTTTTCTTTCTTCTCTTTTGTTTGCAGATGTTGTCTATTACGACAGTATTATGCAGTCGATAGACGGACAATCAGCCCCATTAGAGTAAGATTTGTAATGTGATTAGTTTGCGTTTTATTTATTTATTGAGTTTTATTATTTCACATTTTTTTGGATAAAAATTGTCTTAATTACTAACACATGCAATGGGGGTGCACGTAACCGTACAATCATCAGAGGAATTATTATTATTATTTTTAATGCAACATTCGACGCTTGGATGAGGGCTGAATAAAATAAATAAATAAATAAATTCTTTATTTATGTCTACAACTGGTGTTGGTACATAGCAATAGTTACAGTACAAATTATAATTTCATTGCAATATGGGTAGTACCTAGCTGACCTCTGTACCCAGCACTGTGTCTCCTAGGAGCCTGTATTGCTAGTTACATGAACCTTCTCTGATCCTTAAGCATTTGACAAATGTATGCTATAATAATGTATATAGTAAGCAACTTTGCAATCTTATGTAATTCTTATTTACTGTTTAATTTAATTAATAGAATAAGTGACAAAATCAGATTATAGATAATTTACATATATTTTGTTATTCTCTTAGTGCATAAATTTGTTGTGCCTTTTACTAAACAATATTTAATTTTTTAACTCAATAGATACTTAACCTAATTGGAATGATTGGATGGAATGAATTAAATAATGGATTCAAACAGATGCCTATCAAAAATGTGTTTTTTGATTGTGTGTGAGCGTGTGTAGTGTGTTTAAATGTGATGTTACCTACTTTAATGGTACTATGAAATTCTCTGTGACCATATTATTATTATAATCAAGTGTATAAAGGAAATTGGAAATAACTTTATTGCAATTATACCTTGATGTACGCAGTATATTAACGTGTTTACTTACACGATTTTCAAATAGTGGTCCTAGCGAGTTTAGACTGTTCCAGCCAAATTATTTTCTCGCGACTTTCATATTAAAGATCTTATCTTTTCTTCGCTGTAGTACGTTTCCTTCAATATGACACCTATTTACAAGAGAATATTGTTTGATAATTACAGCTCTAATAAATAGTTGTCGTACAGTAAGTACTCCGCATTGTTGATAAAGTTGACAGGTGGTAAGTTGAATGCTGAAAGGCTGATTATTTTTTAATTCAAAGCAATAAGTTGGTTCCCTGCGTGCATATATTTTGTACTTTATATACAACACTTTGTTAAGTAACATAACATATTTTAATCTAGTACGTATCTCGTTTATTGAAGTAGGTTAAATAGTAATTTTTGCCGAAGGCCTCTAAACAACGGAAGTCTCCTCTAAAGAACAAAAACACACGGAGTTTTAATTGGAATAAGTACTCGTATACCAAAAAAAAAACCTAATCGGTTCATAAACAGCAGTTAGATATGAGTTAACAATCAAAAACATCATACATAAAAATCGAGTACGACGTATCTTGTTTATTGAAGTCGGTTAAATAGTAATCTTTGCCGAAGGCCTCTACACACGGAGTTTTAATTGTAATAAGTACTCGTATTTTATCAAAATAAACAAATTTGAACTTAATCTATTGCATAAAGCTAATAAATGTGCCTACTGGTCGCACTCAACTAACATGAGAAAAACCTATTCTGTTACCCGACTACGATAGAATTAAAAGTGAATGTGTAAAATATTACACACACTATTAAACCAAATATACAACAAGTAAAAAAGTTAAATATTCATCAAATATTTGAAAATAGTCTTCATTATTCACTATCTCACCTGATGTTTCGAACGATTTCGAGTTTACGATCGTGGTCGAAGATTTTATGAAACAGCGTTTGTTAATTGCAAACACTTATATGTGGTTAGGTAATGATGTTAGCAGGCCTAATAATCCACACAGGAAGTATTTGGTTCATAAACAACAGTTAGATATGAGTTAATCGTACATACATATCGAGTACGTATCTCCGTTTATTGAAGTTGGTTAAAAAGTAATCTTTGTCTCTACATACCTGGAGTTATGATGTAACAAACAAAAAATCATAAAATTAAATCGAGTACGTATCTCCATATATCGAAGTCAGTTAAAATGTAATATTTGTCTCTACAGCATAAATCAAGCCTTAATTATAGAATGTCGACGTAGTCGTAAGTCGATACCCAGTCACCTTTTATCAACAGTGTAGGGAAATAAACTGACCTATATCTTCAGATAATATGTATCCCTAAGCGGATATATAGATTTAGATCTTTCCTTCCTCTTACCAAAACCTTTATATATCCGGTATATCTTAATGAAGATTTTTTTATAATTCAATTTCAACCGTGATATACAATTATTTGGATCTCATCATCACTAACAACAGGTAAGAAAAAAAAAATGCAAGTTCAAAACACAACAGATACGACATAATAATGTTAAATAATATAGGTTTAAAATCTCGACTATGCTTAATTTTGGATATGGAATATACTAACGGATATAATGTGTCTTTTTGAGTGAGTTTCAGATATATCAGAAGCAGTTATACCAAGCGGATCAATATCCTTTTATGAGCAAAATTTATTATTATATGGAAGGATATACGATAGTTCCACTCCTCTGTCAGATACCCAAGCCTATTGCAAAGGTGAAATATTCTGTTAAAATACGAGTACTTACTACCTTTTAGATTGGAATATTATTTGCTGACAAATAGGTATTCTACTGAGACTGATAAAAATAGGGTTCTCTCATGTCATTTGAATCAACGCAATCCACGAAGCTAGTAGCAAGCCAGGGGGACGAGCGTTAAATTGATCGTTTTTTATGTAGTACGCACTCTTTCATAAAATATTACTTATTAGTTCAATATAAAAAGGCAAGACACTGCAATCGACTTGGCGTACAAATCTTCATATAACCGGTTTATAGTTCGGTACCTTGTGCGTTCCATGACATTTATCAATAAAATACCGATAAATAAAAATTGAATTGAAGTTGAAGTGTACTATCTCCATGGTTAAGATTCAATAGCTCAAATGTTAAAATTTAGGTCTGGTAAATGTCTAAAA